>LKNJ01000286.1:0-194253 GCA_002120245.1 Maccullochella peelii
GCCAGCTGATAATATTCGGCAGGAACAAGAGACAAGGCCCAGTGACAAAATAAGTAGCTCAGAGTCAGAGAGAGAAGGATGGAGTTTGACTGTCCCCCATCTACAAGTGCTGCAGAGAAAAGGGTGGAAGTGGTAGAGGAGGAAACTGGGGCAAGAGAGAGACACATTGCTAAGCAACGAAAACGAGCAATTGAAAGACTTGTACAGGCCAAAAGACTGAAGAAATAAACTAAATAAATGTNTTTTCACTTCTCAGAGTGCATCAGAATGCTTCGTTTACATGTTAAAATCACAAAAATCTTATTCTAGGGGAGGATGCCCCCAGACCCCCCTCTTGCGAGTTTGCAGGTATGACTAAGCTTTAGAGTTATGATCAATACATGATGAGAGGTGCTGTGTTAACAGTTGTCTGGATTTATTTGTAGATTGGTTATGTATTATTTCACTTGAATTTAAGTTGGATTTTGTCAAATTTCATTAATGCATCTGATAGATTTCATCAGTCCTACTTTTTAGGTTACTGATGAGATTACAGATTATATACTGTACTACAGCTATTTTTCTGAAGCTGTGGTTGGTTTATATGAATTGGCTGTTGTAAAAGAGCCAGATTAACCGGTATTTCACTTTAACCTTTAATTCAATTCAGCAGCGGCCTTCTTCCAGCTCATTAGAGAGTTAGAAACCACACATTCAACCTCACACTCTTTCCCTCATGCTGAATTAATGGAACAATCCACATAGTTGGCCACCAAAAGTGTGTGTGTGTGGTGGGGGTGGTGGGGGTGGTGGGTATTGACCACACAATAGCTATTTGTTTCTTGTTCATCATTCTGCCTCAGCTTCTCTCTTCAAGTCCCAATCGGATTTGGTACCTTGACAATTAGGTCACATTTTTGAAAACTCCATGTAGCCATTTATGTATTTATTTATTTATCATGAAAACAGCTGTTTTTTGGGGAGGAGTGAGACACATAAAGTGGAGCTTCATAACATGCAACTGTATTAGGAGAAAGCTATATTATGGGTTGTTGTCATTTGAATGCACAGTGATTTTGTACAAATTTAAATGGAAGCAAATGTTATGCAATATGTTTATTAAAATAAAAATATATTACAGTATCCTTTTGGTGTGGCTGTAGCACATGGAGGCTGGCCGCAACTGTAGAGGAAGTGTAGCAAATGAATCTAATCATTGTATCATAGGCAAACAAATTAAGAACTGTGAGCTGTTATTGTTAAACTCATGTTGAGCAGGTTGAACTCTGGACAGTACTCAGTCTGAGGACATTATGAGCTTGGATCAGCCAGTCTAATCACAGATTACACCTCTTTATCTGATTTAAAACAAATAATGCAGCAAATGCTCCACATGGGGTTTTGGCCACGAGTATTGCAGTACTTTCTAGGTAAAATCAAATATTGTATACAGTTGATTGTATCCAGTAAAGACCAGTCCCGGATTCTAATCAGCCATTCATTATGAGTAAATCTTTATCTATTGCACTATGACTGTTTTAATTCCAAAAACTGCAGCCCATTGGCAGTGAAAAAATGTCTTTAAATCCTTAACACTATGCAGGGTCACAGTTGAACAAACCCAGATGACCAGAGAATGCTCCAGGCTCTCCAAAGTAAACCGGACACAGCCTATACTCTTCCCATATTGGCAGGTTTCAATTTGGTACTTGGAGCCAATGAAAAAGAAAGCCAAGGGTTTTTCTTTTCTTTTGTTTATTGTACCATTATGCTGCTTTTGAATTTGTATCCCCTTCTCAAGAAATCATTTTCATCACTACTGTATTTGCTGAACATACGCAATGGATTTAGCTGCAAAATTTCTTTACATAATTGTTTGTTTGCATAATCTGTTTATTACACAAGCTGAGTCATTACTATGATTTCCTTTTTGCTAGCAGAGTAGCTCTCAACCATCTTACAGTGTAATATCACTTTTTTTAACATTGAAATCCCAGTTTAGGTTAACACGATTTGGTCTTTAGTACCATCGAGTGTGACTAAAATCAATGTGAAATGGTGCTTACCTACCCTTTTTACCATATTTCACATAAGCTGTACCTTTTCTGTCTAATATTCTCATATAAGAGTTCTTTCTGAAGCATAATGTGGACTTTGTCTTTGCCAGTGGCTCTTGGAAAGCTGACTGCAATCTCAGAGCTCAGGCATAGTTAATCTGTCAGCTTACAGCTAGGATGCCTGCTAATGCTTAATATGTTCATAACCTTATCCTGATGGCTCTATCTTGCTCACACACAAACACACATTTACACAGATACACACAAAAACAAAAATCTTGTTGCAAATCTTCAGTATGTCCTGTGTGTATAAATATGCAGTAACTAAACGTGTATTCCTAATGCACATTGCTGATTTCGTCACCATCTGGATATATGAAATACCTCTCGATTTCCGATTTATACTTTTATCTTCACCAACCCAAATTCCTCCACAGAGCAGTTTGATGCTGCATATTTTAACCTGGTAGAATAGCAGCAGGATCTGGCTGAAAATCCCTTTGAACTCTGTGAAATATTGGAAGTCTGAGCTTGAATCGGGGCTCTCTGGTTACTGTTTTGATAGGGCATGTAGTTGGCCAGTCAGTTGTACTATAGGCCAGACATGGTCATTTTACTGTCATCAAGGTTGTATTCGGACTTGACACGCTGTTTCTATGAAGTAAGCAGAAAAAGGTGTATAAGGTTATTTGCCAGATGCAAATGTTTGCTATTTTTATGTAGTGAGGGATAGTGAGAACCAACCAAACTGAATCCCAGATCAGTTATTATTATTCATTCTTCATTTCTTGTTATGGCTCACACTCTTTTGACTTGTTAAAATAGACAGTTAAATTAAGCAGACATTTAGATAAGTAGCTCACGACAACCATCACTTCGAAAGCAATATATTTGAAAGTTAGTAACTCGGACAGATGAAGTAAACAGTACACCAGCCTAGGCTCTCCCTGTGACCCCCAATCCAGTGCTAATACTAATAGAAAATCTCAGTTGTAAAGCCATCCACAAAATAAAGAGGAAACGAAAAGAAAATAATATGCCCATTCAGGAGTGGAAGGGAGAGGAACTGTGGGCTGCACGATGCCAGGATAGGCACCTGCCCACAAACCATATATTCATCCTTCTCTCTGGCCTACTATTTTCCTAGGGGCCTTGTGGAAACACAACACACATATAAAAAAAGATTTCCCTTGTAAAATACCACAACACTTTTATTCCAAATAATAAAATGAGTGTGATCAGACTCTGGCTAAAATTAAAATAAAGTTTTAATGACTATAATTGGCAGCTTTATTTTTAAAGCACACTACAACTAGTAGTTCAGTAGTTCACTTTTGTCCTTAACATGGAAAGATACATTAATGGATAAGACATTAGACCTGTGCTGAGTTCAGGCTATCCTCCATTTCCCTCCAGTCACCCTTCACGCATCGTGTGCCCTTCACTGTTTGGCACCATTAGCCGTTCAGACCACAAACGTTTGTGGCTTCCCTCAAGAAGAAGCTCTGTGTGCTTTGAATCTGAATCTACAAAGTAGTGAATTAGAATATTCTCCTAGGTGTGCCTCATCCAGGCACCAGGAGTCCTTGTGAGAGCTGGCATGCAGGATTAATGATGGTCCTGCATGCCAATACCACTAACAGGAAGTTGACCTCGGTGTTGTGACTTCACAAATGGGGTCAGCCTGTGTGGGTGTTGGGTTACTTGACCGCAATAGCTCAGCTCCAGTGTTACAGCAACGAGGGTCGTTAGCCCTGAGGTCCAGAGCGACCCTCAAGGATGGTGGCTCCTCCAATAGGTGTCACTGTAGCGCACAACGCTCATTGGTCTACACTACTGACCAGCCCATACACAGACTAAATAACCACATCATGAAGGGATCTCAGTACCCACCTCCGACCCTCCCTACAGTGATTGGGGTCAGAGGAGACTAACATTGGTCTCCTGTCACCGGTGGTCTCCCTAACTGAATTTCCTATTCATCTCACACAGCCTTTCCCGTAATTATGTAAATCTGTTGACTGAATTTGGCGGCAATACGATACTCAGAAAAGTGTAACAACAAGTAATGAAACGGAAGAATCTGGTTTGAATTAGGGCTGCATTTGAATCGGACTCAGGCACAGTGAGTACACCACACCTGTATTACATTACCACAGTGTGGAGGAGACAGAAAGGAGGGGAGAGCAGAGAGAGTAAAAGGAGCAGAGTTATAGGATGTTAAATGAAGTGGAAGAACTTAAGAGTATGCAATATTAAAAACTGTTTTATTACACGCTTGTTTGAAATGGCAACAGAGACAGGAAGTACAAAGAATATTACATTTCACCTGTTAAGGAAGTGCTTAAACATATAGCATGAACTATGCAGTCGGGCAGTTCCTATGGACACGAGTGTTGGGTTTACTTTGGTTCTTAAACGTCTTACAGTGATAAGGCCGCTGCTAAAGTCAATAACTTAGTCAAACACCATAATCTTAAACATACTGCTCCACTATCTACTATCTAATCGTCTAGAGGTGTGGATATGTTTATGAAAGTGACAGGCTTTAGGCCCTTGCACATCTTGAGAGGACTCTGAAAGGCAATTAATGTCAAAAGTTGCAATGAGTTCAGTTTTTTTGGCCTGTAGCACAAAATCATCTTGTGTGGTAGGATAGTTGACCAGCAATGTCACCAAATGTCAGGCTTTTAGAACTCCCACTCCAACTTGGTACAAAACCAAATGACACCATACCACTAGACATTTCATTTTAGCTCTGCTCTAGTTACCGTGCTCACATGCCTGTGCAAGATCATTGTGAATATTAGACTGTATGTGCTGTAGATCAGTTACAGGCCTCTGTAAGCTACAGACCTTTACTGATAGAGGCTGGTAAATTAATTATAAATTATTAACCCATGACTTTCATTCAACATAGAAACAAGCCTGTTACATCTCTTCAAATAGCTGTTAACAGTTAGCTACATTTCAGTCATGACTGTCCTTTGAAAGTTTTTACTGTTGCTCATACACATCCTTATTTACACTGAGGGCTGTTTTCCAACAACCACTAAAAGCTCTATCTATAATCTAAAATAATTTCTGTCTGTTACTGTAATTTTTTTTAAAACCCTGGACTGCTGACATCATTTATTCTTGTTTATCACTTGTGTTGACACATTTCTGGAATCGACGGGAGCAGTTTATCAAACAGTCAACATTTCATATTGACATAAAATCTGATAATGACTTGAAAGACTTGATCCATCTTCCGTCCAATCAGTGCAGAATACACATGTTTCTGGCAATGGAAATCTCTGGTGGACTCCATGGCTATTATTTTTGTTTGAGTATTTAATTTGAAATTAATTTATCCAGCAATCCTTAGTGCTTAAGGGTTCCTATACAGCGGCTTGTGTTAAACTCCACACATAGAAGAAGTAATAATGTGAGACTTTGTTGATTCTTCTTTTCTCTTTCTGTTTGCCTTTTGGAAGGTTTGAAGTTATTTGGATGAACAATAATTTTAATAACCATTAGGCCACTGCCATAGCCATTATGTTTAAGTGTCAACATTTCAGTATGGCTTTTTCTGACCACACAGAGAAATGACTAGAATCTTTACTGAAATTTAGCATGGAAATTGCCTTTTTGCAAGTCATGTATGAGACAGCAGGGATTCTTCACACTCTGAATATGTGGGAAGATATTTTCTGTGGTAAGCAAACGCCTGTGGTGTTTATGAATCCAGATTCCCAGTTTGGCTTAAAGACTGGATGATGATGACTGTGGCACGTATTCAAGGCCAGAAAACTGCTCCGAGTTTAAGGGAAGTGAATTTCTGTTGTGAATGAATTATATGACTCTAGCCAGACTCAAACAACTTTTCAGCCTTGCTCTGTATATTTATTGAGACACATGAAAGGCTGCAGTGATTAATCAAGTTGGATTTCATATTCCACACTGTACCACGTGATTGTTGAGGTTTTGAGCCTATCATTGTCCAATACAAAGCTGCAAATGTAAAATCTAAAAACTGCAGGTCAGCGAATAACTAACAAGAATAGCTGTAAATACACATCAGTAAGAAACAATAGGAATTAACATATTATTCTCATATTCTTGTTCTCCTGTAAAACATCTTTACAATCATTCTTCACTTCACGTCACAGCCTCCATCTGCAGCCATTTCGTCTCGGCCATTTTGTATGTTTCCTGGTCAACATTTCACTGTAATTTATTTAGTGGACGAGTGGAGGCTGTACAGAGGGAGTTTCATTATGGGCCCACGATAAGCCAGATGGGTGGAATCATAGAAGCACCGCACTGTAGCAAACATAATCAACCATTTCAAATCCACCAGTGAGCTAGAAAGAGCTTCTCAGAGGGGGGATCCTGTGTAAGATAAATCAAAAAGTTGAGAAAAAAACAGGAGGCAAGATACATAGAAGAAAATTCTCATAGGACCAGAAAGTACAATGTTACACCATATTTCCATAGAGTCTTTTATATATAACAACTATGGACAACATTAGTGATTCTGGGAAGTCACTGTATTTTCGTGTATGCATTTTTTTTTACCTTAAATTATCACCAACATTGCTGCTTTGGCTACATGCGTTTTGGTCAGTGTTTCAGTATTTATGTACGTTTTCAACCTTCGTGTTAAGAAATTATGTTTTTGCAATTGGTTCCTGGCATTTCTGTTACAGCTGCCAGAGAGAAGTCAGGGGCCAAAATAATGGCTGCCTTTTCTCACACTCTTTTGTGCCAAGTTAAGGGCTTTTGGGGAGAACAAAAACTGATTTTCTTAATGATACTTCCTAAAAGTCATGACTCAAAGCCAATTTTACTAATTATCTCAAAGAGCCTACTGATTGGTTTGCAGTGTAAGGTTGTAAGGGTGCACCAGTTACTTTGAATGGCACATTTAAAAACTGCAGTGTTGCAGGTGGCTTGTTTGAGGTTAATCTTAGGCCAATTTGAGTACAGAACCTGTGGAGAAATTGTGTGGCACAAAGATTGTTTTTTGTTTTTTGGTTATTTTATCATTTTTTGTCCATTGATCATAGCTAAAAACACTGCAGAGGGGAAAGTACAGTTTAAGTGAGATGTTAAAGAGCAGTTGCGACTACCAGGTTTTCACTTTCTGGTTCAGCAGAATGTTCAAAGTAATAGTAAAGCATTGTTCTGTTATATTGTAGGTTTGGGGTTAAAATAAATATACTGTATAACACGAAAACTTATGAGGTCTGGCTTTGCAGCTTGGCCACAAAAGATAACGCCAATGCTGTAATTCTTCTGGACGAGTCAAACTGTTTATTGAAATGTCAAAACAATAGATCAGAGGGAAATCTCTCTGTATGTAAATACAGTGTTCTAGCGTTTGCACCATATCAGCCCACTGAGGTGAATGAGTTGTTTATTTCCTCAAAGCTGGACTGGAGCCTTTGAAAAGCTGGCAACAACAGATCTGTTGGCAAACAGAAAAAAAGATGTCGATCAAAAGATCCTCAGCTTATGGTTGGCTCGCAGAGCTGTAAACAAAAAATAAAAGAATAATTGGATCGACGTGCCACTGTGTGAGTTGGTTGTACAAAAACAAAGAGACATGATGAGAGGATCACAAGAAACAAGCACACACATATACACAAATTTAGTGACCATTAAAATGAGAAGAGTCAAACTTCACCTGCTGCCATGAGGAAAGTTGGCGCTTGCAGTCTAGTGTGAAGGAATCATCTGCAGGCAAATTCTTGGCCAGAGTTGATAGCTCCTTGAGCTTAATCATGAACAAAACATGAACTTTGCGTGCGCCAGCCAAACGGCTCCGAGGACTCCATAGATGCCCAAAAGCTGCTCGCACAAGCCAAGAACCTGTTGGTTATTGACCATTTTATTGCATGTCTCACTTGAAATGATATGTGTTAAAATCTTTGAGGGATGGCCAACATACTCACCAGTATCACTGCAAATAGAGTTGAATGCAACATTAGCTTAAAACATGGCACATTAATAACACAGTTTTCACTATTTTATTGGACTTATTTGCATAATGTGTTGGGGTTTTTTAAACTACAGTAACGTGTGTTTTAACTTTCAAAAACTAGTCAGTGGACTGTGCAGTTTGACTGACTGCATACTGGTCACTCACACACTGTTAGCTTTGGCTTAATAATTAACTGCACAGCATGCAGACTTTATAGCACTTCCTGGCAGGATCAGTAGAAATGATGGTAGAAATGACTGTTCCATTACAAATTAGTCCACACTAATGTTTCTAATTTGTTGCAGGATATTTTGCCACATCATAGTATCATTCAGCTATCATTATATTATTTGTTTTTACAGCTTGTTTTTTTATTCACTGGTATGTAAGCTGTTCATGATTCAGTCATCTTAACCAGAAGAGACGCAGCCCTGAAATATTGTCAGTGGCAGGTTATCTCCCATAGCTCCAGTTCTCTACATATGAGATCTATGTATGGAGACCTATATCTATGTATACCTCACGGTTTCTGCTGAAGTATCGAGTCCACTGTTTGACCAGAGGGATGGTGGAGGGAGGAACACCTGCTTAGCCCCTCTATAACAAGCTGTCATAGGACCTAATGAGCTCCCTGATTATCTTCCCCAGGGAGTAAAACCTATGTAAAATAATCATTTCTATTTTTACCCCAGTGGACAAAAACTTTCTGATTATAAATCACAGGGTAATTGTCTGTGATGCAGACTTTTAACCTCTTGACACATGAAACGCAACGCTCTTTATGAAAATGTCCTGCGTCCCAGATTTCCTCAACTGCCCATCTCCAGTGACGATGGAAAACGAACGATGCTAATAACGTGCACCAGTTGAACTGTTGGGATGTCTGCGCTGACAAGCGGCTCCTACAGTGACCTCATAGCATAGAAGGCGGAGAGGGGGGAGGTGTGCTTTGTTACCTGGGCCACCCTCCTACACCACATCATCGGCAATCAACCTCAAAATTCTCTGCAGCCCGCCCACATTCGTGGTCTGATCTGAGGGTGATTAGTACTGACAAACTCAGGGAAATAGTAATACGTGGCATAAGCCAGGCTGTGTTTGTTTAGCCGCTGTACAGAGCTCAGGGCAAACAAGCAGGTTTTGCCAAATGATGGGTGGCATGTACTGTAAACTGACTGGTTCCCGCCGGCTTTAGTCAGTTTGAGTGTGTTTATGTGTGGTCATGGCTCCAGTGGATTGGCAGGCTAGGGCTATATACACTACTGCATTCTTTGGGATGTTACTTTATCTTTGAGATGGATGAGGATGAGTCCCCAAATTCTCAGATGTGACAGGTCAGTTGCGGTTCTCCTCTAAACGCTCACACACACTCATACCAAATCTTGCAGTCATACCAACTGATTACCCACTACATATGCTGCAGAGTCTCCAAAGCCCCATGTGGGTTTTGTTGAATAGGTAAACAGGGAGTGTCCAGACACAAAGGTGTGAGCAGCGACGAGGAGACCTCGCCGGATCTGTTTCACTATGTCGTCATGTGAAAGAGCCCCCCCCCCCCCCAATATCCTCTTGCCTTTCAGCTGTCCTCAATGGGCCCTGGGAATTTCTCACCACGATCTGGTTAGCCCCATTACAAAGAACCCTGTGGCCAGCTTGAAAGCACTCTCCATACACATACGCACAAGCACGCAAAGGACTCCCACCAGCATTCATCACAATGATGTATGAAAGGGAAACTTGAAATGACAAGCTGTCTCAAGTGGACTGATTCTGAGCAATTTGTATGATCTGGTCTGGAGCTGTTGACATAGAAACACTCAGATATTGTTTCTCGTTGCCGTGTTTGTATAAAAATTCTCTAAGATACTCATTTTACTGGGTTGTGGACTCCTGTTGTGTGCAACAGAAATTAATTCGTTGTGTTATACCTCATGTCAATTACAACACATTGCCTCATATCAGTTACAACACACTCCCCAGACCAGTTTGGATTTACAGACCAGAATCTAAACCTTCCCGGTGAGCTGTTTGTTTCCATCCAACAGTCAAAGCTTTCATGGCGCCGACAATTGGAAATGGCACCCAGCTTCATGTCGTTAAGCTGCCTCACACATTTCTTCCTCTTTTACAACATTCTCTGTTCTCTTTCCCTCCAGATGACACAGCCGGGTCACTAATGTTTTTCTGCTTGTCTCAAGTGAGCAGAAAAGAAGGGAGGGGGTTGATGTTTGCATATTTGACAGCCAGCATCCAGGATATATGCCTTCCCAGGACGAAGGCCATGAGCAACACACATATATACACATCCAGTGCACTCGGAGGAGAAACTTAATGCAGCTTCCACCAGGGAGGGCCAAACCAGTTTATGAATATTGATCGAGTTTGGCTCGCTGAGTGCTGGGTCAGCTGTAGGGCTGCAGTATTCAGTCTTCCAAACTGTCTGAATGTGTTTAACCCTTCTCATTACAAAGACAGAGTGAAGCAGCAGTCACCCAGTGCTGGTGGTTCTGCACTGCTGCCAACCAGACACTTAGCTCAAGTGTTGTTGGTGCTCACTGGCAGAGATTTGGCAAAAGCCTGAGGGATCATGCATACAGGTAGAATTCCTGTGTTGGCTTTTTCGAGGCATACATTATGAAGAATCTTGGAAGGGCCACATTCCTCACATGTGCATCCCAGTAACATCCTTGCATTATTTAATCCCCCACAACTTGCTCCACAGTAATGAAGTGCGCTCGGGGCAAGCCAGTGATGTCACCCGTCACTCTTGTCTTCACCCATATCCAGTTTCTGTGTGCTGCACGTTTGACAAGTTCTCTTCACATAAACAATAGGAGGCACACATACAACTGCACACTCATGCTCTTTCTCTCTCCCACACACTCTCAGACATACAGGCGTGTAATTTGACATAGGGCTCCTGTCAGACACGCGGTTTGGTTATTACACACACTTCAGAGCTCAAGCCAAGTAATGGGACTTAATAGCATTTTGTTACGCCTTCTAACTGAAAATCAAAGAAAGCATACAGTATATCCAACAAAGGCTGTTTACCTTTGCTGAAGCCATAATATTTATTCTTTGCTCATATCTGATTCATGATTTCTGATTCATACTTTCTAGACCGTAACCTTGAGATTTCCATGATTCTGGGATTTTCTTTTTTTTTTAAGCATCTGGCCACAGAACAAGCAAGCCCCCCTGCCCGATGTTGCTATGCTCTTTCTGTTTCTAAACTGGTGGTGTTATTGATCTTGGCCTACTGTTTCAAACCCAATTCCGTTCAGCCGGCCCTGTGGACAGCATAGCGCCGTCATTTGGTCAGACCCTGAGGTTTACTCTGAGCCATGAATGGATCTCTATGTTGCTCTCGTAGGTTTTGGACCATTCCATCACCAGCTGGGTTTCGAGGTGACATTCAATCTGAGCTTCTTTTGATAAAGACCTCCTCTGATACTGTCATGACTGTTGTTTCTATGGCTCCCCTAACAGACACAGACCATTTGAGGCCAGAACACACACACGCGCAAAAATACTGGAACATTGATACTAACACGTGAACACTTTGGTACGTGTCAAACACATACTGTGCCGTTCGTACCATACAGTTTACACATTATCCTGGCAGCTGTTCAGACAGAATGGGATTTAGCCGTTTTATGTTGAGTAGAAATTTGACACACATGCATATGTGGCCTGTGTGTACTCCTATGTTACTCCCCTTGCCATTAATGAAGCTTTACAAGAGACACTATTTACTACAGCAGGGTTCTGAATGACCGGTTGAACAAAACACCTTAAGTTTTCTCCTTAAGTATCACACTTAAGGCTTCATTTCTCCGTAGCTGAGGGACTTACTTATGGGTGTTGTACAGAATCCCTGAAAAGGTTTCATTAGTTAAGGCATTGACTGCATTGAAAGAGATTTTACAGCTACAGTTTCCATGGACACTGTTTATTTGCTTGCACTCGCATTTGTGATGTCTGTTATTGCCTCACAAAGTTGGCCTATAGATAGTTTAAAAAAAAAAAAAAAAAAAAATGGCAGAAGAAAAGAAGACAAGAAAACCAAACTGGTCAGAGGAGGAAAATATTATGTTTCTGGAGGAATACAACCACAAATAACTGCAAACAGAAAACAACGAATGTGGGAAGAAATTGCAATGAAAATTAACTGTTTACATGATTACTCACCTATTACTGACTGGAAAGATCCTGTAGACTAAAACCATAGAGCAATCATTAATTGCAAAGGGGCTGGAAGAGCACAGCTATGGAAAGCAGAGTGATCCAACTCTAGATGGTCGGACAAATCATTAATTGACTGCCGGTCAAATCTGTAGTGTAAAATGAATTGCTCATTGCGGAACACTCTTCTGAGTTCATTTTCTTCATTTATCGCCATAAACTCGGCCATGTTGCAGTTAGGATAGAGTCAGAGGTACCTTGTGCAACGGTTTAGCTAACTTTAAGGGATTCATTAAGTTAAGACCAAGATAAGGAGAAAGCCTTAAATACTTACGTGAACATGAAGGAAGGAAACCGTAACTCAGACTTTAGAGAAAATCTTAATGTAAGTTGTTTTGTGGCCCCAGATATTGGTTTGTTTTGAGGACTGCTGATATCCTGAAAAGCATTTGTCTCCTCCTAAACTCTCAAATGAAAAACAAGGAAATGTGACCTTTTGCCCTCTGAGACTCCAAGATTTATTTTTCTGTAATTTCTTTATTATCATGTCATTCATCCATTATGTGCTCATATATGAAGAAGCAGCATGTTATCCTGGGTGAGTGGTGTGTCAGAGTCATGTGCGCTCCATCTCTTCACCAGAAGTGTGTGTGTGTGTGTGTGTGTGTGTAAAAAGCAGAGTGGTTGCCGTGGCACCTGAGTGGAAACAAAACATATGTCAGCTGGTGCCGGCAGTGTGTGTGACAGAGGGGGCTCGGAGATATATGCTGGACGTGCGGCATGATGCTCCTCTGCTGTTCAGTAATATAGATTAAATAAACTCTCCGGGACAAGAGTTGACTTGCTCAACTGTTTGAGGAGATATTTCTGGCACCAGAGCTGGAGTTTCAAGGTGGCCTTGTTGATTTTTCACTTTTTCACTAGATTTGATTCTATCATCGTGGAATAAAGCACTGTGGTACAAGGGAGGGAACGTTCAAGGCCAAATTTAGATGTGGGTCTACTCAAGAGAGGGAGAGATCATGGGAGAATGTAATGGGGTTGCTAATGTGCTCTCTTTGCCCCATTTGGTCCAGATGTTTTAACAGCAAGTTAGGTTTTTCTTGCCACCCGCATCTCATCTCCTGTCCTTCCACACACCTTACATATTAGTGCACATGCCTGTTATCAGGGAAGGATGCCCACTGTGTGTCAAGATGAGTAATAGTCTGATGGAGAGAATAGAATCATGTCATGGTGAAAGAATGTAGACTTCAGACCTCTCCTGTAGGTGGTATTTCTTTCTTCTCCAAACGACATCCAAACATGGAGAATGTGCATGCGTGTGTAAGTGATTTGCAGTAGTGCTAGCCACCCACACACTATATGTAGGGTTATAGGCTATAAGACGTGGTAGGTTGTTTAAGATTATTGATACAGTATGTGTTCCCTTATCTTGCAGCTGAGATATCAACATGGCCTGACCACCCCAGACCTGCAGCAGACACTACCCAACTTGAAGAACTTCCTGGAACACGGCCTGCTGGTCCGATGGTAAGACACTTTACACCTCAAGTATTTCTTCAGAGGTCACTGAAGCCAGAATGATGGTGTATAAAAGTGACAGGGCTCTACGCTAACCTTTTTCCTAAGGATTGGGACAACGAAATTTAGGAGTGAAAAACAGTTAAAAAAAGAGTTTAAGTAACGCATAGTTTCTTAACAATGTATTACATACATATTTATACCGTGCGTGCGGGTGTGCGTGCTCCTTCTCCTTGTGTGTAATTATGATGTGAAAACCAGTGAAGGACTATGGAAGTGGAGGACCCTAGTATCTAATGAAAGACTGAAAACACTCATCATAGAAAACTCTACTGTGATTGGCACATTGTGGCTTCTGGAATGTGGGACTTGTAGTTTTTGAACCAGGGACAGATACACCAGCACCACCCACACAACCCACGCCACACTTTATGTAAACAAGATTACTGAACAATATTTATAACAATAACTTCAGTAAAATAGATGGCTGGCTGGCTAGAAGGAGCACAAATGGCACTGTCTAAATCTACATCTGTCCACTGCAGATGCATTATCCACAACCTGGATGAGTAACTAGTATGTGTGTATTAGTATAATATTATAACATTATATAAAAACTATAATGAAATAAAGTATCATGTTAGTATAATATTAAGATATTAATTATATAATGTTAGTATATTTGTTATAATTTCATAAAACATTTATAATTTTTGTAGGTTTCACTCCAATAAATCCTTAATAAATACAAATAAATAAATTAAAATGGTCTACATTAGTGGTTAGTCTATAATTTGTTAATGCTAAGTACTAACTAACTAATAATCAGAACCATTCATGCATAACAATGAGTTCAACGTTTCGAAAGTTTGCTGTAGTACGTCAACCTTTTTTAATGTCCCGCCCCATCCAGGCTGTGATTGGTCAGTTCACGAAAAGTGACATTGCGCATCGACTTTATGAAAAGTTTTTCAACAAAAGGCACCCGAGATAGCTAAATAGCCAGCCAAATCCAAACGTTGCTTATCTTATCCCTATTGTCTTCTGTCTCACATCTCTTGTTTTTGTATAACCGGCCCACCGGGATTTCTCCTGGTGCTCTCCCAATGGCCAGTCCGACCATGTTTTGAACGATTAGCACACTGTGCTTGTAAACTATTTTTACGGTTCGCACATTTCTATTTTTAGGGGCGAATGTGAGTGAAATACTCGCACTGTAGAGCCCTGAGTGACATCTCTGTTTACAGTGGAATTGCTTCTATCGAACACAAGGATCAGTCACTCTTTGAAATAATTTTTTCACCAATGGATCATTTTTATTGTAATTATTTCATTTATTACAATCCCTATTGCCTTCATCAAAACAGAAGGTATTCCTTTAAAAGAATTAGTTGAAATTAAGATTTTAAATTGATGATTTCCTTGTTTGCTCAATATACTGTATTGGTCAGATTATAAGACAACCCACCCTTTGCCAGCACTTACTTTTTGAAAACAACTTTTTGAAGATTTGAAGCACTTTCAGACTAGTCCTGTTAGGAATTTTCCTTCAAGATACTATAAGTAGAAAAGAAGCCCTATCCCTTGTAAACTAAAACATGAAATACTTCCATTAAAGCATAACATAAATCCCACATTTATCTAGCTTGTGTATCAGTCACATCCCCACACACTCTCCTGTCAGGCTCTTGGAAGCGGTTGGAATGATTTTCTCTGGCAGTTGTGCTTTTTTTAGACTCCTTATGACATTCAATGTTAGCGATAACTCTTGGCAGCTTGACAGATGATTCGGCCCCCTAGTCTGTTTCTGCAGTAAAGGCGTTGGGAAATGTGTTCAACTCCTTTACGCGAGCCGTTGGAAAATCCTGTATGTTAAACTGTGATTAACTAACTCTAAAAGACACACTATAAACAGATTTGAAGAAACTTGCTAGCCAAGCAAAATTAAAGATACAAAGAGCCCATAATGCAACACTTTATGTAGGAGCCAGTGTTATATTTAGTGCAAACTTTTTGCAAACTTGTTATTCATTCCATGACTGAATGCAACTATGAATTTTGACATATATATATTGTTGAATCGTCAGCATACATGCAACCTTTGCATTGTCTGGGATTAACGGTAGATCATTTGTAAAAATAGTAAACAATAATGGTCCTAGATAGGTTTCTTGAGGTATCCCACAACTAGTAGATTTTACACTTGAAAATCCACCCATTTGCTCTATATTAATCTACAGAAATTCATTATGTATTCACATTTCAATCTCTTTCAGATTGTGGATGTATCATATGGATGTATTAGGTAAAAGTTAAGAGTGCTATATACCTCACCTTTGTAACGATGTACCATCTCTGCACATCATCAGTACCTCCACACTTTAAAAAAGCAGTATTTGATGAGATTTGCAGCAGCCACTTGTGTGAAGTGGAGTGCTTAGATCCCTGCCTCTCTCCTTCTACAGTCTTATGGCCTGTAAGTAACCCTTCACTAAAACCTGGGAGTTGGTCTGTGTCAGACTTCAGCTCCACTGCCCTATAAAAGAGAAAGCTGTCTTTGATCTCCGCTCCTCTCCCAGGGTCAGCAAAGGGGAAAATGTGTATTACACACATTAATTGAATAATCTTTTGTTTTGAAAGGAAAGAAGCCATGAAAAGCCTGAGCTCTCAAATCAGCCCTCCACCGCGCCCCCTCCTTAATGGGAAGTGGAAAGGCCCAAAGATAGATGAGATGAAAGCATGGCCCCCTAACCCTGAAGCTGTGTGTGTGTGTGTGTGTTTGTGTGTGTGCATGGAAGTTTTTTAAGTGGAGGTGGGAGAATAACAGTTGTACAGTGGCTTGCCACAGCCACACTCCTGTACAACAATGAGACCACAGGAACAAAAGCTGTCCTGTACTGACTCAGAAGTCATCAGTGGGGGCACCCCGGTAGCTCACCTGGTAGAGCACGTACCAAACACAAAGGCAGAGTCCTTAACGCAGCTCGGGCCCTTTGCTGCATGTCATCCCCTCTCTCTCTCCCGCCTTTCCTGTCACTGTCTGATAAAGGCAAAAATGCCCAAAAAACGATATAGAGCTACTAAGATGATAGATTTAGCAACGCCTTAAATGAATAGTTCAACATGGAGGGAAAATGCGTATTTGCTTTCTTGCCGAGAGTTAGATGACAAGATTGTTAACACACTCATTTCTGTATGGTAAATATGAAACAGCCAGCAGCAGATTAGGTTAGCTTAGCAGAAAGACTGGAAGCAGGGGAAACAATTAGCCTGGCTCTGTCCAATGGTTAGATCAGCCCACCAGCACTGATAAAGCTCACTAATTAACACCCGTAAAACCACAGTATGTCATTTTTACATTTCAGTTAGTGCAAATGAGATATAATGAGCTTTAGCTTTCAACCCGTCTTTCTTTGAGTAATACCAGTCATCTCTTACAAAATATTTTCATTGGTTTTTACGATTAAGCTACTTTGAACTATCTTGCAACTCCTCATTACAGGCCAGTACAGCACACTGTGATATTGGTGTCTTTGTATTTGTTTATTCATTCAATTATCCTCCAAGTTATCAATATGGCCTTTATTGAAAAGCCACACGCAGATAAGCAAGACATACTGTACTGTAAGTAGCTCAATAATGATGCACTGGATAGAATTAAGCCAGGATCTATTTGTAAAATGGTGTAATTTAGACCAAAAATAGCATGATGGGAAAATGTCAAACTTTTTAAAAGGGTAAAAATATATACAAAAACTTTGCAAACATTTAAGCAAGAGGTACAGTGGTTAAACTTGCCGTCCTCTCATCATAAGACCATGCATATTGCACCTTCAGCCTAACTTAAAGACTCCAGCGAGGGTGAGGAGGTGACTGTTTCACAATGCCCAGTAATAACAAGGATATGCATCGATTTTTCTTCACACACCGTTGCTCTATTGCCTTACCATATCAGTTCCAGTCTTCCTTTCCCCCTGGTTTGAAAAAGCCTCAATTCAGATACAATTTCCAGCACTGGGACCCAGCTTATGAAATATGGATTTATAAAAACCTGCATGGCAGCTGCAGGTAATTATCCTATAGACTGTGAGAGAGAGAGGTTAATCTGTTTCCTCTATCCCTCCTTGCCACCTCTTTCTTCCTTCCACACATCCAAACAGGGATGATGTGATGAAAGATATGACCGAGGGCACTGTTTCCAGAACAGATTTGGAAACAGTTCCTCCCTCCATGTAGAACTAATTCAGCATGCATCCAGTCTACAGAGAGAGCCTTTCCTAAAGTGCCAAGCCCCACACCATGGCGGGTTCAGCTTGGACAATTTATATAGACTGGATGGAAAAACTGAGGAAAGGCAGAGTGCATGTATGAATATAAAAGAGTGTACTACAAAGTATACAGTGGTCTATATGATGCTCATCTGACAAGCTGCTGATCATATCTTTATACATTTCTAAACAGTACTGTCTCAGAAACACATTACATGTCATAATATATACAGTCCAGCTCTGGAGAAAAATGGGCAGTATAGATTTTTTTTTTCCTTCAATTTTGCTGAAGGATAAGAAGCAGTGGAAAAATGGTGAATCTATTACCAAGAGGCAGACAGAGACAGTACCAGAAACCCATTCTTTGTAAACTGTACAGTCTGCTGAGATCAAAGCAAACGCGTTCAACATGCTCTCATTTGCCGCTCCACATCCGCTGAGGGCCTGGCAGACGTTCACAGGGCCCTAATCCCACTCCGGTGTCTGGAAGCATGGCTACGTACACGAGGGGGAGGCAAGGTGTGGCAGAGCGCCTGGCCAGGCAGATTCAACACTGCAGCTGGAGGATGTGAACCTCCCCAAGGACCCCATAGTGAGTGAAAAGTTATCAAAACCACGGTAGTCCCCTTGTGTTACATGATGTACACAAAGGGTTGCGATATTTAGACAGCTGCAGTCTCGTCAGTGAAACATAAAAGCATATCATCTAAAATGTATATACCTAAAATAAGCATTAAGCCTGGCCTATTGATTTACTATAATAATTTACAATAATGGATGATGATTAGGAAGGATAAATCAAGAATATTTCCTTTTTCCCTGTTCATGTGATACTCTGTAAAGGTACAGTGGTTCTCCAAACACCACTTCCTCCTTACCCTTTGGGGAAAAAATGCCATTTCCATTCCATTTTTCTCCCTCTTTAAACCATTATTCTAACCCACCACGTGTTTACCTTTCATTTTTTAAAGGAAGTTACTTTAATATGATAGCTTAAATCCTCTAAAATTCGAAAGAAAAATTACATAGATGTTATTAGAACGTACACTGTAGATGTGCCATACATTTTTACCTCAGTAGTTTTACTGCTGATTAGGTGTAGTAATCTTTAGTAAGAGTGCCATAGCAGGATGTCACACATACATACAGTATCAATGTATCCAGTTAACCTGACCTATGCAATGCATGTGTCAAGTTGTCAAGTAACTTGGTACTCATCATGACAGTACACAGGAATTAACAATACTCCTACTATTTGCTACTATTCACCACAGGGCCAATGTTTTCACATTGATGGTGTTTATTAATTGCAAACTCAGTTAATACTACTTTTTGGATGACCATATGTTTGAGTTGGTGCCTGTTAGTGGGGAGCAGACAATGCACTCCAGCAATGATCATGAGCATGAGGAGTGAAGTGCACTGTACACACATTTATTTTTTGGTTTATTTAACAGGGACTGTACATATTAATAAACATTGCTGTAAATGCGCCAAAGTTAGCCAAAAGGCTATTTTCCATCTGTAGTCCCTGGACAGGTGTTACAAAGTCTTCTTAAACAAGAATATGAGATTGAAATTACAAAAGTTAGTGAAATCATTCATAAGCTTGCAGATCAATAATAAAAAGAGAAGAGAATATTAATGTTAGTAAAAAACAAAAAACAAAAACATCTTACACCATAATACTACATTGTCAGGTACTAATAAAAATTTGAAACAGAGTCGCACATAATACAGGACATACAAAGCAATGGAATGGGGAATATTAATGTTAGTAGAAATATGCACTAAATAAGACAATAGTGCTGCATTATTAAGTATACAGTTCACAGACATAAAAAGCACACACACACACACACATATAGTACATAACAGACATACATCACTCTGGCACAATAAAAGACATGCATGCGGGTACATAAGAAAAGACTAGCAAGATGGGTGAGTGCAGACCGCAAGGAGCAATACATTTCATTTTTCAGTCCTGACTGCTAATAAACCCAATTAATTCAATGAGCTCTAAATAAACAGTTCTCTAAAATGAGCTGGGATAGAGTTCCACTCTTGTGCAGCTTCAACAGAGAATGCAAAGAACTTTTTCTCAGTGGGGAAAAAAAGGTCCCCTCTCACTACACCTCTTGTAAAACTGATATGCAGTTGTTCTTATGCTGAAAAACTGTCTGAGCTGAGGAGCCAAACCATGTATACATACATTAATGGTGTGGTGAGTGGTATCAATCTTCTCATTAAATCTAAAGTGAATAGGTGTATTTCCCAAAATGTGAAAAACTATTCCTTTAAGTTTTTTCAGTTGTTTTTTTATTTTTATTTTTACTGCCAATATAATTGGTTTGCACGAGATTAGCATGAAAACCGTCAAAACCATAGTTGATGAAATGTATAATGTTATCATAGAACAGCAGCAACACACAGAGGTTGAAATTGTGTGAAATAATTATTGTTATAAACCACGCATGCATATTTGCATTTTCTTTTCATATCAATGTAAAAACAACAATATTGACTTTGTTTTAGATGCAGTACATCAGATAATGCACCATTGAGCAGTATGAGGGTGTTTGTATGTGATTCATTGTGTTCAAAAGCCAGACTGTCAATATGTCCTGCCCCGTTAAAGCAAAAAAAAACTTAGCTTCCACCATAGTGAATATCAAATTAGTAATGTTTCTGTTGCAGTTTCAACGGGAATTTGCCTAAACCACATCATACGTCCAAATCTTATCTGCTGTTGTTTGTTTTGGCCCAAAACCCTGGCTCCTTAGCAGGATTTGGGTATGAACAGGGGCATGTGTTAAGCCTGTCGGGGGATTGGACAGTGGAATGGTCTGGCTTACTGAATTCCTGAGTCTGTCTGAAATATGCCAGGTTTGACATCAGCAGCAGAAAGGAAGAGAGCAGGCAAAAAGCTTTAGAGGAGTGAAGGCTATTTCTAGCTCGGCATGTCAAGTTTTTTGCTTGATGATTTAGGCAGAGGCCTTTTTAGCAGCATTTACAGTGTGCAGTGAAGTTGTTGTCAGGGTAATACAAGAGAGACTGGGGCCCAGTGAAACTGTAAGACTTACTCTAGGTAGGTAGGTTGGGCTACCAGTGGAGGAAACCTATCACTACACACCTGCGTATCATACATTAAGGATGAGCAATATGCCTTTTTCCCATCAGTATGGTATGTTGAGCAGCTATCATGAATTCACTTTTTTTGTCATGAATGCCTTAGAAGAAGTCCAAGCTGTACAGAAAGTTTGAAAACTGAGCTACCTCTATTGTAAACGCCCATCTTTATTAATAGTGTACATACAGGGGGCAATTTCATTATATGGATCAATAGAATAGTGTTATGATCCATTAGTCTTTGGTTTGGTTTGGTTTCCTGTTTTATTTTGAAATATTGTCTTTCCTATCTTCTCAGTTCCTGCCCTCGTGTCTCCTCTAGTCTTGATTGTCTGTTGATTAGCCTCACCTGCTCCCTTTTACACACCTGCCCCCGATTCCCTCGTCAGTCTCTTCCCTGTTTATACCGGTCCTTTTCCTTTGTTCCCTGTCTGTTCATTGTCCCATGTTGGATGTGTTCTGTGTTCCTTGTGCGTAATTTCCATGTTCCTGTGTTGGATGTTTTCCTTGTGCTCTGGTTGTCTTTACCTGGACTTACCTGCTTGCTTGCTTGCTTACCTGACTGACTGCCTGCCTGCCTGCCTGCCTGTACCTACAAATAAGCGTATAATAAAACTTTGAACTGTTTGAGCCTCTGTGCCTGTCTGCTCAAACTACGCATCACAACAAATAGGTTATTTTAAATTTCTTTATTATTATTATTATTATTGATAGTTATTATTGTTGGGGTAGTGGTATCAGTGGTAATTGGAAGCAACATTTCCCAAAGGTCAAGTCTTTGCAGCAGGAAGTTTAAAACATTAAAGTAAACATACTTATGAGATGAGGAATGCTGAAGATGTGCCCAATAACAACATTGCATGCACAATAACAACTTCCAGTGGACTGCAGCATCTAACAGACCGGGCATCAATTAATGTATGTGCCTGGCAACAAATCAAGAGTGAATATTTTCTCAACAGAACTCTGACGCAGTGAATATTTAAACCCAACTCAGTTTTTAACAAAACTAAGAGTCTACAACCACACTAGCAGCACTGTGAGGTACAGTGGTGCTTTGAGATAAATTCTAACATTAGCATGCTAAAATGCTCACAATGACAATGCTAATGTGGTGATGCTAAACTGGTATAATGTTACCATATTCACCATCTTAGTTTAGTGTGTTAGTATGTATAATTGAGGCTGATGGGTATGTCATTAGTTTTGCAAATATTTAGTCATAAGCCAGAGTATTGGACACATTTTAAACTTTAAGTGATGATGGCATTAGATGAAAAGTTAAGGTATCATTAAAGTCATAACAATTCATCCTGAGGGGTACATGAATGTGTGCAAATTTCGTGGCAATGCATCCAATAGTCATTGAGATAATCCACTTAAAACCATAAATGTTAACCTGGTTAACTTTTCCTGGTGGAAAAGTCAGGGGATCACCAAAGTCTTTCGGGATTCATCCTCTGGGAACCATAAACATCTGTACGAAATGTTTTGCCAATCCATCTAGTAGATGACCTTCTGGTGGCGCCAGAGGAAAAGTCCAAGGACCACCAAAGTCATTAGGATTCATCCTCTGGGGACCATGAATATACTGTATGTCCCAAATGTAGTGGCAATCTATCTAATAGTTTTTGAGATATTTCTGTCTGGACCGAAGTGGTGGACCGACCAACGAACAGACATTGCCATCCCTAGAATTTACTTACACGTTTTTTTCAAAAAGTAGTTTACAAGGATTTATTTCAGAACAGCAACAGAGTAAATGTTTATTAAGAATATGAAAAATCTCACGTTGTACACCAAGAATGTCAACAAGAGACACAGTTAGCTCATGCAATCTAAGTATTGGGCCTTATTCTGTAAGAACAACACTATGAGTTCCAGCTTTTCCTCACAGTGGCCATACATGTGTAGCCTAATAGCCTGCATTAAAAAATGTCATTGGTATAACAAGAAAAAAATGTTATGACTGCCCAGAGGTTTTCTTGGCTGAAGTCCTCACTGACACACCCAGTCTCCTCTGTTACTCATACACTGCTGCACAGTTTGACACAAATAATAGAACAAATGTAGGCCTAACCTAGAAACCGAGTGGAACAAAATAACATGGCCCAAATACAAAAGTCCTCATTATACAAAAGATGATAACCATGTGATTTTATGCCAGTGTCAATTATACATTTGTTGGTGGCATAGATGGCCAGCTAAAATCAGACCAAATGAATTATATGTGAGAGCCATCTGGAGGGAAGAATGGAAGAAATTGGCTGATAATAATTAAAATCAAAGCCATCTAATCAGCAGTTGCCCTAAGGACATCACTCAGTCAAGCAGTCACTTATTAGCTTGTTATAAATGATGCATGGAAACCTTAAACTTTTTGCTCAGTACCAATCGTCTCCGGTTTCCGAACCTGTATTGTGTTTCAAAGAGTCTGAAACACATACACTTACTGAAATGATAATTGACTTCACATGACATCGTTCTTTATTCCTTCTATCGAATCAGGGTTTGAATTTGAACGAGCCCATGATGGTTTCATTTGGAAAGTCACAGATAAGTGTTTGAGATGGCAAATCATTCAGCTTCTCTCTTTTCGTTCTTTTTCATTTGTCTTCCCAGCAAATTAGGTGTTAAAGAGCATATTGTTTCCATTTTGCTCAAAAATGCTTTTCTGCAGAATTAACCATGTGCTCGTTAGGGGGGAAAGCTAAAGCCAGTTGTATTAAATGATGTGTTTTGATGGACATGCACTGCCAAGTAAAGCACGGTCCACCTCCTGTTCTGCTCACTTAATAGGAACACCCTCACACAATCAGGTCATTACCCTATGCCTTTATTTTCTTAACCCTGACCTTGGTTGACCATCCAACATTTACATCTGTATTCCTCCAATTAGCTTAAATGTTAACCATGAGGTACAGTATTTACAGGTTGTTACCATAAGCGGTTACATACTGTACCTTCAGACTGTGAATGGTTCTCATTTACTGTATCACAGGCACTTTGAAGTTTGACAAGTTTCTTTTAAAACTAGACAGGCTTCTCCACTCTTCTCAGCAGAAAGTCCTGTCTGTGAACCCTGTCAGGACCACCTCGGCAGGGTGCCTGCATGGATCAAGGTCAGGGCCCTTTTTTACAAGCTGTCATGTGTTTAGTGGTGAAAGTGTCCATCAGACAGCAAGCTAGTACGCAATAAATGAATACGTCTGCCGGTGCTCTCATCACTGATGTTAGTGCCACTGTTAAAAAAAAGACTTCCTTGGTAAGTGACAAGCGACAGGAGAAAATTACCAACTGAACAAGCAGAGATTTATCCTCAAGTCTTTAACCAACACATGTGAATCTCTAGAGAGCACAGGGAGGCCCTGCTTCACCTTTGACCCCAACAGTACAGTGCCTCGGCAGACCGCTAGGTAGTCCGGTGATCTTGGAATGGCTATCGGAAGAGGCGGTGAGGCCCCCATTTAAGTAAATTTATGGCTCCAGTACTGGGGTGGGGCAGGGTGTCCCATATCCCGAGTCTGTTATCTGTTATAGAGGAAAATGTCTGACATACTTGGGTGGACGCCTGCTGCGTGCTTCCAGTCAGCTGAAAGTGAGTACAGTCTCACAGGCAGCATAACTGTTACAAAGAGCTGCAGCTGTCTTTCTCCTGGATCAGGGGATATGAGTTGGGTGCTTTGGGTGGAGGGTTGCTAAAGAAATCAATGGAGAACCAAGTCCAAATAGAGCCTGATTGTCTCATTTGACCCCTCAGGACGTCCCAGTCTCTTATAATGGCTGTAGAGATTGTTGCTCACTGTAATAAATCAAATATTATCTTGAATCTGTTACTGTGCACAGGAGTAGTTTTATTGTCATTGCTTTTACTTATGACCTTGCTCATTTAGTGTCTTTCTCTTTGTTCTTCACAGTGACCGACACCATGTCTCTAGCTCCATCCCAGTGCCGACCAAGTCTCAGCTTGGTGTGTCTGCTGCCTCGGATATAGGCTACCCCTGCCACACCAGCTCCCCAGACCGAGGCCTGAGGAAAAGGGCGAGCTCGGAGGCCGATAAGCTCAAGTACAAGCCAACTCCTCCACCCAGCTATAACACAGCCATGGGTGTAGAGCAGCCCCCAGTTGGCCTGGCACCGCCCTCGCCTTCACCCAAACACCTGTCCTCCTCCCTTGATGCTGGCATGGCCTCACTTAACCTGACCAAGACTACGGAGGCCAAAAAGAAGGGAGAGCAGAAAGAAGAGGAGGAGGAGGAGGAGGGTGGGGAGACAGCAGTGGAGGTGGAGAGAAGCAGAATCATTGACGGAGAGATTGAAGTAAATAAAGAAGAAGAGTCTGAAGAGCAACCACCCAGTAGCACAGTTGCACTCAACTCTTCTACAGTGCAGGACACTGGTGAGGAAACAGTGGCCACTAGTCAGCACACAGGTGCCATGAACGGCTCTTTGGTACCAGGACATGTGCCTGTTAGCCTGGCCCCAGAGCTGCGCTGCTCTGTGGAGCAAGCTGAGGAGATCATGGGCACAGAGGCCACCGGTTTAGGCCTGGGGTTGGGGTTAGGGCTGGCAGATGAGGCCCGGCTGGAAGACTACCGCTGCATCCCTGTGGACCACGCAGTAGCTGTGGAGTGTGATGAACAGGTGCTGGGAGAGCTGGACGTCGCTGGCTTTGAGGAGTTCTCCAGGCGCATCTATGCACTAAATGAAAACATGTCCAGCTTCCGCAGACCGCGCAAGAACTCTGATAAGTGATGCAGAGGACCTAAGGAGAGGGCGAGGCATGAAAATACTTGCACAGGGGGTTTGGACAAATACAAGGCAGGGACATGAACTGAGAGGACATGGGTGGGGTCCCCACTTCTTTATTGCAGCATCAAAAATCATAGGAGCTATTCTGGAATAACGAGTAATTTGCACTTATTGTAAACATTTCCACAGTAATCTTTTAAATGAAATGCAATTAAAAGTGAAAGTAATGGGACAGTAAGCTTAACTTTTATTTTTGATGCCAGCATTAATATGTTTTTTAACATTGGATGGAACAATGAGCCATTATTCAGACATTTTATTCACAAAGTAATTTGGCCTCAGCTTTAACAATCGCCTTCCATGAATTAGTGTCTGTTATTGGTATTTTTCTAAACTTCATTGTCGTCTCTAAACTGCATTTAAGATTCACATCCACACCCACAGTGTAGCCTAAGTACATCAGGGTATAAAAATGTTTCAATGCAGCAGTTCCACATCATTTTCCTTATCACTGTACCTCAACTTTCACCCTAACAAGAGCAGCTTCTGCTCACTTCCTCGCTTGAGTTTTTTTGGAACATTTGATCATTTATAGAATCATTAACATAACACTCAGAGTGGCTGCAACTGGAAGTTTTATCAAAGTGAGTCATCTTGTATCACGCTGTCCCAGTACTTACACCTTTGACTGTACAAGCAAATGTTTAGACGCTTCCCGAGCCTTCATTCAGGGTGCATGACAGTGGCTGTGTGCAGGAGGGAGAACGTTATGTGTATGCGGGTGTGTCGGGGCTTCACATTAGCATGCAACCACAGTCACACAATCACAGCTAGGTTTCAAGTATTCCCACCAATGACCTTTGAACAAGGCAGGACTTTGCTACCACAAAGTGAGGTGGGAGCTGGAAACAGTAGCCCAATCAGAGACTCCCTAACTGTGACACACGGCATCTCCTTCCCTTCAACAGCTCAACCCCCCCACCCCCACCCACCCACTCATCAGTCTCCACACGGGGTCCAGTTTCTCTGTCATGTCTTAAGATGAGGATCACAAGAGTGGCAGGTTGGAGCTTACAGCACATGGCAGGGATACAGTGCAATTGTTTTTCTGTCCATCTCCATGTCCTCTTTTTTTTTTTTCCTTTCTCAATTTTAATGTACCCCATGAATATTAACATCAATGTTAATGTTATGTCAACTGATTATCAAATTCAGTAGACCAAAAATTGAATTCTGTGTCTGTGCTCTGTTGGAATGTCTCACTCAGGCTCTACTGTAAGTGTTAATAGCAATCCCATTGTCTGTGATTTTGTCCCGTGTCTCCATGTTCTGAATGCTTTCTTGCACTGGTATTCAATTATTGCATTATTTATGTCTCTCAACAATTGTGTGTGCTTTGTTTCAAAGGAAATCAATATTGAGTTTTCTGTTCCCCACTCACATGGGATGTCGCTCATAATATTGTCAAATGTTAGACTGATATCGTCACCAATGTCTGGGTCCTGATGTGGACAGCTGCTTTGCATCGCCCGCCATGACAAAGATGGATTCTCCACCGGCAGCCCACTTTATGTTTCTGATCCAGTACTGTGGTTGCTGACTGTTGAGAAGTATTGTATTTAAAACTAAAAGAAGAACCATGTTAGATCATTTCCATAAACAGCTATACAGTTCAGTAAGCAACCATGTACATATACTTTTGTATGGAGGGGTTTTTGTTTGTTATTAAAGACTTGCAGTCCAATGGCATGGATGTATGTAGCCCCCTTTAAGAGCTGTCTGTGAATTTATGAAACATATAGGATATTACGGTTTCAAAATGGTATCAAAATTGACTAAATTACAATATCTCCTGTAAACAGTTATATTTAAACAAGAGTCTGCAGCCATGCTAGCAGCTCTGTGAGGCAGTGCTTTGAGCTAAATGCTAACGTCAGCATGCTAACATGCACACAATGAATGCTAATATGCTGATGCTAAGAAGTTATAATGTTTACCATGTTTCCCATCTTAGTTTAACATGTTAGTGTACAGCTGAGGCTCATGGTAATTAGTTTTGGAGGTATTTGGTCATAAACCAAAGTATTGGACAAATGAAAGGTTTGACCTGATGATGGCGCTAGGGTAAAGTTAGAGGATCACCAAAGTTATTACAATTCATCCTTAGGGGGACATGTATTTGTGAACCAAATTTCCTGGCAATAGTGCCGGCATGGCCTCACTTAACCTGGCCAAGACTACAGAGGCCAACAAAGAGGGAGAGCAGAAGGAACTCTTCTACAGTGCAGGACACTGGTGAGGAAACGGTGACCACAAGTCAGCACACAGGTGCCATGAATGGCCCTTTGGTACCAGGACATGTGCCTGTTAGCCTGGCCCCAGAGCTGCGCTGCTCTGTGGAGCAAGCTGAGGAGATCATGGGCACAGAGGCCACCGGTTTAGGCCTGGGTCGTTGAAACATTTCACTCAAAACCACAA
Organism: Maccullochella peelii; assembly: GCA_002120245.1. Classification (NCBI taxonomy): domain Eukaryota; kingdom Metazoa; phylum Chordata; class Actinopteri; order Centrarchiformes; family Percichthyidae; genus Maccullochella; species Maccullochella peelii. Next base: position 28,350 of record LKNJ01000286.1, read on the forward strand.
ATTTCAACCTCATGGTAGCACTAGAGGAAAAGTCAGGGGATCACCAAAGTTATCTGGATTCATCCTCTGGGCTGCAAACAATAAAGGTATTTTAAACATTATGAAAGAGTAATCAGATTACCCTCTTTACAGATTCAGAATAACTGCTACCTGTGTGAGACACCTAATGACCATTCAGACCATAATACAAGTCAGCAACATGTATTACCACCCAGTTACCTCGTAGAAGTCATGAGCTAAATGTGGCTTCTATCATTTAATGATAGAAGTAATTAAATGCCACCTCTGCACACCCACACAGGTGTTTTCAGTTGTTCTGATTAGACCTCTGCTCAGGTTGAAGTTGGGTAGAGGTATGTTAGAAAACTACGTGAGGCCACCAACCTCCATGTTAGGGCTGCAACTAAATTATCTTCATTATAGATTAATATGGCTGTTTCTCAGTGAATCGATTATTCATTTGGTTCATCAAAATGTCCTAAAGCCCATGGAGATGTCATCAAATTGCTTGTTTTCTCTGATCAACACTCCAAAACCTGAAGACATCCAGTTTATTATCATATAAGACAAAAAGAAGCAGAAATTTGAGAAGCTCAGGCTATGGAATTTATTAATCTATGGACCATTTTCACTTACAAATGAATTAAACAATCATTTATCAAAATAGTTGCATGGAAGACATGTTGACTTGTCATAGCAGGAGAAGCACAGGTGTAGCCTAAGGCCGTATTCAGACAGAATCAGGCGCTGTGGTGAAAACGCAGATTTTCTCTTTCACTTGAACAGGGGGTACTGCGTTCAGGCTGCGGTGGTGTGGATTGATCGGCTCTGTGATGACTGTACATCAGCTGCCCTGCCACGAGTAGCCTACAAAGACGTTAATCGGCGTGCAGTCACTTGGCTTGTATCGGTCTTTAAGCTGGGATTGCTGGTTAGTATGTGACACTCCCACACCGCCGCACAACCCTGCGTGGAATCACCGCAACGCCTCATTCTGTCTGTTAATACCATTAACACGTGCTTTGTTCCATGTAGGTGTCGCAGTAAGCACAATACAAGGGCCCTGGACCTGGCACACCTGTATGGAAAGCAGCCATTTTGAATGTTACACCTGTGCTTTTCTTGCTATGTCGAATCAAAATGTCTCCTGTGAAAAAGGTCTATAGAAGTGTAAGCTCTCCTGTCCTGTACACACCAGCACAGTCCTCCTGACAAGAGGCCTAATCAGGTAACATTAGTGAAAACACCTGCAACTACAATTCATGTACTTAGCATAAACAGCAGATATGTTCATCTTTGCCATAGCCGATATATTTATGGGTTAATCCAACACAATGTCAACAGAGTCATTTAAGGACAGGGTAACGACTCCAGGTGCATCCTCGTTCAGACTGCCTGAAACACATTAATCTGGCAGGTACAGGCTCTCAATATTTCACGCTTTCATATGTTTTTCATCATCCTGGAAAACATGCCGTCTGAAATATAGTTTAATTTTGTCAGACCTTTTGTTCTTGACTGGTTCTTTCTGTAGGTTTTAGAGATATGCTGCACCCTTCCATCCCTGCTTATTATTGTGGGGAATAAAATGTTGTGTTGTAGAAGTTGTGAAACATTGTACTGGCTCCAGAAAAAGCAACATGGTAAATAATGTCTTATGCCTTGTTTTACTCTTCTGTGTCTGTAATAATTTGTACTCCAGCCAGCATCTGAGAAGAGTACCTGTAGTGTTTTTTGTATTTTGGCTAGTTATATCATACTTGTTTTTTTCATCTAACCAGATGAAACTTCAATGATCCTCATAGGGAAACTGGTTTATTTCAGATTCCTAACATCACATTATTTTTGCTTTGAACTAAGTAGAGCTAGGTTGGCCAGAACAAGTTAAAGCTCTTTCCCTTCATTCGCACTGACAGTGTGTGCACCACAGACCTTACATATACAGTATGTACACATGTGGTTGTACATGTGACTAACCTTACAAGGCAAGGCAAGGCAGCTTTATTTATATATATATATATATATATACATACAGTGCCTTCAGTATTTGAAGTAAGCCCATTTCTAATAAAATCAGCCCTTCTGCATTCCTTTACCTCATTATGCACTTCACTCCACTTTCTGGTGGCATTATTGTGTCACTTTGTTGTCAGGGCTCCAGGTAATGTATCAATTTGTTCACATTAAGCACCGGAAAACAGTAACTTAAAGCATTTGAATCATTCTGTGAGCTTGTAATTCACATCTCCTCTAGCTTGTTTCAGGCAGATTATGGTTTACTACTATCAATATAATTTAGCCCATTACTCATGGCAATAAAGCTTTCTCTTTTAGAATCACCTGTTGGACTTTTCATAGTCTTCCCCATTAGGAATTTCAATAATGCATATGATTGCTGAATCTGTCCTTTTAATACTTTCTGTTTCCAGATTCACATAAAGCACTTTCCTGTTTCTCGATCCTATAAGCTCCTGGTGTCACTCTGCAGACAGTCTGCTCTCGCAGCTAAGCCCCTACAGGTGTCTGAGTGCACAGAGCGCTCAGCCTTCTGGGAATGACATTTCATCCGGCCAGAGACTGGACATTTGTGCCATCATGGAAGCCAGACCTGCTCTAAGTGTAGCATGTGAGTACGTGTGCCTCTGCACAGGTGCACGGCTTAAAGCTTTGATAGTTTGCAGGTTATTATTGTAGTATAAAGTTTATGAGAACAAGAACCGAGACATTGAGAGTGAGAGTAAGCAGACCTTATTTCCTTACTCACAAAGCCATCTTCATATTTTTGAGCTGAGTGCTCAGTTTAAAGAGTTCAGCACTGCAATGTATAGTCTGCTGTACTGTTCATCGTCACAGGCACCTCACAAAATACACACCAGCCTAACCAGCACCGCTGGCTGTCTAAGCCCGGCCCTCTGGGCTTTACACTGCAATGGGTGTATGTGTATGTGTGTGACAGTAATGAATGAACCCTTACTCTCTGTCTTTACCCACATAACAGTGTCCTCATTAAGTCTGATTATTGATTTAAATAGTCACCGGCCAAATTGTCCAATCCATCTAATCCTGATGACCATCCTGTGATAAGAGTAGAATCCATCTCAGCCAACATCATAAGTAGGATTAACAGTGTGTGCAGGGAGGAGAATTGGTGCAGTCCATCAGCACCTCATTTATACAGCAGCCATATCGTCTGACACACCGTCAGTCCCAGGTCAAAGTCATTCAACCTACCCTTGTCATTCTTAGGTCTCAGTGATACTCTATACCCTTGTCATTACCTGGTCTCTGTCATACAGTAGATCCCTTGCCATTACTACGGTGGATGTCACTCATGCACTGTAATCCTGTCATTGCTACATGTCAGGCATAACGGCATGTACTGTACATTTATTTTTGGAAATGTTTGATGCATTACAGTATATAGTGTGGATTAATGACTATCATGCTTGTCTTGAGAATAACACCAGAGAAGCTATATATAAGTGTAAATTCCTCCTTTCAGTAAGTTTTAACTTGTTTCTTTTAGGCAGATGACGGCAACAAAGTCAATTCTTCTGATGAGAATTACATCTAAAAGCAATGTGTAGACATTTCGCTCTCTTACTGAGAGTAAGTTGAGAAGATAGATACCACTATCACGTCTGTGCATTAAAGTGAGACCATGTAACTTTTGAAAGAAAAAATAACACATTCCTCATCTTAGAAATGATATTGTGAATTCATGAGAAATTGCTCAATCCCATACACTCAGGGGTTTTGCCAGTACAACCTAACTTGGTCTGGTATGACAAGTAGCTTATGCTGACTAATGTTAGCTAACGTTAGCAAACTCTTGATAGATGCTGTATGACTGACACTGAGTCAGGTGACAAAGTTTATGACTCTACTGTTACACTATGTTTTAGCATTAACCATTACACTGTAATTGTCACTTGTGGCCACAGTAAAAGTTACATATGCTTGCTTTAACTATGATGCTGGAGCCACGAGACAGTACGTTTTAGCTTAGGGGAACAGCTAGCCTGGCTCTGTTCAAAGGTTGGGAAAAAAAAGGGCCTCTAAAGCTAAAGGTTGTGGACCATTTCTTTTGATTTCCTGGAATCTTGTTTTTACCATGATGTTGCCAGTTGCCGTTTTCACTTTTGGTTTTGTTGGATTAAACAAATAAGATATAACATGTTAATTATGGTACGCAGATTTTTCTTTTTACCTTTGGACAGAGCCAAGCAAGCTGTTTGCCCCTGCTTCCAGTCTTTATGCTAAGCTAAGCTAACCATCTCCTGGCTGTATAGCTTCATATTTAACGCACGTAGGCTATATGAGAGTGGTATCAATCTTCTCATCTAACTCTCTGTACGAAAGCAAAATAGCCTATTTCCAAAACTATTCTTTTAACTTTGCATACAGTATTCAGGACATTAATTGGCTTTGTGTTGGATGTACACCCTGTGTCCTAATGTGAATGACCCACATTTAAGTCTCGTCACAGGGTACAAGAGGAGGGCAGGAGTCAGATATCAGCCTTGGCCAGCGTTCAACTCTGTGGTTCAAAGTCAACACAAAGTACTTTCTCATTCATTAGCGAGTTGAGACCTCATACTGCAACTGTAACTCTTTATAGCTGGATTATAGTCATAATACAGGGATTGGGGGACTGCGTTACAAGAGTGCAGGGAGACGCAGCAGCTCTGGTGTCCTGTCTAAGAGCTCAGGCCAGGCCCTGGTGGATCCACTCACCTTGACCAGTCCTGGTCCTGGACTTGGCTGGTCAACGTTGTGCTGCGACCTGGCTCAGCTGTTTAAGCCATCTCAGAAACAAGACGATCTGCCTGGATGAAATCCCAGTCAGCTCTCCAATATTTTGGCAGTAAAACCTCGCTCCTCGCTGTCACTCCTAGTGTTTTCTCTTTTCAAACGCGAGCCCAAACCCTTTCCCAGCCATTCAGCAAACTCAGACTTTTATAGGGCTGACTTATTCTCCCCACATGCTCCAGTTGCACAGCCTAATGAAACGCAGTGGTGTCCAGCTGATTTCATTGCAGCAATATCAATATTGGGATTGGAGTGCTGCGAGTGCAGAATTCTGGGTAAAAAATAATATCACAATGACCATGACCGTTTTAATATGGACCTTGTGAAATTAAAACCGATTACTGAGGACTGATGTCATCGCGCTCATATGAGGATTTCGTGGCAAATTCATGCTTGAAGACATTGTGGGTTTCTATAATTACCTTTAGAAAGTTTGAATGACGTAATTGACACCTGACATACAGACGAAGAGGGGAATACTCCCCAAACACACAATGGGCCTTAACAACAGTCCCCCTACAGCTAACAATGGGAAACAATAAGAAAAGGCATATCACAGCACAGAGGGAAGGATTAGATTTTTGCCGGATGATCGTTTTGCTTTTGTACAGTAGCTATTGTGCTGTATATGGTGTACATGTTTTGGAGTAGATTCTTGTACTTTCATGGATAACATCATGTTTTCTCCTCTCTTATTTCTGGGAATGATTCCCTTTCTCCGTGTGCCTTTGAGGTACAGCCATGCATTGATTCATGGTCCTGATCTCGTGACTTAAACACTGGCTGAGCATCAGTCATCACAAACAACAACGGTGTCCTGCTGAGCTGCTACCAATGATTACATACCACTGCATGGCATCCGATGAGAAGAAACTGAAAAGAGTAAAAAGAAATACCACTGGTGTCTGCTTGTTGTTTGCACATATTGAACCGTTATTGGTAGATTGCTTCAGCATGATTTTGCGCTTCTTCTGACCAAGTCCCTCCACATCTTGTCCTACATGCAACACCCAGTATGTCCAGGTGTAATGTGGATGGAATTACTTTTACTTACACTGTTGGATAAATAAAATTCCATTTAAAAATAGCAGTTAAATTTTGCCTTGCATATTTGAAAAATGCTTATAAAACAAGAAGAACACAACTTAAGTGAAGTGTATTGGTGGATCTTCTCCTCAACTGCATTGCATGCATCAAGTAGTACTTAGACAATGTCTGTTTACTATTCATCTGTTTTCTCCAGGTGGTTGGTAGAAAGCAGTGTCAGAATCAGAATCAGTCTTTATTCACCAAGTATTGGTGCTGGTGTCAATTCATTCATTCATTTTATTGAAATACAATTAGGGTTAATGCTGAACTGGATTAGAGTGATATTCTAAGGCAGTGGTTCACTGATAATCTGAGGGGTCACGAGACAATAAGACAGGAAATAATAGAAAAACATTTCTGTGGCATAAATGTTTTAATTTGTATTTAATTATTTTTTTCTGACTCTTCTTTTATCTTTGCATTTTGGCCATGCTAGTAGCATGGCTTTATCCATATTTGTCAGTTGGTCAGTCCACCACTTTGGTCCACACTTGGCCCCAGTTTGTGCCTCTCATGCATTAGCATTAGCGTACATGGCCCCCAGAAGATGAATCCTACTGACATTGATGATCCCCTGACTTTCCCACTAGCGCTACCGTGAGGTTGACATTTGTGGTTTTGAGTAAAATGTCACTATTGGATGGATTGCCATGCAGTTTTAGTACGGACATTCATGTCCTCCTCAAGATGAGCTGTAAGTCATAGACACCTGCAACTTCTGACAAGGGGTCGCAACTTGACATCAGTTCAGTTTAAAGGTCACAAGCCAAAAAGGTCTGGAGCCACTGCTCTAAAGAGTACAGTGTTTACCTTTGCCAATACGCGACTGCACACTTTGCATTTTGTAGAATTTTTTATGGTTTGGTTTATTGTCAAATGCAAAATGGGCCATCAAAGGTCAGCTTCTACAGGTCGGACAGTTATCTGGCATTAGAGACTTTATTTCTATTACAAACAGAATGCACACACGGTCACAGTGCACATTTTTCTTCGGGACAGTGCACATTTGTGTTACTTTTCAATAGAAGCTGTATCAAATATCAGTAACAGATGTTGTGTTGAAAAGTCTTCCAGATATGAAGATATATTGTTCTACATTTAAAGAGTATACTTTTGTGTACAATGAACCTCATCGAGAAACTTCACAGATTCCTTAATGAAAAACATATTAGGTATCCAGACTCTAATGGTAAGATACAGTATGGTTTTGAGTACAGTTATCTAGCTTTAAGCAATATCTACCTAGTAATTAACTTGCTAAGTAAGTAAGTTGCTAAGTAAACTCCTTTTTTAATTCCATTTTGAGTTTGTCCCATACCATGTGTGCTGTTAAATTCAAAGGGTCCAGCATGGAAAAGAAGATTCTGTTTGGACCCAAACCAAGACCAAAGCCACATCTTAGCTGTGCAAACTCAGTCATCTGATAATGGGACACACATGGCCACTGTCACTGATAATCACTGAAATACCAGCATTTTATGAGGAAATCTTCAAGGTTGTTAAGTAGAATCGGTGTTCTCCCTGCTAATTACCTTGTCATGTGTGTAATTGTCTCATCTTGCACATCACAGGTGCATCCAGGCCTTAGATCCCAGCAGCAATTATACACATCTGGTGTCCATTGTCTGTCAGTGTGACCAGTTACACAAAAGAGTGAGAGGAAGCGAAAGAGGCGAGAGGAATGAAAAGTGTGTGTTGTGCATGTGTGTGTGAAGGAGAGCCACTTGAGTGCTAAGTAGCCGAGGTGAGATTTCCAGGGAGCAGCTTGGGGCCAAGCACCCTTTTCTAAAAATCCACCCAGCAGGTAGGACACTCCTGCTTGAGGATTTACTAAAGCCTCCTGGCTGCATCGGGGAATAAAAGCTTTCTTCTGTGAATAAAGGAAGAATTTTCTCCTGGCTGCACCAACAGCTTTGATACACCTGGAAACAGTGACTGATTCATCCAGAACGAAGAACTCTGAAATCTTTTCTTCCTTCCTGCTCAACACTAACTTGCATACACATTCTCACCTCTCAAATATTAAATCCATGTTCTTGGACTGTTATTTGACCGCCATCACTTCGCAAAGCTGAGAGCTGGTTTAAGATATGTATTTGGCGGTCAAATTTCCATCATGTCAAGTTAATTTCTGACAAATCGGCTCTGGTCTTCCTCTCTAACTTGCCAAAGCTCTGTGTGGAAACACAGTTCAGTGTCTTAAGTCATTCTGGGAGAGCTCCCAGTATTTCACCTTGGCCTGAATACTCCTCCAACAGTTCAGGGAGCCAGTGGGGAACATTAAAACCTACTGATGATGAAGCTTTATCAACAGGACTGAATGCTAAACACCCTCTTCAACTTCTAAAAGGAACACATTTAAGATCTGTTTATTAAGAGCTTCATTACTCATTAGCTGCCATGGCTAATGCTTAAGTATCTGTGCTGCTTACAGCCAGTGCAATACACTGTGAGGAGGAGCGAATGTGCCTCTTTTTGTTGTTTATTCTGAAACCAAGTGAGCTCAGACAGTTTTATTCTTTGTTGAACCCTGAGGAAAGACTTCATTCTACTGGGATCAATTGAGTTCTACTGGATGGAGAATTTACATTATCATTATTGATATGAAGATACGATAAGATACGCAATGCTCACTAGGAAGCGGGAATAGAGACAGCGTAGCCAGTGCGTTGCATTAGCCTGGTGAGTTAGTGGTCAGTAGTGGATTAAAAGTTCTGGATTGTAACTGATATTTGGAAAAGGTGAAGTTGATCTATAATAGGCAGATAATTTATTATTTTGAGATGCTGTAGTGTTACATGCTGTTAGCTAAGCGCAATGTGTCTATTGCCACTGGCTAGTAGAAGTTATATAACCTATGTTTTGTGCTGGTGGCCTCGGTGCCATATTCTGTGTTGGTATTTTACCATTGTCAGATTAGTTATTTTTTATTTGTGAGTAAGCCTTTCCAAGGCAAGCTTATACCTTTGAAATAGAAGAAATAACAAAAACATAGTCTCGGTTTCAGGTTGGGTTCAGGTCTCAGATTGGGCAGTACCAGGCGGGTTCAGTTGGGTCGAGTGTAAAAGGCGTGGGCATGTGCCGGCTTTCTGTCTCGGTTTTAGACTCGAGTAGAACTTTATTTGTGAAGGCAGTCATACTTACGTTAACAATGTAATTTAACTGAAATAGCTGGAGAGAGTTAGGTCAAGTTTTCCTGTGTTGCTAATGATATCAGCTACTGTTAGCTAGCACCGATGTAGTTCTGTCAACAACACAGAAAAAAAATTGTCACTGCTTCCAAATAAGTGTGGCTAACCAGAAGGTTTGTTTAAGGTTTGTTTCTTGCCCTGTCTGACATCGTTTTAGCAACGTTGCTGCATCTCCAGATCTAACCAATCACCTTTGTGCTGTCATGCCATTATTAGCAATAGGAATAATGACCAAAACTACAACTTTTTATCCCTTTAGGAAACGTCTAGCACTGATTACACTGTCATGATCTTTTTATATTATTCTCTGTGTGCCCTATCATAGAAGGTTTGCAAAAATATATTTTTATTGGTTTTAGGAGAGAGTTCAGTTCATCCAGGGGCATGAGAATAACATAATTCCCAGCATGCAACGTTCTCCAGCAGCCACACAGAGAAACATGGTGCTAATTGATGCCACGGGTCCACTCCTTTTGTGCTCAGTCTCTCGTTGGCCTGCACCACATCCAGCTTTCCTCATTTGTCATATTAGAGATGGATTCATCTGCTTGTTTTCTCCCACTAAAAATTTAGCTTCACTTTTGATGAAAAAGTAAAAATCTTGGAACCAATTAATTTCTATAAAAATGTCACTTAACTTGCCACAGACTATTAATTTTACATATGTAGCGAGGATGGTACCCATTACACACAGCATTCCAGATGAATCACTTGGCTTTGAGTGAAATTCATAACAATAAATAACAAGGGGATTTGCAGACAATAAAACACAAAGCCGTGTTACATGACTGCACAAGTTTGTCTGTTTGGATGTATAGGTGGAATAATACTCTTTACTCACTCATTGCTTTCACATCAATTTATGCAACACAGAAATCAGTCTGCTTAACGTCACACACACACTTTTATGACTCCATCAGTTCTACTTAATCAAAATGTTGAGTTGAGTTGAGCTGGGTGTTGTTAGACTGGTGAGTCAGTTGAGATTTCTGAGCTCAGCCCAACGCCTGTCTACTTCAAGAACACATCTCTATTAGAATGCTCCCAGAATCGGATGTGGAAAACTTGGAATTATCCGTGGAAAGATTCAGTGAGATGCATGTCTGTGTGCCCACTGGTGCACCTAACATATGCTGTTTTCCAGAAAGTAATGGGATTTTGGTCAAAACGTTTCATAATTCCATAGCTTTGACGACAAATGTTCTGCTTCCTGTCCAGCCCTATAAGTAGTCAGTTACTAACATATGCTACATATTACTATAGGGCATGTTAAAATGAAATAGGACCCCTATCCTCACAAAACAATACAGGCTGTAGTCTAAGAGAATCAGTTCAAATAAACAGATGGATTTGGACTTTGTTTGATAGTTAAATATCCAGCAGGCTAAATCATCAAAGCAACAAATGTTAATGTTTAGTGACTAATAGCTTCTATCTTTGTTTAGCTGACTAGATGCTTCAATCAAGCTGAAATGAACAAAAAAATGGAGCAGATTTATCTTTTGTGAAGTGGTCAGCGCCAGTCAGGAACAGATACAGTATGTTGCTTTAGGTAAGTGAGGTAACACAGTTATTAGCTGCCAGGACAACATGTCTGTTGTGCCTGGTGTGTATGATCACGAGCGTTTCAGTTACCTCTTCATGTGTGTGATGAATGCAACAAGAGGCATGACTGCCAGGAAGTCAGATGGATAGCTTGGTAAGCCTGCTCAGTAAAACATGTATCCTTGTTTTTAATGATAAAGAGGGCAGTGTTCTTATCAATCTGCACATTTTTCAGAGCTGTTCTGGAGACAAAATCCATATACTCCCCTATTGTGTGATATGGGGAGGATTATTTTTGCTCCAGGCATTCCGTGTTATTTTAGAGGGCCTCATGCTTGAGTTTTTCAACGGGGGGAAGAAACATGACAGGCCTGTGTTTTGAAGACCCTTCCAGAAATCTGTTCCAGGGCTCCAGCTCTGCGGCCGCACTGACAAATAGCTGTAACCTCCCTGACCTTCCCCAAACAACTTCCTCTGGAGAGGAACCCAAACAAATGTTGTTATTCAAGGCCTAATAATATTCTGGTATAAATACGCAGGTTTGCGTCAGTGGTATGACAGGGTGTCTAACTAACATGAAAGAGAGATGCACTGGTATTGTATCTTAGTTATTTCTCGACCGGTTGAAACAAGAGAGAGGATTCTATAAATACTGAATGCTGCTTCAAAGCCCACTTCACTCTGGCCAGGAGTACAATTCTGCTGGATAAATACTGAATACTATTTATTAATTTATTGGCCTAGAAATTGTCTAAAAACACTGAAAATCAGCCTACAAAATACCCACCATGTGTACATTTTCAACTGTGGAGTGGCTGCTAACTTCCCAGAAAAAATACAGCGGACAAGACCTCAGTGTCCACAATGGTAGCTAAAGCCACGTGTCCAACAATACATTGGACTCCATTCCTATAATCCAGACAAGAATCAAAATACCTCCCAAATTTCTGGCAGCCTGCGCAATATTTATAAACTAGGTTGCCAAAGATTTCACATGAATTGTAAGGGATGCACTTGGTGAGACAAGAAAACGTTTCTGAGGCATACTGCATACAAAGCTGCTCACACAAACAGCAAGAATATGGAGGTTGCTTGTTTACTGTGTTATACAAATAAGGTACTACTGTGTGTGTGTGTGTGATTAAGAAAGAACAAAGTAAGGAAAGAATGTAGTGCAGAATATCTTCTGTTCCTACCAGAGCATCTTCACAGACAGTCTACTGCAAAATAAAAAGCACCAGCTGCTTTCAAATTATTGTCAATTCTGACAAGATCATTTTGGATGTGCTTTCCCTTATATTGTGCAGTAGAGGTGTTTTGATTTTCTATAACCATCTAAAACCAAAAGACCTTAGCTGTCAGTATATCTATTGTTCGGTGCCCGCATGTTTCTGTCTCACGTTTGTAAAAGGAGACCTGGAACATTCCTCAGCTTCTTCTGTCACACCAGTAGTCCATTAGTGGCCCTTGAAATGGATATCCAGCCTCTCCATCATAAAATGGTGGTATTACACCATTAACATTACTCTTATTACCGGTTTAACACTGAAATCAGACACAGTATCAAAGTCTTTTGTAATGTGAAGAAAGACATATAAGACAATATCATCTTGACTAAGCTTAAGAAAGCACATAACAAGTCCTTTTAAGGTGTTATTATGTGATTGTAGTTTTCGTTAAAGATGTCTGATAGTGTTACTTTAATCTGTGTAATCATCCAACCCTCGAGGGGAAAATGGCTGTATTTTTTGGATATGGCTGTATTTTGCATTTGCCCTTGGGTGCTCGTTATTGTTGGCTCTGTCCATGCAAAAAATTACTTTGACAACATAAAGTATGCAAAACATCCAAACCTTTGATGCAGCATTTAAAGGAATACTCCCAGTTTTTGGGAGTTTGCTTGGATGTTTGGTGACATTTTCCAGTACCTGACTGAAGGACTGGCTACATGACCCTCTTTGTTGTTGCCATGCTGGGGGCTGTATGGATGGCAATGTCAGTCAGTCTGTTGTCGGTCTACCACTTTGACCCAGAGTGAGATATCTCAACAACTACAGAATGGATTGCCATGAATTCATGATCCCCAGAGGATGAATCCTAGTGACTTTGGTGATCCCCTGTCTTTTCACCAGCATGAGGTTTACTTTGGATACTTTGGTTTATGACCAAATACCTGCAAAACTAATGACATTCCCATCAGCCTCAGCTGTACTTTGTTTTAATGCTAAATAGCAAATGTTAGTGCAATAACACGCTTGACTAAGACAGTGAACATGGTAAACATATACTTGCTAAACATCAGCATGTTAATATTGTGCTTGTGAGCATGTTAGCATGCTGATGTTAGCATTCAGTTTAAAACACAGTCTCACAGAGCTGCTAGCATGGCTGTAGACTTTTAGACTTGTTGGTGGATAGAGAGATCTGCAGGGCATGCATGCTACCCTTTTAGCATTCAGTAAGTATCCTGGGACAACTGGGAGGCAGGATAGTAACTCATTTTTAATGACACATATCTAACAAATACAGAATGATACAGAACCATCCACAGATATGACCAAATGTCCTGTGCATTTTCCCATGACACAGTTTCAGGAAATAACACTGCTTACTGCTTTGCTGTTGTCCAACTGGACTGCTCCCAAGGTAGACTGGTAAGTTGCCTATCACCAGCAGCAGGGAGGGGAAGGATGAGATAAGCTACATAAGGCAACGCCAACAGGCAATATTGTACTTTTTGTGTAACAATGGTTGGGCTGAATACTGTGTCAGACATTTCCTACACAATATCAGGCTTAGCCCAAGAAAAGCAGACTGGATGAGACCAGGCTTTAACCAGCAGACTGAGGATGAAAAGCACATGGAGAGGTAGCATATGTCTCAGAGTGGGGCATATAACAGACAGCAACGCTTTGTCAGAAAGTGCACAGAAAAAACATGGGTTGCTTGTGGCTAACCCAAAGGTATACTTTTCAGTTATAAATGGCCAAATCAGAAATAGTGCACAGCCATGCAGCTTTTACAAACCTCTTATTCAGGCGTGATAAACCAAAGTTCATGTAACACATACTGAACAGAGGAATAACATTTTTCAAAGCTTGAAATTCACTCATATCCCCCATAAATGTTCTAAGCATCTTATTTCAGTGTCGGAAGGTCTGTTCCAATGATAAGTTGGATAAACGTCACTTTAATTTGTACCAGCAGTGCACCAGGTTTCATCGTCTGTATATATTAAGCATAGACTCCACGTATGGTCTCCAAATAGAGATTGATGCATTTAATCAAATGTTCCCTCAGCCTTTGCCATTCCAAGGATTTTGTCCTGGTTATCATAACAATAATGTCTAATGACGTTGAAATCTCAAACGGCGGAGCAAGGGGCGAAATCGTTTCAATCTATCAAGAGTACATTAAAGTAAGTGTACACTGATTAACTGACTAGTCACACATAAGTCACACATGCGCTGTAAAACAACACTGAGCCATATTAAAGTCTGATTAGAGTCTAATGAGGAGACCAATTCAAGTGGTTGGAGTGCAGATTGCTTGTCCATTCGTCTACATATACAGCGCAGTACACATGACAAATGTCCTGTAGACACTGGCTGCAGAAACATCAGCAAACGTGCTTATTTTCATGCTGCAGAAGTTCATTTTAGATTAAAGGAACACTTTGCTCATTTTCTGCTTTATTTCCATATGTCATAGTTACTGTACAGACGTATCATGTTCTAGCAGAGTTCTCTGTTGCCAGCTGTAGCTAGTTCACTTCCACCATCCTCTGACATATTCTCATAGCAGTGGATGGCAGAGTAATTATAGTAAATGCACTTAACTTAAATGCATTTGTATGAGCTAGGAAATGCAACAGAGAGGCTCAGGTAGCTGCTTTGGCTGTGCAGCAGCATTGTTAGCTGAGACTGAGCCAACAGGAGCTAGGAGGAACCGTCATACAGATTCTTTACTCTTTTTCTCTAATGCAGGATAATGTGGCGCAAACCTTTGCACTGGTTCAAACATTTTACATTTAATAACTGGATGAAGGTACAGGTGAGATTCTGTAGGTAAGATGACGGACCTGAGGAAAGGCCACTGCCATTGAGCCAGTCCAGATCCTAAATGCAGCTTGTGTCGGAAAGACAATGATATGATGATTAATATACAGTGTGTAAATATATTGGACAAGGAGGTGAGTGGCTTCTGGAAAAAGGGAAGTAAACATATTGGTTATATGATTTTGAGGAAACCACAAAGAAAGAAAGGACTGCACTGAGTAAATAAAGGTTTGTGGCGTTAATAACTGTCACGGTTCGCCGTGCCCCCTGCCCTCTCCAGTCTCCTGGCTTTTATGCTTCAGGTCCACTTCCACCTCCTGTTCCAGTCAACCCCTGCCATCCACGGATCTCCAGCTCCCCCACGCCGCCTCCTCGCCTCCCCGGCACTCCATCTCCTTCCTTCCCTCCCCGCTACCCTTCACCTACCTTAATAAAGTGTTTTTTCCCCCGTACTGTGTGCATCCTGCATCTTGGATCCCGCCTTGAGCATGCAACAATAACAGAAATTAACTGACTGGATTGGCAGTAAATGATGGGATGGGGTGGGAGGATTACTGATTAGATAAAAGGCTATGGAGGAATGGCAGGTATGTATGAGGAGTGCTGGTCTCTGTGCTTCATTACACATTTGTGCTCCAGTTGCCCACCATGCTGGAGACAATTTCATTGTAGACTGTTTTGTAGGTTTGTCACATTTAGTTTCTCATATCAGAGCAGAAGGATTACGAGTGCCTGCTAGTGACAATGGAGACTTGACACTGTTGTTGACATGAGAAGCATCTCAGCTGGGTCACTGGAGAACATAGTTATGTCACCGTGCCTCTCATGACATATGAGAGTGTGTTATATGTTATGAGTCATTTGATGATGCTGTAAGTGCTGATATGATCACTTGTGAACCTGCCAACGAGAGCTAATTTAGAGCTCTGACATAAGATGTTTTTCGTCCTTTTTTTACCCCACCCTTCCCAGCTACAGTAAAGGCAGCCATCAACAGTACATCCTGGTTGTGTTTGTCAGTCAAGCAGAAATGCATTCACACATAATGCTTTCCTACTGTAAGCTCTGTGAGGTGGCAGCACAGTCATTTCTCTGTCAGTATGAGTGCTATTGATGAGACTGAGGTTTTAATGGATTCTAAAATCCACTAGGATGGACTGGCCTCCATTTTTTCAACTGCAAAATCTTACTTTAAGTGCTGTTTTTGTTTAGGGCGCTGACCATGTAACTGCAAAGTCCCTGGTTTGAGACTGATCTTTGTTACATGTCGCTCCCTCCCTCTCTCTTGCTATCAAATATAGGCAAGAATGCCTTATTAATTAAACTAAGTTGAAAGAACATTTAAGCTATCATTCAGTAAGATGATCATGTTGCAGCTAATTAGAAAACACTGTCTGCTTTACCTCATTGTATTTTGAGTTAAGTGTCTCGAAAGCCGTCCCTCTTTTAGTTTGAAAAATGTTACAGAACAAAAACATTTATAATAAACTAAATAATGAACTTAAATGCTGAGTTTTTCTGGACTTTTTCTAGCTTTCCTAAAGCATATGGTATACTGTAAAATGTAATTTCAGGTGTGTCCTACTATGTGTCCTGTAGAGGATCTCTCTGTAGAGGATCTTCCTTTGGTGGAACTGCTGGAGAAGCACTTTATACAAGAGGCTGATCTGAGGTCTGAATACAGGTGCCCTCTGTTTGGTGAGTAAATCTCTGCTGTGCAGGGTCAACTCAACTCTACTTTCTACTGTGAAAGTGTGAAATGTGACCCAGAGTTTCTCCTCTATCTGTAAACTTGGCTATCAGTGAGAATTTAAAGTTTTGGATGCAGCTTAAAAAAAACATCAAATGGTTGGGCTCATGGGGAGCTTGGAGCTCTAAAAGTAGGGCTAATAAAAAAAGGACATATTTTCAGACTTCAAAGAAGATTTAAGGAGAGCATATTGTTGTCCAATTCAACTTTCTGGCAGACTTGGAGAAAAGCCTACATACTCCAGACCTGCTATAACCAATACCTTCAACAGGATCTATATTTGTGTGCATTGCAAATTCAGTGTGCTATATAATGTAGTATTAAAATTCAATAACAAAAAAATATTTTCTTTAACCAACTGTGCCATTTTTTGTCATGATTGAAACTTTGTTGTACCTCTGATGACATTAAGCTGTCAGTAGCTCTGCAGACAAGATGAAAGCTTCCATCTTAGGTTTCACAGTGAGTCATCCATCAGCTGAGGTAAGTTATTTGTTGTTTGTGGACTGAATGGGGTTTGGCAGGGGTGGGGGAGCGCAGAGAGAAGGTGGTATGTGGATTCCTGAGCAGACAGCTGGGCGAGCAGGAGCAGCCTAACAGCACTGGTGCAGATGAGATGGATGAGATAGAGGCTGGAGTGCAGGCAGAATTAAAGAGAGGCGGGATGAGGGTGGGGCAGGGTGAAGGGGTCCACTTTAAAAGTGCCAAGGGCCGGTGTATTGATCTAGAGATAGCTCCTTCAAAGTATGCAAATCTCCTACCTGACTAATATTGACATTGCCAGATTTATATCTCCGTCTTCTGATGTTTTGTGGCCTTAGCGATGTCAACTTTGACCCCCATTTCCCACCACTTCTTTTTGGAGGCATATGTGCCTGCATTATTGGAATTGGTAGTTCTTCCTCATAGGAAACAATGCAGCTTCTTTGCCGGATCGATGCTAACTGAATTAGCATGAAGACACATGATTTTGTTAAAGATGCCCTTCAAATGGACAGATTTTTTTTCTGTAGTGTAGCCACAACATGAATCACATCTGAGAAAACATCAGACACTGTTAGTTACACATGAGTTCCCTGGATGGTGGATAAACATTACATAAATTACATTGGCAGCACACATCTATAAAAGAAAAGGGAAAGAAAACTGTACATAAGTTTTATAAATATATACTGTACATCCCATCATGTCACAGGTATATATTACATATGGTCACAGCTTGCAACCCCTGTTTTCAGAAGGAAATCCTTAATATATCAAAATAAGTCTGATGAAGGAAATGATATGATAGGAATGACTTATTGCACAATGGAGGATCTTTAACCAAAGCAGGAAGAGGAATGCCTCACTTGTTTGTTGCAGGGAAGTAATATATTACAGGTGAACAAATACACAGACAGTCCAGATGGTGTGCAGTAGGGGACAAGGGGTCAAAGTGCTCTGAAGTATGAAAATATTCCACCTGATCACCCCAGTGAGGATCGCTGCAGTGAAGCCACGTTGCTTGATTGACAGTCTGACCTGACTTTGGCTCCTGATATGTTTTGCGCAGTGGGACGTTGTAACTTTCCTTCTTAAAGACGAGTTCATTTTGTACATTCATTTCATTCAGTTCAGTTTGCACTTTTCTCCTCATCTGTTCTGTTTCTTCTTCCTGCCATGTGTGGTGCGGTGGGGTGGGGGTCTTTTTGTCATGAAAATACTGCACAGAGGGACTCAAGGGATCACCAAACTTATCTGATTTCAGACTCTACACTTACTATAAGAGCTTCAACCAAGAAAATGTCAAAACTTTGTGACTGGATATGATGCTAAAATGTGAGGATAGATAGTTAATTAGAGCTCTTATATATTGTACATAAGACATAAAAACATACATATATTACATTTTTATACACATATATATATATATATATTTCTGCTGATGTCTGAGCTTCTTACAGTAAGTATTGAAGCATTATGCATCAAATGTCATGTTGGACCTTCAGATTGTTGGCTTTGTTTTCTCCAAGCTAAAATGTAAGCATAAATGTCACAGGTTCAATCAACAGACAGGCGTCCTTAAACAGGATTCTGAACCTGTACTTGCTCACTCAATGCCAGTATCTGAAGCATTTCATAGAGAATGAAACACCCACTAAAACGTTGCATGCTGTTCCCATGGCTTTTTGCTGCTGTGTTGTGAAAATCTCAAACTTTGGTGATGTTTCAGAACTAGAAAAGTCACTACTGACTTTTGGATGGCTAATAAAGGAATGAATCAACTAACGGTCAATCTATCATGTAGGCTACTTTTGTGGGGTTTTTTATGTGCTTGACAATTTCTTGGGCAGTGACGACAAGACTCCAGGAAGTCACAGAGCTTTAGAGGTGCTGGTAAGTGGATTGTGTTTTACCATTGGACAGCTATGCTAGTTGTTTCCCTGTGCTTCCAGTTGTTATGCTAAAAGCTAACTGTCTGCTGGCTGTAGTTTCATACTCAATGGACAGATTTGAGAGTGGTATCGATTTTCTCATCTATCTCTTGGCAAGAATGCAAATAAGCATATTTTCCAAAATGTTGAACTATTCCTTTAAGCATCAGTAAATGTTTTAACCATGACAAAAATTATTAGTGACTGATAACTAATAAGCTAATAAGTATCCTTTATTTGAAAATGTCTTCTTAGCTAATGACAGACAGTTCCCTTCAAACACTATCCACCAAGCTTCATCAAACCAACATGTAACAGTATCCTGGTGCACAGTGCATGTAAAGACACCTGTAACTTGCACTGACTGAACTGTGGTTGTCCTGCGGCGGCGGATGCTGTAACTGCTGTAAGAGCCACAATACACAACATGTCACCATAATCCCAGCTACAAAAGAGCTAAGAATAGAAGCCAAGTGGATACTGGAGATGGGGATGAACAATGGTGAAGGAGGGTGAAAATACACCTTCAATAGGGACAATGGTGTATTTTAAGCCTCGACAAGGCTTTGACATCCTGATTGCTAACCTTTGCTGCTCACCTTAATGGCTCTTACAGATTTGTAGCCTCTAGTCACATCCAGGCTCTCTTGTGATTAAATAACAGATCTGATGACTGTACAATGGCTGGTTGCTGCCTGTTTGTCAGTTGTTGGCGCACTTCTCTTCTGCCTGTGTGTATGCTGGGATGGTTGTTCGCGTGACAGGTCGTCAGCTGTTGGTACTTGAGTCGAAGCCCCCTGCTTGTTAAGCAACCTTTAAGGTTCAACATGTACAACAACTGATTCGTACGCCACGGCCGGCAAACTTGGCTGATTGTAGGGTCGAAAATTATTTCTGACCCCTTTGGACCCTTAACAAATGACTCCCTAGGCATCAGGGGCAGCAGTCATATCCGATGTGCCTCTCTGTCCATGCGAGACACATGTGCTACAACTTAAGTCGGAGGAATAAATCATCCTGTATGAGGGGACTAAGGAGGATTTCACATTAACCCCTGAATGCCTTGTACTCACATGGGATCTCCCTCTGGCTACAGGGATAAATAACATCCAGGGAGCCCTATAAACTCTTACACAGCCGAGGATTTATTCTTCTTGAATTCCGCCTGCTGAATGGTAACGGGATCAGCCATTTTGCAGGGTATGAGGTAGGTATGAATGTCAAATGATGTCAGTGCTGCGGACAACAATGCAAACCGCAAAGGGCCTGTGGTGTAACACCACGCTACCTGCCACCCCCCCAGTGGTGCATCCTTCAAGGTGGGACTCCCTTTTGCACCTAATGGCAATAAATCAGCTGTCAGGGTGGCAGCTCAGAGGTGTCAAATACTGGATTGAGAAAGAAAAAACAAAAAGAAAAGACAAATGACGAAGGAAGGGGAGTGAGCGAGTTCACGGTTCAGAATTCACCCAGGTGCAATGTGGGAAAGCTATGAGCCTCCTTTTCCTGGTTGCCCAGGATGTGTTTGAGCAGAAGATATATGTGACCCTCTGCTTTTAATACCTCGCCATATATATGCTACTGCTGCACAAAGGCAGGGGGCATGTGAAGTAGCTCTGCATGCCTCTCTGTAATACTTTTCCATCTGTTGCTGTAACTTTAACTGTGTCCCATCAACCACAGCGCTCAGCAGCCTGTCACTACAGAGGCTGCAGCGTTTAAGAGCTGTCACAATGTACACATAGAGCTCAGTGTGCAACTGTAACTTCCTCCTCTCAGTGTCTGCCTGTCACTTTATCAGACAGGTACAAAGACACAGTGTGAGCTCAACTGTCTGAGGTGCTCTGCGATAGAGGCAAAGTGGGAAAGAAGGAAGGAAGAAAGAAAGGAGGATAGTAGGTGGGAAGAATACAGGGATAAACAAAACTAGAAATGGAAAAAAAAATGGGAAGAGTGGAAGAAAGATGAGAAGCCAGGCAAAAGAAAAGTAAGACGGGAAAAGGTAAGCTTGTAGGGAAAAGGCAGCCAAGGGAAAAGGGGGAAGAAAGAAGTTATAAAGGGACAAGGAAGAAAGAAGGAAAGCCAGGTGAAAGGTAGGAAAGAGGAAAGAAGTGAGATGGAAAGAAACAAGGGGAGGATGACAGAAAGAAAAGGGACGAGAGAAAGAAGGACAGAAGGCAAAAAGGGCTAAAATGGGGAAAAGGTGGGAAGGAAGAAGAGAAAAAGGAACAGCAAAGGGTACAAAAGGAAGGTAGGTAACAAGAAGAATATAGAGGGAAGAAGAAGACGGCAAAAGAAGCTGAACAAATATTGGAAAAAGAAGGAAGAGAGAGGGGAATATGAAAAAAGGAAGGAAAGGGTGGGAGAAAGGATATAAATAAGAGAGAGCTTGTAGGAATGTAAGAAAGAAGGGAATACCTTTTTCAGTGTGCATTGCTAACCCAGCTCTGTTTACCTTCACTGATTTAATTGATTAATAGCATCTGTGTGTTAGTTTGTATAGAAGAGCCCTCATCTTCACTCCATCTTGTTTGATTGGAGCGAGATGTGCAAGTGAGCACTGCTGCTCAGACTAACAGCTTCTGGCATCTCCAGACAGGAATTCGTTCTCGCCCCTGTGATCGCAGCAGGCTGGGATTTCAACAAAGAAGCATGTTATTATTATTTTTGTAGACGCTGAGTTCTGGGCCTCCCCATCCCAGATCCCTCTGTGCAGCAGTGTACGCACACTATCTTGAATTTATTTGGTCTTGTGCACCTCTGTGTCAAATCATTCAGAGAGTAAAAACACACAGTATCAGATCATACATCAGTATCAGCGTGAGGAGGATCAGCTATCTGAGCTCTCCCAGGTGGTGCCGTACAGCCCAATATATCTGACTGCTAACACCACATCCCAAGCAGACTGTTTCGGTGCCTCTGACTGTAATCCATACAGCTGAGGATGAAACCATGGGACATAAACATTGAAGCCACATATGAGGTGTGTGTGGCCTGGCTCGCTTTCACACCCCACACAGCCGTCACTGGTTGCTAAGCCGGGAAGGTGACCATGAACTAATAACAGCATTCAGCCTCATACAAACATACATGCGCACACTCATCCCAGGTGGGTCACAGCTGTTGAATGAACCGCTCCACGTTTGCTCTAAAAATACTGGGTTGACACAGGGAGAAAAACAAAAACGCAAATTAATGAAGCCCCTTCTGTCTTGATTTAGTGCTGCCAGCCTCGGCTGGAGTTTTCACATCCTGTGAGATTCCACTCAGAGAATATCTCAACGCTCTTTTTTTTCCTTTTTTTCCAAACCATTTCTCAACATTATGAGCTGGGCTGCTCCTGCTGTGAGCAATGAGATGAGGCCCTGCAGGCCTGTGGCACCCCTTGTTCATTGCTCATATAGTGGAGGAACACCATCCATGCAGCTGGTATCTCACCGAGCTCTCGCTGGTTTTATGAACATCAGGAATGGGAAATTGTATGAGCGTAAGATGGGGGAGGTGGAATTAATGGTTTTTCAGCCATACCTTGAGAACAGCAGGATTTTCCACTGTGGGAACACATGGTGGGCTTAGCTGTAATACAGCGTAATGAGATCTGAGAAGGACCCTTGAGTGTGAAGGGGCTGTCCTCACTCCAGGCTGCCTTTATGGGCTGCTAGAAAGATGAGATCAGGCTGGCACCGCAGGTCAACAAGTGGAAGGCATGTGTGGGCGTGTGGATGTATGTGTGTGTCCACCTACAGCCAGTGTGTGGGAGCCTGGAACATCCCATCCTTAATTAAAACAGCATCGCCTCCTTTTTGGTTACAGGTGGGAAAATGTTGCACCTTTTCCGCTCTGTATTAAACACCAATAAAGCAGCCTTTAACTTTTATGTGCCACACACACATACACACAAACAGGCACAAAGGCATGCAAATAATGTATACACATGAGCATGCCCACACACACACACAAACAGCAGAGCTCCTTGATCAGAATCACTACTACGTGCTGGAGGGTATTTACTTGGTTAAGGAGAGAGTTGGAACACACACATAAACACACACCCACTCACAAGGACATTAAAGCCTGGAGCTCAGTGATAATTAGAGGTCATTCCAGTGACAGCTGGCACAGGGCATACCACAGGGCTGCAGCTAGAGGAGTGGGATCAAACATTAAGCAGCCATTGCTCTCTGAAGATGAAGAATGCTGAGAAATGGCTGCAAAGTAAGTAAGCATCTCGTGCCATAACGAATGGCTTTCTAAACAGGATCTTCAGTGTAACACGTGTGGTATGCTGTAAAATCTCTTGTCAATATGCAACTTAATTTGCTCTCTGGCAAGAAAGGGAATAGATGACTATCTGCTTGTTTGTTATAGTATCCTATCCGGGTGTATTTGTAACAGTGAGAAACGCTAAGACTTTGGTCTGTGGGATGTTCAGGTTCAAATGTACAGTAGGATACTTTACTTATAGAAATCACAGCAAACAGACAAGTCTGCCAGGTTGTTTAAAGCTGGTCCCTATCCATGATAAACATTAATCACATCTGGTCAGGAGCAATGGTTTTTGCAACCCATTAAAGGGAGTATAAATTTCTCTCACAGACAAACAATGGCCTTCTAAGTGAAGTGTCAAAGCCTGTAAAATGTGAATGCCTTTTCAACAGGTCATCCATTGGCACTACGCTTTATAGTCTTCTTCCTGTTCCAGATTTTCACAGCCAATTGCTGTCTACTTCATTACCCCTCCATTGTGCTCCCTTGCATTAAGGCCTCACAGTGAGTGAACGATTGACGCATCAGAGGCCTGTTCAGTCTTTCTGTTGCATGCTGAAGTTAGCAATATTTTTTGAGAAAATTAGTACGTTTATGTGCAAGAATTGTTCCAAAGAGAATATCCAGTCTATCAGCCATCTGTGTGAAGCTGGACTCGTGAGGACTGGCCACCGGTTTCAAATTAACCCATCAGACTATAATATTTAAGACTTGTGAGTCGTACTTGTCATGTTGTAAAGCCTGATTTTTAACCACTTGGGGGCAGTGGAAACAAGATGCAAACACATCACTGACATACAGTATTATTGCCTTATAAAGTTAAAATGGCAATCTTGTTAGTAAACAGACACTTATTTACACAGGGAGCAACATTAGCATTCATTTGGAGTCGTGTTTCTGACCACCTGGCGCATGTAAATCCAATATTTACTCTTTGTTTAGCTCAGCTTTTGGTCTCCACCAACTCCTGAGAAAAATATCAGGGTTTGTTTTTCGCTGAACGTGGAAAAGAATGCTGATGTCTACAGTGAGAGTGAATCAAAAAAGTGAAGTTGCGGGCTGTAAAACTAAAACAATGAGCTGAAAGATGCTAAATAGCTCTGTAAAGCTGAGGGGAACTGCAGCGTCTGTGATCATTCTCTGTGGGTTCTAAGAATGACCTATATACATATATATATATACATACAAGTAGTCCAGATCCATTGTTAATATAAAAATACTGATTATGGCAGCTTTAAAGGACAGCAGTGTTCACAAAATTTGCCAAACGTTTAAGAACAATAGCTATGTACTTTGTGATTTTACAAAGAAACTGACTGCAACAGAGTAAAACAACTGCTTGCTGTCAAAATGGGTTGTATGGTGGAATTAATGAGGTTCTTAGAGCTTCTTGCTGTAATTTCACCAGAGAGTGTCAGAACTCAGTCAAACTTTTTACATGTATTCAGGGCATTCTACAAATTCGTTGAGGGGGTTTGTTGCCTCATGTCATGTTTGGCATTTTTGAGCAGTAGAAGTCCTGGAGTGTCTTTGGTCAGTGTTAGCCTTGGTTCCAGGCCTCTGACTCATCACCCACATCTCAAATTTTGTCAGACTATTCTAGAAATGTCCATTCAGTTTGAATATCAGGCTGGATCAGCATCAGATTTGCACTGTAATTCCAAGGGATCATGAACGCTGAGTGTCTTGGAAACCTTTTGAATGTTTTAGGAACATATCTGGCTCTTTTTTCCTCACTTAGAAATGCAGCCAACTCAGATTGGAGTTGGAAGTGGAAAAATTATAGCTATTGGTACCATATGCGTTTTTGGAGCTGTAGTCAGTTTAAGGGTGTTATAAAGGTATTCATTTCAAAATATTAGATTTTATGGTGGGAGCTCAGATTTTGTGATAAATGATGGCCATTTTTATTGAAAAAATCAATTCCTATGTTTCTAGGTTTTTGACAGGAAGTGCTCTGCTTTGAATCCCTAAACTGTCTTACTCCAAAGTGAGTACTGAACATAGTGCCCCAGTAAGCAAGACATTTAACCCAACTGCTCCAGTCCTGCTTGGGAGCTTGTTGGGCAGCTGTATGAAAGTGAAGCAGTACAGTGCTGGAAAAAGAGCGTGTGTGCTCAGAAAAGACCAACCTGGATAAATAAAGGTTAAAATGATCAGGAACAGGTTTTAGTCTTTTAGGAAAGCAGTGAGGGGTCCAATGAATGTACAAAACCTGTCACCCACAACACCATTTTTGAGAATTATATTCAAGCTACAGCATTATTAGTCCCAATACCTAATACATGAGAGCACCCCTCTAAAAGAAAAGAAATACAGGTTATGGGGTGCCAAACTTTTACAATCTGTAAAAACAGTTCACCTCTAGCGTACCTCAGAGCCAGACATTTTCCAGTCTTTAGTATCTCTGCTCTTTAATATGGTCCCTCTGAAGCTGTTCTCCAAGATTTGTTTTCTTCCATTTGTATTTTCAGAAAAAGATATCACCTAACGCCTGACATGGCATTTGGGGGACCAGCAGCAGGAAAGAGAAGAGGTCATGTCTGGATGTGACATGCAGCTGTGGCTGAGATATAGACCAGATCTGCCATCATGTAGTCAAAGAGGGGTGTGGTGTCCCTCTCTCAACCCTAGTGATTTTTGGTCTCTTTCTTTTTCAGGATGGTAATGAAATCTGTCCTCTTGTCCCCTTTGTTATTGAAGTTCCTCTCCAGGCACTTAAGAGTGATCCTTCTTGAGCTCCTCATCACAGCAGTCAGAAACAGAAATAAACTGAGTGGTCCAAAAATGACACTGGTAAAAACAGAGGAGGGGGTGCCCTGGTGGCCTAGGGGTTAAGACAATGAACCACAATGTCCCCGGTTTGCATCTGGCTGGAAAACTTTGTTGCATGTCATTCCCCATCTTTCTCTCCCCTCATTTCCTGTCATCTCTCTACTGTCACTGTCCAATAAAAGCATACAATGCCCAAAAAATACATTCTGCTCACAGTACGGAACGTGTTGGCTCATTTGGCTGAGTAGGCGATATAAATTTAAGGGAATACTTTTCGAACTATTCTTTAAATGATACTTGGCTTGGTCTTTTTTTGCAGGAGATAAATCAGACAGCTTGCTGTAGTGAACTAGCAGGGACTATTTTCCCTGTTGTGAAAGGTGAAGGTGCTGGCCTATAGGAGGCTGATAAAAGTTACTGCACACTGGATTAATGCCAGATGTGAAAAGATGTCTGTCACCACTGAATAGGTACAGTTAGTCACCTAACCACTAAATGACATCAAATAATTTCACTAGGACTGGTTTTAGAGGAGAATATTAGTATCTTTTGTCCATTTGCTGGAGACTTTTCCAACCTGACAAGAGTAAAATCTAAAAGAAACGTTGGTTTAAAAAATGGTCAGATTAAACACTGAAAATTTGTACAAATGAGTAGGTTTGGAATGGCATTGGTCCAATATGGAATCTCTGCACATGCTCAACCTTATTTCTGTTTTCACAAATAACGACAGAAACATGTCACATGTGTCCTGTGGCCACTCTGTCTGCCTTGACAGAATGTGATGGGCTAATTATTCCAGGAGGAGCCCTGTGGGCTGCTGTCTGTCCACACAGAGCAGCAAGCTGCACTCGCAGTCAGGGAGCTTTAAATCACGGGGGATTTTCTTGGCTGAGCTGGGCTGTGTCCTCCTTCAGAGCAGGCCATGTACGTTTGGACGGGGATGAATCAGACTATTATTAATTATCCACGAGACAGGTCAGCGGCGCCATAAATAACCATGGACTGACAGACAGATTTTAACCAGAAAAACAGGCAGGGTTTTGGGGTACTGAAGGGTACGCGGTGAAAACTGGATTATAAGGATATTACTAGAGTGAAACGCTGTCTTTTTTGATGATTCCTGCTTAGACTCTAATCAATGAAGAATGTCAAGAGAGACGCAAGACAAAATAAACGTGTTACCCTGGATTTGAACTTGTGAATTTTTCCCTCTAGTCTGTTAGTCTGTGTTTTCTGCCTGGATTAAAAATTACACCAGAGAATGGAGACATATTATTTTCAAAAGCTTTTTTACACTAGGCATATTCAAATATTTTCATACTGAACTTTTTACTGAATTCAAAACCTTGGTTTTAACTTCCATCTTAAAAGGGCTGACATAGCTCTCTTAGAATATAGTTCGGTCAAATATACGAAACCACACCATTTATAGGTTATTATACATTAATGAAGGACTTGCTTGTTTTGAATTTTTAGCTGGAATTTGTGGCAGCCAGTATGATCATACAGAATCCTGTGATTTTAGGTATGCTTCAAAAAATAACTGCTAAAAAGCACCCATGAAATCTCAACACTAACAACGTCTTAGTGTTGTTGCTCCAAACCACCTCTGGGCCCACTCTGGTTTTGTTTTCCCCACCCACCAAGGCAAACAGAAGGCATGTAGGACATCAAAGAGCCACAATGCCCTCAGGGCACCCAGGGGACAAAGCATATCTGAGTTCAGGCAACATTTCACCTATACAAATCACCTCCTGATTAAATCCATCTTAGCTTTCTCTGTCCTAGCTGTCAATCATGTTCTAAAATAAGTAGTGATGAGTGTGAGGTCAATATATCTACTAAGCAGTGAAGGTATCAGCTCTGAGTGCACTGCACAGTAAGACGCAAATAAACCCAGATATCCGTTTGTTGACTTAGTTCAGGCCATGATTTGTATGCCTGCTTATGGTCAGCACAAGTCAAATATGAGGTCAGTATATTTTGAATTCCCAACCTCCATTTCAATAGCCCCTGAGCTGTGACAGAGCTTTCCGCTGCACATTCTGCGCTAGGAGTCAAATAAACAAATACTTCCATCCGTTTTGCCTGAAGGTGCTCATCGTTATACATATTTAGTGACGGGCGATTACAATTTTAATAAGCATAAGAGGAGAAAGTCTGTTGGCCTCCTCGTGTCAAAACATTTATAAAGCATGCAAAAAGGCCTGCGGTTTCACCGGCGCTCAGGGGAGAAAGAGTTGATTTTTATTTTAGTCTTCAGCCACACTGCCTCAGTCCTTCCACAGCAGGACAGTGGGAGCATTTAGCGGAAGAGCCACACGGCTCAGTCATCCGTCTGGTTGCATGTGTGTGTGGTGGGATGATTCATACTCGGGAGGAGAGAAGATGAAACACCTGCACAATGTCATCCTTGTGCCAGCTTGCTGATTGAATTCACCATGCAGGTCAAGGTTTGGTAAAGTAAAGTAAAACAGCACTGAGTCTTCAGGTAAAATGGCTGGAGAGCAAAAACATGACTTGTAATGCAGGAGAAGTCGTACCTGTGCACAACCAGTGGTGGAAAAAATACTCACTTCTTTTACTTAAACATGCAATAACAGTTGCTTATTTACACGTCCAGCAGTTACACAGCAACATGATCATTCATTTGGAGTCGTGTTTTTGAACTGATGAATGTAAGTCCAATATTCACTTCTTTTAGCTCTGTTTTTGGTCTCCACCAACTCCTGAGGGAAATATCTGGCTCTTTAGCTGCCAAATGCTCCACTACGTTTATCAGCTAGTCACTAAATGTGTCTGTCTGCTGTTTGCTGCTGAGCAGCAGCACTGAGTGTACAGTTGCGTGCTGCAGCTGGAAACAATGCGCTGAGAGCGGTGAGAGTGAACCAAAACAGTAAAATTACAGCCTGGACAGCTAAACAAGGAGCTGAAACTCACTATAAAGCTCCGTAAAGCCGAGGGGAGCTTCAAATTCATAGCAACAAATATCGATTATAGCTGCTTAAAGTAAAGATAGTAATACCACAAAATTAAAAAAAAGGCTCTGTTACAAGTAAAAGCCTGCATTCACTTACACAAGAATGTAAATATTAGTATATAGTATTAGTTGTGTATCAAAAGTATCAAAAGTAAATTAGGCAGAATAGCCCCTTTCAGAGTATTATATTACCATATAATCTATATAATTGGATTATTGCTACTAACATATTAATATGTAAGCACATACGCAGCGTTCCATTGCAATTTTGAATTATCACCAGTATTTTGTCAAATGACTATAACATAATCATTTTTAGCCTTCAGTTGAGTCCTAAAACATTATTTTCTTGAAACAAGCCTGAAGATATTATTTCACCTGTTTCCGACAAAGTCAAAGTTAATTCAAGAATTTTCTAGAATCAGCTGTAATTTTCTTGATACTCGTTCTTTGATCTGTCTTGTTTCAGATTGTGAACATTCGATTTTGTCACCGTATTGGCTGAATCTGAATGGGTGGATGTGTTTTTTAGTGCTGTTCACAGCCATCTTAAACGTTGCAAAAACCAGCCGCTGCTTAAAAGAGAAAGCAATGGCATTTCTTTGTCATGATAACTTTCTTCATTCAATTTCGTCAGTTTTCTCAAAGATCTGCTGATTCCTACCTCTGTCTTTCATCTGTTCCCACAACTAGAGGTGAGAATAAAGATTGTTTGAGGCAGCCTGAACCACAAATAAGCTAAAATGATGTCCACATTCCCGGGAAGTCAAACAGTCGGTACTTGGACGACTATATTTCTGTTTATTTTCAGTGTGAGATGAGCTGAAAATGTTTAGAACAGACTACCTCAAATGCCTTTTGTTGCACAATTGATTGACAGCTGTTTATAGCATGCAAACTGTAACCAAATGAGATTATTGGGTTTCAGCTGAGTGTGAAGTGTGTTGCACAGCAATTCTTTTGTGGGTTGGATTGCACTAATTATGGAAGATCTCGTTTAAACAGCTATCTGTCAGCATGCTGACAGCTCGTGCATGCATTTGGGACCAATGCAAGTGGAGCTGGCAGCTTAATTGCAAGTAAATGAGTACAAGATTTTGGAATTGTTTTCTTTCTGTGTGGTTGAGCTATAAATTTCATTCATGGATCATCATTCCTCAAAATCTAAGACTCAGAACACACTGTAAAAACAAAGCTGGACATTTTGGTCTTAATGATTCAATAACTATGTGTCATTTTTTATTATTTACAACCCCTGTTGTTCTTTCTGCACTTTTCTCTGTTATCCAGTCTTTCTTTTGCATAAAGTATGGTTCATCTGTTCAGGATGTCAGCAGCTTGGCTGGTCAGACAAATAGTTGTGAGTAAAGAATGATGAGCAGAGAAGAAACACAGTAGCTCACCAACACCGGTCATTCTGACAGGCTGTGTTTACCCAGTTATGACGTAAGTCAGAGAAAAGCATCTCAGCATTATCTGAAAATTAGTCCTTTTGCAACAGCACATGGAAAAAGTGAAAGGAAATGGAAAACAGACAAAACCCCCCCAAATAGACAGGAACAACTGCTGAGAAGAATCTGTTCTCTTCTTTTGGTTTGAGCTGGAGGTCGATTGTACAACAGAAGGTCACACCAGAGCTGGCTGGCACTGTGTTATATGAGCATGCAAGATGTTTAGCCAAAGAAAATGAACCAGAACGGATAAAGCCCAAGACGTTTACTATTGTGTCTGTTCCATTTGTCTTTGTTGCGTGGGAATGGGTTGAACATTGACACCAAACGGTATTTTTGGAACTGTTTGAAATGTGATGCTCTGTCCTCCTTCAAAGAGCAGACCCCACAGTTTCACGCATCCATGATTTTGAGTTCTTAGGATAGTGGTTTATTATCATTAGTAATGTCTTTTTTTCATTCTTTAAATTATTAACAGATTCTGTTTGAGTTTTTTAGGCCCAAAAGAAGATGTCAGAAACAAAGCATTCGTGTGAGAACCGCAGAATTGTCAGAATCAAGGACACTGAAAAGATGCATGTTCACCATGTGCTGGCGGCCATTTTGGGTGAAACTCCAGAGCTGTGACCCAAATGCACACTTTGTACTAATGCTGTAAAGTGTAAAGAATGTGCTAATGCTCATAGTATACTTTTTAGTACGGTGGCCCTGAAGGTCAAAACACAACAACATTACACAAAACCCAATGACATTTCAGATTACGGAAAGGGAGGGACAGCTCTTCTTGTTTGTGATTGGACCGAACCCAAGTCAATTCAGAGTTTATTCAATGTGGTGCTAGATTGGATCAACTGGAGAATCTGTTTGAGAACGTTTCAGGGAGAAGTTGCAGTGGTGCTGCTCCCTGCTGATTTTCAGTGAATATTGTGAATGCTCTGATTAATAAATGTAAATAGTAATGCTTTGTTTGTGATGACAGTTTAGTTTAGTTTTAACAAGCCTGAGTCGAGCAGAGACTGGCCAGATCACACCACTGTTCTTCTCCAGTTGATCCAATCTAGCACCGCATTGAATAAACTCTGAATTGACTTGGGTTCGGGCCAATCACAAACAAGAAGAGCTGTCCCTCCTTTTCTGTAATCTGAAATGTCGATGTGTTTTGTGAAATGTTGTTGTGCTTTGACCTTCAGGGCCACCGTACTTTTGGCTGCTTGTATATAAGAAATTAACATATACTTTTTTGTACTAACATGAAATGATACAAGAATAGTGCCCATCAATCAAACTACAACTTTGGAATGCAAATAACAGTTTTAAATTTGGAAACACAGCAAAGAGAACGCACAATGCAAAGTGTAATGTGTTGTGTTTTCAGATGGTCCTGGAGCTGTCTCACCATTGTCCACAGTCTGTTTAAATGTTTTCCAGCTGTGAGTAGCCTCTTCATTTCTGTTGTGCATTGCATTGTGGGACATCAACACCACTTTGAAAATCAGTGAATTCAGTATGCTTACTGACATCCTTGAGGATACTTGTTTTGTTTTTGTTATTCTGTTTTCTACTTTTTCTATTTCATGTCTTATTTCATTATTTTACCACATTTTTATTGTTCTGCTCTGTTTTAGCACTTTTTGTTTAGAAACTGATACTGTAGCTCTTCAAAAACAGCTTTGTAGACTATTATAAAATTAGAATTCAGATGGGATAGAGCGGCTTGTTAGCAGATTTCTATGCTCTTTTGCGTGAGTCACAGTGTATCTGTTTTCCAACAATATGTGTTACAGATTTCAATGTATCTGCGTATAAGTCATCTTCAAAGCAACACAATGAAAAGCAGTTAGAGTGCTTTGCTTTGCCCACTTTCACAGAACATCAAATCAAAGCCTCAATTACTGCAGTTAATCTGTTTTCTGTAAAGTCGTGGTAAAGAACGGGGATGAAGAACACTTAAGGGAGGCATGTCTTGTTGAGAGCTTACAAACAGCTCCTGAATGGGACTAGATAAACCCATGCGGCTCTCTCACTTTGCTTCATTGGGATCCATTGTGAAGAGGATTCTTTGCAGTCTGCCTACCAACAGCATGGGACTTTTTGCTGCAACAGGGGCACAGGGACGGACAGAAGTGGCTGCAAATGTAATCCTTAGTAGTTGAGAGCCCAGATTGAGTCTAAACTGATAAGACTGTCTTGGGGCTAACGACAGGCCACAGCAGGTACCTGACCCATCCATTTCCCTCAATAAAGCCTAACTTACAGCCTAGTCCCCTGAGGCTTCCAAGAAAGAAAGGGTCAGCCTAAGCCAGGCCAAGCCTGCTGAGGGTCACAGCCACTGAGAAGAAACAGAGTTGCAAACCGTAAAAGATGCCTGACTGCCTGCTTGTCGGTCATCTATCTATCTCTCTGTAAATGACACCTGTAACATGTGCCGCTCTGCTGAGTCTCGTGGCCCTGATGGCCAAGGTACAGAGGAGACATGAGGTGCTCCAGGGGTCAAGGAGGGAGGTCAGGAGGCTGTATTGATGTAGCTGCCCCCTGACCTTAAGTCTCTAGAGGAGGGCAGGGTGCCATTCAGCTTCTGGCAGCATGTGTCCACAGCCTGACCTGAAACCAAAGTCCTGCAATGGCCAAAGGTCTTCATCAGGCAACTCCTCACTGTGCGTCTCCTATTCACGTTCCTCTGAACGTGACCCCACTCAGGACATGACGTATCTCTTTTAGTATCTTTCTCCCCTGGAACAAAGTAAACTACAGCTGTGGCTGCAGATTTTTAGAGAGGAAGAGAGGGCAGCTGAAAGAAAACAAAAATGGCAGGCTTTTGACTTTGACGAACCAGAGAGGAAATACCACAGTCTGATGAAGTGGCACCGTTCCTTCAAGATATTAGGTGGTCGCCTAAAGTCAGCCTGGTCTTTTCTCAAAAACTAGTTAAATCATTTTGCTCTTTCTAAAGTCAACACTCATGACTGACATAAGAAATAACACACATTCTTTACTATGTAACATGTACTGTCCCCTTGGGCAAAATATATCAGAAGGCATAAAATATACAAATTATAATTTCTTTAAAAACAGACAGATTAGTAGAAAAATGGTTTCTAAGAAATTTGCACATAGATTTTTATTGTAGCAAACTTCTTGTTCATGATGCACTCCATCAAACCCAACAGCACTCATTCCTTCAGAAGATGCAATTCAGGATTTTGGGAAAACAATGTTTTGTTCCTAGCTTCTTGTTTGTCTTGTTTGCAGGGTATCTCAAACACTACCATAGATTTCAATGAAATTTGGTGGAAAATTAGGTCATGGGCTACAATATGTGTGATTAGACTTTGTGTTGCAGGTCCAGATCCAGGTGTGCATTCAGGACATTTACCCCTCTAGGAGTAGCAATGTCGTTCTCTCTGTCGGTCCACCACAGAAATATCTTAACGACTGTTGGATGGATTGCCATGAAATTTGCTACAGATGTTGAAGTTCCCTAGTGGATAAATCTATTGACTTTGATGATTGCCTGACTTTTCATCTAGCACCACCAGCAGGTCAAACTTTTCACTTTTAAAAAATATCTCAACATCTACCAGATGGATTGGCACCAGATTTTGTACAGACATTCATGGTTCCCAGAGGATGTATTGTATTTAACATGATAATGACTTTAGTGACCTTTGACACTTAATCTATCCCCATCAGGTCAAAATTATAATTCATCCAATACTTTGGTTTATGAGCTACCTACAAAACTAATTCATGTTCACATCAGCCTCAGCTGTACGTTGTGTTTAGTGCTAATTAGCCAATGTTAGCATGCTAACACCTTAAACTAAGATGGTGAACATGGTATGGTAGTGTATATTTTGTTGCTGATCCAGATGTAGATAAAAACAATTCTGAACACATTCTATTATTACACTCAATTTGGAGGAAGTGCAGCCTTGACAGAGGTATGCCATACTCTAGTCTCTAGTTTCAGCTCGGTATACAGCCAGCTTTTTAATTCACAGAAAAAACTATTTCTCCGTCAACACTGTGGCAACATGGCAATAACATGATGAAATCATAATGTAGCATTGCTCTGAAAAATAAACAGAGAAAACACACACACTCTACCATTACACAAATGTTCACAGGCAAATGATGCCAGTCAGACTGGAGTCCTCTCAAAGGCTTGTCTGCTCTGACAGACTGCTGCATCATGTACGGACCAACATTCTACCTGCGATGTGATTTATGACACATCATTTGGAGCTTACAATTAGGACCCATAAAATTGCTTCAAAAACACTGAGTGCTTGTATCTCTGCACTGTTTAGCGGCACACACCGAGCCTCAGGCAGCGGATCTGAACACTCTGACAGCCACAGCTCCCCCACAGAGACACTGGATAGCACGCAGCACAACACACCGCAACAGCACGACGACCTCCTGCCTCGTTTATCAGGAGGATCAAGTCACAATAGCTCTGGGGAAGAGTCACACTTGGAGAGTGAGGAAATGTCCACCACGGTGGGCAGTGTCAGCCAAGCAAGCAAGCGGAACTCGCACATTTTTGATTTTGCAATCATGGGAAACCACTTACTCATACGTACTTATGTTGGATTTTATGATTTGAGTTTATATTGGTTGATGTCCATTCACATTCCTTCACAAGGGACCAGTAAAGCTCTTTGTAAAAACTCCCACAGTTTATATAAGCTAAATTCTAGTGGTCTCTCCTGCCTCCTCCCCTGTTTTTTCCCAGACTCTCAGTACACCTTACATAATATAGTGAGATCGACAGAGAGAGGAAGAAAAGGAGAGGAAGAAGACAGAGAAAAAGGGATAGATCTAATCCGGTAGTGATAGCAGATCTGAACCGTAGCTTTGAAACACAGACACACAGGCTGGGTCCAAGTGGGATCGTGTAGATTTTGACTTGCCAGTTTGGCTAGCTCACAGCTTTGGACTGTGTTCAGGAGAAAAAAACCCCACACACACACGAAGAACAATAGAAGATTAGAGATCACTGAAATGTTTTAGCTTTCTGTCTGATGTAGTTAAACACCTGCTGGTTTCAGTCCTGTGGCAGATGCTCACAGCTTCAGTGCATCTTTGTTTGGTGAGTGAAGGATCGCCGGCATGTGACCCTCTCTTCTGATCAGAGCAAGCTAAACAAATCATCCCTAAATGTCCGTTCTGGGTGTTCTGGCTCACAAGGACCGACAGTTCTCTCCTAATAAGTCATATAACAGATGGAACGTCATGAAAAGGCTTCAACACAAAAGTGAAAGCAAATTAGCGAGGTTTTAATGCTGCACAGGCAAAGGATTTCACTGTAAAAACACACCTTATCTGTCTTATAAGAATAAAACAGCAACATCAGGTGAGATGCTACAGACTGGTGACCAAATGAAATCTTAGAGAGTTTTTTCTGCAGGTGGTGCTCTTTTCTTTGTCCTTTCAGCCATGGTTATTACTGCTCATGCTAACTACACATTTCCTCTCATATTTATTACAAAGAAACCACTGTTAATGCAGCTGTTAATGGTAAAGCAAAAACACATCACTTCCTATGAACCACAAGAGTTTTCCCAAGGACGACTGTTGAGGCATGTTCAACATGTAAAAGGTTTCATACTGTAGGTTGAAGTGCTGTTTTTCAGCTATAAAAACATCTCAGATTATTACTTTAAAAAAATGTTGTTAGTGATAAAAATACAACAATGTAAAGCGTTGTCATGTCAGGTACTACCAGTCACACCTGTGATATGTGTGGGCATCTTTCAGTGACAGTATTGTTTGAAGAGGGCCAAGCAGCTAAGACACATTGGGGTTGCAGAGGAATGTCATGGGGGCAGGGGCCATCAGCCTGGGCCTGCCTGAACTCCACAGCTCGCTCCAGTAGGGCAGATGGGCCTTCACCCCGTAATCCCACCACAACAGGGAGCATCAGGGACAGCTCAGGCAGCTCAGCCTCTGTAAAGGCCAGAAACTCCCTGCAGGGATGGACTCCAATAAAATCTCTTTGTTCCCCAGTGACCGCTACATCTCAGGTCCTCATCAATGCTCCGGTTTGGGGTTTCAAGAGAAACTAAATACCCTGCGGCTGCTTTCTCCTCGCGCTCTTTGTTAGCAGAGTGAAAGGAAGACTGGAGTGAGCGTGCAGATTTATTAGGCTGCTCACAGAGCTCCGACTGAGTTTATTAAAGCAAAGCTGAGTGATTGTCAGAAAAGACTGAAGGTATTTCACTGATCACAGGCACAAAAAAACTTTTCAATTGGATCTTTTACTTAGTTTATTATCTTCATTATTATTATCATGATTGTTATTTTGGTTCTTATTTTTGTTGTTTGTGCTTGTGTTCGCCATGTAAATTTCATTTATTTAGCACTCTAAGGGCTTTAGGCCTGAAACCAACGATGATTTTTCTTATCATTTCATCGACCTATTTTCTCTATTAATTGATTAGCTGTTTGTTCTATAAAATGTTAGAATGAATAGAATTGTGAAAAATACTCATCAGTTCCCAGAGCCCAAGGTGATATGTTCAAACCAGCGGTCCCAAACTATGAGGGAATGAGGAGTAATAGAATTTTTTAAATATGAATGCAAGTCTATGAACACCTTATTTATTGTATGTTCACACTGACTCAGAGGTAATACAGAGAGGGAATATTATTTAATGTAATACTTCTCGTGCAATCAACATTTCACAAAAGCTGTAAAACAAGTCTCTGCTGTGTATTCTGACTCACTATCAGTCCCAGACAACGACACTGTTATTCCTCCCTCCTCAGATGTTGCACTGCTATTGAAAATCAAATTATTCCTCACAGGTAGAAAGGTTTGTAATCACACTATATGAGATAGTGTGTGATTACAGAGAAATGTGACTTCATAGTCTGAGGGGTAATCGTAAATTAGGGGTTTGTTTGTTTCTGTTGCTATGGAGATAAAAGATAAGTGTTTAGGTATGGCCTTATCAGCTGCATAGTTTGGGAGACAACATGCCACAACCTTCTAATTAGCACTTCCACCTTTTGGAATTTGATTTGACAGCATGAATTATGACAGCATTTGTTCTGCTGCTAAGTACTGCGTGCTATCCTGTAATGGTCCTCTGGATGTCTAACCTTTGAATCAGCTGTGAACGAAAACTTTGCAAGAATATCCTCGTCTATATCATTCCCATGGAAACTCACTTTAGAATGGCGGCTCTCGATGCCCTATTATGACAGAAAGGACTAAATGCAGGGAAAATAGCCTTACACACTGCCAAATCCCATTTGTTAATGATTCTTCAGATGAATCTGTTTACATCTATTGGATACCTCAGCATGTGAGAGAGGAGCGGCCACCAGGAGAACAATGGAGAGAGTAAATATTTGATCCATCTTTCTTCTCGGCTGTGTCTAGCTGTCATTACAAATAGAGGGTGAGATGCAAAAGATTGCATGGCTCGAGAGTATAATGACTCATAAACAGCTTGTGTGAGAAATGAAATATGGTTTTAATTGAAGTATAAATGTTTATGACAGTATAAGAAACATCAAAGCCATGACTGAAACTCTGTATATAGCTGTGGCTGCTATCAGAGACTGCTAATAATGTTTATCCAAGTTGATGACCGAATTTTCATTGTTGCATTTTTCAAGCAAACAAACACATCTTTTTGAATGGTTGTCTGTCAGTAAGGAGTGTCTCAACATCCACTTCTCATTATTCAGGCCGGTATCCATTTAAGGGAAGCACAATTAGAGACGCCAAGATGGCAGCAGACCCCAACCCACAAGCACAGAGAAACACATTAACTGAAAGCACCAATCAGCAGCAACAGTTTCAGGCCCTGATTCACTAAAGATTTACCCCAAAACTGAGTGAACCATAGTGAGCCTGTAAATCACAGGCCAAAAACAAAAGGTCTCTTTGTTCTAGTTAGTGCATATGGTTAAATCCCAATCTTCCAGTCTTTTGATTTTAATATTCAACTTCAGTATATCACTTCAAAGAAAGCGCATTGCTCATGTACCTCTGAGTTGGAATCATTTTCTGGATTTGTTTATGAAACCTTTTCAAAATCGTTTAAAGTCTGCCTCCACTCAAAAATGTATTTACTTATTGTTACTTCACTGTGGTGTTTGGGCCTCACTGTGCAGAATGATGTATGTGCAGAGTTTGACACAAGAAGGCTGTTTTCACATTCATCTGCTGAAGGGGGAAAGTGTCTCTGAGCTCACCTGAAACCTCAGTTTAAGCAGTGCACAACGAATAGCATTTCTGTGACATCACAACTAGTGTGGGAGCCAATCGTGGTCCAATATCCAACTTATACAGGTGTGATGTAGAAACTTCCAGTGCACATTAGGGGTATGCCATATCATATTGTTCATGATAATACCGGTATAAATCTTAATCTGATAACTGTTTGATCTATCGTGAAATTGTTCGTTCGCCTTGTGGAAATTCATCAGAGCAGCAAACACGAAGCTGAAGTTAGTATTATAATAATAATAATAATAACCAAACTACCATATATATATATATATATATATATATATATACATCCAGACCAAATTATTATTCAAAGCAGAGTATTTTTATGTGTCTTTAAACATATCTTTAAATGAACTTATTGCATTCATTTCATGAGGCAAATAAAGAAATACTTTAAAGAAAACTGACATTCCCAACACTGAAACAATTAGATCACTAATGGAATATGTGTATGTCTTTCACTGTTTCATCTCATATTAAAATGAATACTTTTGCTCGATAGACAAAATAAGCAATTTGAAGATCATTTAGGACTCTAGGAACTTAATGGAAATGTAGTTATTTTTAGATAATCTATGGATGAAACGATTAATTCAATTAAATATTAATTAAAACAGAGAAGAGATACATTAATCAGTAATGAAAATAAAATAAATTCACTAGAAAGTTAAAATGGCATCTCCGGCTGTTTTGTTCAAATCACATTATATATTTTTGTCATCAATGATGATAAAATAAGCCAAATCAGGATCATGTTTAATGGACGCTTCGTAACATAATGTCCCAGAAAAGAACTATCAGAGATATAGCTTAATTTATGTTTTGGGCAAATCAATAAATACTGTATTGTTTGGTATTGGTGATCATAAAACCATGGCATGGCATGGTGATATGATGGCGTTTAAACTCCTTAACACCACATACGTGATAGTGAC
The DNA here is from genome assembly GCA_002120245.1 of Maccullochella peelii. Taxonomy (NCBI): domain Eukaryota; kingdom Metazoa; phylum Chordata; class Actinopteri; order Centrarchiformes; family Percichthyidae; genus Maccullochella; species Maccullochella peelii. The sequence goes on from LKNJ01000286.1 coordinate 67,870, forward strand.
ACATACATGTTATATGTATGTGTTTTCTAACACAGAGATAACTCTGTCAGGGCCTTTAAGCTAGAGCTAGTCCTGTATATATACGCTCCTCTAAGGTGCATACTGCAAATATTTTGCACAATAGTTGATTCAGAATGTCTCCTATCAAGGCTTAACGTAGCAAACAAAGAAGAACAGAAAGACATTTTTCCCCACAATCTCAAGCCAGATTAGAGAACGCTTCAGTTATAAAGTGACTTTAGAGTTACGTGGAGTAGTTCCGTGTCTGAAGCAGGCCTGATGAAAGGGGGCTGTTTTTCCTCCACAGTACTCTGTTTTGAGGGCTTTTGTGCTCCACAACGTAATGGACAATTTTGTTAAAAAGTCAGATAAAGTTGTGAGTGCTGCAGTGAGGAGCAGCAGAACAGCACAACAACACTCTATGATATCCAAAGACCCTGTCACACTGATCACTGAGGACGTACAGACAGACAGAAGGCTGTTTGCTAATGTACACATATGTAGGATCTAAATACAGCTGATAGAAATGAACACATGCACAGTTCTATACTCCTTGTCCTTGGCTGACATCCTCTCCCTCACACACACAAACACACACCGACACTACAACCAGATGTGATTCAAGCGTCTTCTTTGCATATGCATTTGTTGCTATGTAGCTTCTGGCATCTCATTCTGGCTTTCATGTTCCCAGAAGTGTGGAGCTGTTTCCATGAGCATGTGGGGAACCAAGTAACCACAGGAGTGCTCAGATTACTGTCAGTAATAACATCTCAATTTGTTACTTGTTTTAATATTATAGGGTAAAATCGGCCCGAAAGAAACAACGTGTATTATTAATTGCCATGGTTGTTTGTCTGAATATATGTGCTGGCAGACAGATTATTTCTGCCATATGAGTTTTTAATGATCAGATTCCAGCTCATTATCAAGAGCCGGCCAAACATCTATGGAATTATGCTGCACAGTAAAAATGTATAAATTCTAAATGTAATTCAAAAACTTATTTTGCAGTTTTTGTTGCAATATTTTTACTGTTCCAGTCATAGAAAATGTACTTTATTGTAACCAGCCACTATTTAAATCAACCATCTAACTTTCAAGGCAGCAGCAGGTGCACGCGGATTAGCCTAATTTCGTCGTGGTTTTGCGCGTGCATTTCCACATGTTTGGCCGACCGCAGCAGGTAAACTGCTACATGCTGAGCTGTTTCGTTTATTTTGTCTAACCAGCAGTGTTTTATGCTGAGTGAGAAGAGCATGAGCGTTATTAGGCTATTTTAAGAAGCCTAAATATAGCCCAGGTTATGTATAGCAAGTAACAAATAACACTTTTTATTTGTTTCTCTCGTCGTCCCTCTCTAAACTCTGCTGCTTCAGCCTATCTAGCATCTCTGGTAAGTGAGCAAGCTAGTTACATCGATTTTGGGTTTAAATGAGTAAATGCATTAACCATGAATTAAATTTAATTTAAACTTGAATTAAAATGGTACGTTATTGTATCTTCAACGGGACTGATAATTAAAAAAAATAAAACATTTACTGCTGTTTTACTCCACAGATGCTATGTTGATTTTCTGGCTGTAACAGTAAAAAGTGGATAATATATGAGATATTATAGTAGAGAGATGCGCGGGAACAGAGCAGTGCGCGCTCTACACACGCAGGGTTGCAGGTAAGCACGCGCGCTTTCCTGGCGCCATACACACAAATACAATATCACAGTAGGCTACATTTGATATAATATCATATATATGTATTTATATTATATTATATTATATCATAATTGTTCCATTATGGCATGGCTTACTGGGACACGCGAAGAGAACGTCGTCATCGTTAATATTATTAGTGCTTTTCCTGCTGTGTCAAGGCAAAATGTCTGCAGTGAAAAAGGTTTAAAAGTAGCAATACCACAATATCAAATACTCTATTACAAGTAAAAGTCCTGCATTTTACATAGTAAAAGTGTAGATATATTGTCAGCTAAATGTACTGGATTTATCAAAAGTAAAAGTACCCCATATGCAGTTGAATGGCCCCTGTCACCATTATATTTTTATTAGTGTTTGATTATTTTTACTGATTCATTAACATCTAAGCAGCATTTGAATGTTTAATTTGTTCATTTTCACAACTGTTGGGTAGTTACACTGTCATATAATGTTGTATAATCTATAACAATGCATTATAATTTATAAGATCATCATATGTTTTGTATGTCAAATCTTAGTAGCTGTACTATAGGGGTAAAAGTACAGTACAGTAAATACAGTACAGTATTTCCCTCCTTATTGTAGTTGTAACTGTGGTAGTAACATTATTAGCAACAGACTTACTATCAGTGTTCCATTTTACCTTTATATCCCTTGTCATAATATTTCCAAGTCACTCTCTATTGGGCATTTAATAAGCACCTGTTTTATGTCAGCTTCTGCATGTTTTACAGTCAAGACACTGAAACCAATTGTGATATTATTTAGACTGCTGTCTTTTCAATAACATCCAAATGGTGCTTGTTAATTTTCTTACTAATTTTACAGAACTTTGACCAGAACCACCTGCCATTTTGCAAGGTTTTTATTTAATTCTTGGTAAAAACAAAAGTGGAGGAAAAAAGATGTTCATCAGGTAATAATTTCCATTTTAAAAAGTAATGTTTCCCACTGTTGGCAGGCAGCAGGCCGGCAGAGTGCAGCCGGGGGGATTAGAGCCACTGTCAGCAAGAGAAAGGGCAGAGGGGCGCACAGGAAATGATTGTGGCCCCATGGAGGCAAGTCAGAGGCCAGTGCTGCCGGTCCAGCTGCTGCAACCCAGTGCTGAGGGAAACAAGGAAAGTGCAAGGTCAGTAGAGCATTCAGAGAAAGAGAGAGGCTGAGCACGAAGAGCCACAAGAGAAACACTCAGAGAGGCCAGCACGTGGAGACAGGAAAGAAGTGGAAAAAGAAAAACATCAATATAAAAACACAAATCCTCCTGAAACACACACACGCTTAATGGCTTGGAAACTAATGTGGAGTTTTTACACTTTTTGATTTTGATTTGTTAAGTAGCCTTGTCCTCTTGGCTGTACGGGGTCAGACGGGAGATCGGAGCATAGGTGCTCATAAATCATACGTACTGCCGATGGCTGCTCAGACACATTGCTCAGGCATGTGGACAATGAGGAAGTACGGTAGTTTGATTCCCCAGCAAGTCACTCCATGTAGAACCAAGGTGTTTTCTGACTCATTGAGCTTCTATTAGCAGCGGCTCTGAAGGTGGTAATTGATTCTGGCCAAGGAGCTAAGGCTCACAGTTAGACCAACATTTAAATGCAAACAAGTGGAGTCCAACTAATGTGGAATTTCTTTATTACATGATACGGCTATTAAAAGGATCGGTGCCACTGCAATAACAGAAAATCAAGAGATGGTCCCCCGCTCTGTCATTCTGCCCGTTTATCCTCCACTTCAGCCGGTCCAGTTTCAACTCTCCCATGTGAACACGTCCGCCACGTCAGATGTGAAGAGCAGGCAGAACTGAGAACAGCCGCAAGCGAACTGATTATCATCTATCAAAACAAGAGTCGAAAACAAACAAACAGAAATGCAGTTTGAGACTCCAGAAGTGCAGACATGAAATAGTTCCTCCCAGCCAGGGCCAGCAGTGATTAAAGCAAAAAGCCAGGCAGGGTCTTTCATGTGGGGACCATCTCATGTACCCCTCTCAGCTTCAAGGCCAAAACATCTCTTTCCTCTGACTGGCGGCAACGAAGATAATTTCTTCCGCTACAGCCTCCAACCAACAGTTTAGCTCGGGACTAAAAGTGTCATTGCAAATAATTAGTTTCTCTTGTCCCGGCGTTGCTGCAACTGAAATACCTCAGTAACCCTGCTCTTTATTTGGCAGAGAAAAGGATGAATCTGAGAGCAATTGAGGTCTTGGCACTTTACAGAATTACGGCCCAGAGAAGATTTCCGACCTCCTTCTCGGAATCTACTTACCTTCGGCAGAAATCACTGACTTGGAATTTAAAGAAGAACTATTTCCTTTGCCAAGTTTTCAGGCGCAGATGTTTGAATCTAATTTTACAAATTGTAACAAATGTGCACTGACAGAGCAACAGCTGAAAGAGTAAAGGAGGAGAATTCCAAATGAATAAAAACTTTACAGACTCACTGTTGTGACTGAGAAGGACAACGTGGTGGAGAGCTGAGACCGAGTACGCATGAATGGACAGCAGGATTTCTAGCCCTTCTCAGGCAGTCCAAATGATCTCCAGTCCTCCATTGGTCCTCTGTTAATCAGCCTCTATTAAAGCTGTTTAAGTGACATCTATGCTCTGACCTTCATCTCAAGAGAAACAGCCCATTGAAAGCGTGTGCACATGTGTGTGACAGAGAGAACTCAGAGTACACATACAATGTACAAACTTTTAACAATTTCCATTCTTTTAAACACCTCTCGCGCCAACACACACCCAAAATGCAGCCAAGGTTAAGAATATAAATACACCGTCTGACTAAGTCATTCTGATAGACCAAAGGCATGTCTGTGAAATATTGCAAGGATGAATGATTCAGAGATTCATTCCAAAGTGTTCATCAAAGCCTCCTCAAGAACCCTAGCCAAAATAGAGCCGGACACACAGCTGCACCTCATTGAGGGGCTGGGTTGATTTAATCTGTGCTAAACATGATCTAATTTAAAGCTAATATGGCCCTTGTGTGGTCGAAGTGCAGCACAACTTCAGACAATCAAACTGATAAGAAGAAGTGACCTCTGTTGAAAAAGAAAACATTCTGGGGGCCCTTAAAGGCCCCTAAAGGCAAGATTCTTCCTTTCTGTTCTGCATGATAGCCTGGCACTCCATGTTACCTGTTAGTCTGCTTGTTTGTTAGATTTTGTCAGATTTGTTTAGTCCTTACTCTCTAACAAGGATAAAATGTGTCCTTCCCCGCTCAACCAAATTCAATAAAAATTGTATGCAAATATACATGCACTCCAAGTGAGCACTCAGCCCAAAGTGGCACCTCCAAGCTAGAGACAGATGATTGGCGGGACGCCCCTGGCCCTGTGTCCACCTGTCACAGCCAGTGATTGTTGAGCAGCAGTAATTGTTCCACGCTGGCATGAAAGCCCACAGGAAATCCCTCCAACAAAACGCCCGTCAGGCTGGAATGTTGGCACCGCGCTGGTACTCGGATCTCTCGGCCCAGGGCAGCACCGAGGGCCATGTGACGCAGCGAGGAATGCTGGAGGCTGGTGTTGGGTCGGGGAGGGGAGATGGAGGGTCGGTGGCTGGAGGACAGTGGTGGGGAACCGCCAAAGTTAGCGTAGGATTTGGGGGAGGGGGGATTTGGGGCCAGCAGCCAAGGCTGTAGTGCTAATCCCCAGTTGGCAGGCTGAGAAGAAGTGTGAGGGCCTCTGTGCTGAAGAGGCCATCCATCACTGTGAAGTGCTCTGTGTCTTTTCTGTCAAATGGACTGGGAGTGAGGGCTGTTCTGCCTTGACTCTATGTAGAGGTACACGACTAGAAGCCCACTGATGGAGAGGTTAGGATTAATCATTAATCATTTCATTTCAGATTAGTGCAACTGAAAGGAAAGCAAAGAGAAATGCGTTTCATGTGATGTCAAAAGCTTCAAGCTCATATAATTTCAAAAAGCTTTAAAGTTGATTTTTTTTATACTAACTAATTTAATTTAAACTTCTGGGAAGTTGGTTCTTTTCCCTTTCTATGGCACTTTCCATAGGGAAAGGTTTTTTTTTGCTGAGCACCCCTATTCTGGAACTGGTACTATTTAATAAAAAAGAATTGCCTTCACATTAGCCCCTATCTGAAATAATTTTAATTTGTAAATCTGTCTTCTCTTGAAAAATAGAGCTGCTGATCCAATGTGTTTGTCATGACATAAAAAGCTATAATCAAAGATATTTTGTGACAAGCCAAGTGTCTGCCATTGAAATCTCTGATCGCAGCTGCTGAACCAGCACAGCTGTAAATTGCTGTGGAACGAAGATTGTGATGCAAATTCTTCAGGGAAAAGATTCGTGTCGGAATGCACTGTGATCCAACCTCTCCAGGCAATAATCTGGGTCCACTGTAGAGGAGAGAGAGAAGGAGGGAAGGAGGGATGGGAAACAAGAGGAAACAATCTGTCAAACGTCTTCATCTCAACTTGCAAAAGTTAAGCTCTCGGATGGGAGGAGGGAGGGCAAACTAATAATAAACATGACAAAACTGTACGCCATTTATGACAAGGTGGACGTTCACATACACACGCCTCTACTGAGAGACTCGAGAAAGTGTTGATCTGATATCTCTGAACCTGCTGCACAGCAGATGGTTATTGTATTGTCTTTGTTTGTTCCTGAGAGAAAAGGCTTCCTTAATCATTTACTCGCCGAAGGATAAACATTAAATTAGACTCCAATGCTGCACTGCGCTGAATGGCTGCTTGTGGAAATTCAGTTCTATTGGATGTTATTGTCATTCTACTGTGAAACAGTGTGGGCGTCACACTGCTTTCTAAACAACAGCAGCAAGAAATATAAAAGAAAAAAGAACAATACAAGACACCAGAATGGATTTTTTACAGCAACACATAGCTTGGTGATTACATAATGAAACAAACGTATTGCTAAGTTTACATCTTACTCATATGCGTGTTTAACAGTGAGGTGTCTGCCTATATGTTAAGCGACATGTACACAGTACAGTGCACAGCATATTTTGCACCACAACAATACAAACTCTACTGCTGGTCTCAAAATTAACTGCATAAGTTAATTTGGTGGTTAACAGGCAGGCTCGGGTCACTCACACACACTCATGAATGCACACACACACACACACACACACACACACATAATACAAACATGAACCCGACAAACAAGATCGCTCCTGTCAGTCTACAGCTGCGCCCCTCCACAAAGTCACACAAGGCCCTGAAAGGACAAATGTTTGTTTCCCTCTGCAGAATTAATGAGGGCATCAGTTCCTGCCACCTCCACTCTCCTGCACCGACAGACTGCGCCCAGCTCCCGCTCTGCCTGGGCTTGAAAGCAAGAAGTAAATATTAGGACTTGACTATTTAGAAAGAGTTGGAAATGTGCAGCCCGCATCGTGGCCCGCAGCAGGGCCATGAGAGGGGCAGCAGGAGAAATGAGAAGTGAGTGGGTCCACTGGCAGAACATCTGAAATCTGCTCCCCAGCAGGATGTGACAGAGATGTGCGCTAATTGCTTTAACCCTTCACACCTACTTGCTCCTTGTAATGGCCCTCCAGCTATTCCTCTTCAAATAAAGATTAATCTCCCCTCACTTACTACATACATACCGCATTTGTTTCATTTTAATGAGAGTGTAATTGGGAAACTGAGAACAGAACAGTAAGGGTATGTTTGGTAAGTAGCCAGCTCACACGTTTAGCTAGTCTTAAAGGTAATCTGCAACTTCATTATTTTTTTTATTACATCTGATTAGTCCTGAGACAGACTCCTACAGTTGCAGTGTCTTTGTGTAGTGTTAAGGATAGGATCAGAGCCAGCTAAACAGCCCATTGCTGAATGACGAGGAACAATATTGTATCGTATATAAGAATATATCATGTAACAGAGGATATATGCTTAGACCTGGCCAGCTACTTGTATCCAGATATTCACATTGTGTCTGAGATGAGACAGACTTTCATGGCCCACCCAAACAGTACATTTTAAAGAGAGCATTTCCAGGAGTATTTACTGATACAAGATTGTATGACCACACATTGTATGTGTGTTGGGAGAGGAGATTTGGATCAAGCAGGTTTGTAGGGAGAAGCAGGATGTATCGGTGAGACTGAGTGTAGTAACATGACTGCTCCCCTCTTGGCTACACCAGCGTGTAGATTTGTAGCGTGTAGGACAGCCCAGCCGGGGGTTGAGTCCCTTCCAGCTCTAATAGAGGCCAGCTCTAAGTCAGGCTGGCGTCAGGCTGCAGGTATAATATAGTGGCCTCTGGCCTGTGGCTGAGGTCTCTGGGTCAGAGACAGCACAGCGGACGGGTGTCTGCACCATCATCGTTCCTCAGAGCTCCACCTACAATGACGTGACAAGAAAAGCCAAAGAGGCAGTTGAATGTAGCTTGTTCAGTCACTCCCCTCCTGTGAAAAAAAGAAGTGCACAGAAAGTACTGGTTATTACTAGAGTTACAAAAGACCTTTAGCGTTACATCCCGTTAGTCCTTGTCTGTTTCCTGTTTTATTTTGTTTTCAGTTCCTGCCCTGGTGTCTAATTTCCTGATTATCCACACCTGCTCCCCATTACACACCTGCCCCTGATTCCCTCGTCAGTCACTTCCCTATTTATACTGGTTCCCTTCTTGTGTTCCTTGTTGGTTCATTGTACTGCGTACTTTATGCTCAGTTTTCGTGTGCCTGGTTTTTGATGTTTGCCTCGTGCTTCTGTCTCCTATACGTGCCAGTTACCTGTTGCTTGCCTGCCTGCCTGTAAGCAAAAATAAATTGGTCTTTGAACTGCTTGAGCCTCCCTGCTGTCTGCATTTGGGTCCTTCCCCTGCTGCCTAAACTATGCACCCTGACATTTAGAAATACATGCAAACAAGTTAACACATTTTATTTTCTTTGTACAGTTTTTTTTAGTCAAGTCTTTGTTGCTAAGTTCTTAAAGAATGATTCTTGTTTATCAAACCTTGGGTGTTAAATTCATAATTTTGGCCATAACTTCTGGTGGTTATATCAAGGTACTCAACCAGTTTAAACCTGCTCCATTAGACTTAGGTCTTAACATACCCTGAAACTATTTTAATAAATTAATTTGCTTATCTTTCAGTTTCCTAGATTATTTAAAAGTATGTTGAGCTTACCAGATTTGGCAATAAAAACACTACAAGAGCAAGACCCAAGTTGTAACAAACAAATTATTATGTAAACTTGTCCTTTTTTAAGCATCCGAAGATTTAAATAATGTATTGCTGTTTTTCTTCCTTTTAAAGGTGTTTAATTCTAGGGTGTAACGATGAATACTTAAAATGTTTGACAAGAAAATAGAAGCTGCTCAACATTAGTACAAAATATCAGCCAAGATACTGTACTTCTTTGCTGATTTGGCCTTTCAAAATTGGTGGAGCCCTAAACATTTCAGCACCTATTTCACTTTCAGTAGCAGGTTATTGATGATTGATGGTGGCACATAGTTTCCAGTTGGGTATTCTTAAGTGGAAAAAATTACTCTTTTCCCACAGGGCGTGTCACCAATCAGACAATTCACAAATCAAATCAGTGCTGCAAACAGTGCTAATCACACATAATGGCTTTACTGGCTGCCCATCCCCCTCGCTCTTTTACCAAATAAATGGTATTACCTCATTCAGGCTGAAAAATATGGAAGCAATTAAATAGAGGGGGGTAATCTGGCTACCATTCAGAATTACCCTTATGTTACAAATGGAGGAGAGATTGAAACAAATATGCTTGTGTATAAAGCTGATTCCCTCCTCACATCCATTGCTTTTTCTTCCTATAAAAAATGGTTCTTTTAAATGAGAACTCAAGTTGAAAGATTTGCGAGGGCAAGAGATTGATTCACTGTGATGCGCTTGAGTTGCAGCAAGAGAAGAAATGTCTGAATTTTATGCCTCAGTCATTCATTTGGACAACTTGAGAGAACAGCAGCATTTAAGCAGATCTGGGGGGATTTGAGCCGTGCACTGAGCTCATGCGGTCTATGTGCTTTAAGCCAAGGCTGTGTGTATGTTTCAGCCACTCAACAACTGTGGCTGTCGTCGAAGGAAGCGGAGGAGCAATTTTAGCACTTAGGCCTGAACTTGTCCCGAGTTGTCTGGGTTAACAAAATACTGAAACAAAGCCGAACAGTGATCAGCAGGCTTCTGAATTAACTGATGCAAAAATAAAAACCTCAAAGAAGAATTATTCTCCCATTATTCTCCCATTTGACCTTTGGGCACAGTCATAATGAGAGTGGAATATTTGTTGGAAATAAACAGGGCCCACATCTGTTCTCAATATATCAATATATGTGACAAACAAAGTCATTTTCCAACAATATTCACTTGCATTCACTGCATTTATTTTCCAAAACTGGATACTGAAACAAAGGAACGTACGAGCTGTGCTGTGCGTCAAATGGAGATCCACAAATCAACATACTTAGTTTATTCCAAATGTTTCCAGGGTTTTGTCTTATTTAACAATGAACATAAAATCTGTTCCTCACTTCATAAAAATATTAAAACTAGACTAAATGAATGAGCAGTAACCATCTGTGACACATTAAAAGATACTGTAAATCTGGCACACGCATCTGAAATCAAACAAAACGTGTAATTGACCTCACTGTTTCCTTTGCATCAATTGACGGATGGAAAAGTGATACAAGTATTAATACTTATATACTAATAATACTATGTCTTGCGTGACATCACCTCTTTGTTCTCATGTTTTCTTTAATATCCCACCGTTTTTTCATATCTGCCATTAACCAGATTGCTTTGATGTGTTTGTATGACTTCAGTCAACCTGGCAGCACATGACAGATGACTTTTAGATTAGGATATTACCAGGGAAAGAATACTTCATGCAGGGTGATGAAATGCAATGGCAATTGGCCTGACACCTTGACTGACCTGTGGACAGTGTGGGGGGGCGGTCGGGCCGCCCCATTTATCAGATCATCATGGCTGATCTTAATGCTGCTGGCTAGGTGAATGTTTTCCTTATTGGTTCTCACTCTGGCTTTAAACAGTGGTACAATTCGTGTCAGAAGTTGCTAAAACAGTCTCCGCCATATTCTCCAGATATGGCCGACTTCACAGGACACACACACACACACACACACACATTAAACTGTGACTGAAGTCGTCTTTACATTTGTGACCCTGAATTCTCTCTTTGAATTATATGCTGAGGTTTACATAGTTTAACTCAGCCAGACACTGGGTAAACATGGCGGTGTTTCACTGATCTTCATGTGAATAAAGCCATGCCGCTTCCCTCTTTAACCCCTCTCAGTAATGTTAGCTAGTTAGCTGTTTTTTTCTATGGGTTTGTTGACTCCTCTACTGAGGGCACAGCCTGCTCTGTCAGACCCCTGGCCAGATTTACTGTGATTACATGGACCGGTGTTTACTTTTCCCAGCGTACTTAGCTCGTCGTTTCTTTTATTCATATTAATTCAGTCTCACTCTTTCTCTCTCCACGGCTCTTTTCATCTACCCTTCCTTTGAAAGCTTATACCGAGGGTCTGCCATCCAGATAGGCACTGATTCGCTTTATGTTGAGATAATGTAAGTATAAATTTATCTGTTGCAGCGGTTTAAAGTCGAGTTTAGTCTGCAGATGAACACATTTGTTTTTATCCCAAACAACGTGGCATGTCGTTTAGCTTATATAAGCTAAAGTGCTTCTACTCTTATTGAGTGTGTACAACTCAAAAACTGAAAATAAGTTACTTTCAGTTTCACAGTTTTCAAACACAGCAGTAAGATTATGATAGAGATGTTTTAATGTAAATAGATAAATTGAAGGAACCATTAAAATCATTCTAGTTTTGCTTTTAGAGTTCAGCTTTAAAACTTGAGTTTGATTCGTGTGTCTTTATGTGTCCAAGTTCTCAGCTGTTCACTGTGCCGACCATAGTCACACACATACTATCTTGATTTGTGCGCTGTATTAAATTATAGGCTTATTGCGATTACCTTGACAAACTCACCGTGACTCATAACAGAAAAATAAAAATCTGCACTGTAGCTCAGCTCCTGTTTGAAATGTTCCACCATAGACAGTGGTCGTTAAAATAAAAAAGTGATGCTGAAACAAAAAGAAATCCTATTTAAATCATATTTCAAGCACATGTTGACATAGGTTTCTTGTATATTTCTTTTTTTAATCTCTGCTTTCACATGGGTTAGTCTAACTCAAATTAATTCCAGTATATATAGGTGATTTGTCAAATTTGTTCCAGGATTTATTTACAGTATTATGTTATCTGAAAGAGTAGTCTGATTTGATTTGATTTTATTACACATAACACATGTCCAAATAACAAAAAAAAAAGAAGAAAACCTAAACAAAGGACACGTGGGCCAGGTCATGCAGAGACAAAAAAACAAAACACAAAATTAATTAAAACATAAGCTGTAAATAGCATAAACCACAAACAAAATGTTATGCATGAAATTGAAGGATGACACAGGATAAAAGTTTATATTAATTATTTCCACAGTGACATCTTAAATCTTTATTTGTATTCACTTCAAGGTCTTTGGCCAAATTAGTTTCCGACTAAACACCATAAACTCCCGGTGGTGTCACCGTCTCCTCCTCAGCCATCGGCTGGTTTGTCTTTATCTAGAAATGTGCATGCTTGCATGATCTGCTATCTCCCAGCAACATGCCTGAGGACACGCACTCACATACACACACACACACACACACACACACATACACACACACACATACACTCACCAAAACAAAAAATGGCCTTTAGCAGCGCATACTGCTGGCTTCCTATTTAAAGGCTGGAGGGTGCATGTGGGGGTGGGGTGGGGTGGGGTCCACAAAAGTCCATTTACAGTACGGGTCAGTACATCTGAAAGCCTTTACCACTGCAGCCAAATTCTTTGTCTCCCTCATTCACAGCTAGTTATCTAGACCGCAGGCTTCACAAAGGCAATTGGCATTATATTGTCTGGACTGACAATATAATGCCTGATATTTTCACTGCGCTCCATTAAAGTCCTCTTTTCCTTCTCTATTACCAGGCAATTCCCACAGAGCGAGGGGTCACACCAACTGTGGAGAGATACTTAGATACTTTCTGACAAAGACAGGAAGAAAGAAAAGAAACATAAACTGCAGCAGCGATTAGTTCCGTTTTTTTTACGTCTTTACTTTTGTTTTGTCTTCGTTTGGGACACAAAGGTCCTTAAGACCCTGGATGCGGGCCGCTCTTAAACTGTTTTTTGACTGATCCCCGCCAAAATGGCAGCCCATGGCAGCCTCATTCCCATCCCCTTTTCCACACAGTCACTCTTCCGCTCCACCACAGCTTTGTGTTTACAGATAAAAAAATAGAAGAATGTAGAGCACATTAATGTTCACAGGTTCATATTGTTAGCACATTTGTTTTATTGTGTGGACTATGTCCAAGTGAGATATTTCAGAAGGGTGATACTGAGGTCAGCTGAATAGTTGCACGGCTTAATGATAACAATGGCTGCTCAGAAGGTCAGTTGGCCAGGTTCAGCATTTCCAGACTAAAGCAGGTCTGATTTAAGGCCCTATCTAATCTTTAGAGGCCTGATGAAATTACTCTGTGGTACTGGTGTGTGGCGTGACCAAAAACTTGATTTCAACATTTACTTGAGCACAGTTTCGTACATTTAGTACATTTCTAGATCAGACTGAAATTGACAGAAGATGAAAAAAGTAATTTAGTGAGACATAGCACGGGGTCTTAGCTCGGTACTTTAGAGGGTCAAGAGTTCAGCTGATTCCTTCATTGTTGGCACTTGCTTTAAACATTTGAGTATTTTTGAAAATACACTTTAAAAAAAACAGATGGCTTATTTTTGTGGCACGTTTACCAAATGTGTGAAGAGTATCATCCATGCATCTTGCATACATACTCACTTACACACTACAGACTTTGGTGTCCTCATTAGCACTTTTTCATCCACTGGTGAGCCACCTGTATTTGAGGACAGCGTGCAAGTCCTCAATCAGCAGGTGAGGCTTCACATTTCTGTAGCAGTGAACCCACTGATAGACAGCAGTGGGTGAACTCACACATGTACTCTCCAACTGCCAGGCTGAGGAATGCCAGTGACTGAAGAGTCCTTGAGGCTGTCGACGGACAGGCCTGTGTGCAGGTGAGCGGGGGTCTGCTCGGTCTGAGCACACAGCAGATCCTCCCTGCCCCCAAACCAAAGACCACAGTACACTGTGTTCGTCCTCAGTGTCTGTTTCTGCTTTTAGACTGCGGCTATACGACAACATCCACTGATCAAATCTTAATATAAGACTTCTTAGAGTTCATTGTTCAGTTCCTCCCCTCACTCATCCTGTTAGCATGCATCGTCTTTGGTTCTCTGTTGGAGTATTAAAGAGGTTTGTGTATTCCGGGTCTTGGCTTAGGATATGGTGTCACATTTCTCCTCATTACCTGAAATAGACGTGTCTAATCAACTCTTCTTAACCTGTTTGTTTCCAAAAATGACTTTGAATGAAAGGGACAGCTGTTAATCAAGTCCAGCATCATTAAATTGCCACTAAAATCTAAATGACTGGTGATAATATTCCCCTCAGCCTTGTTTTTCCAGAGTATGCCGGGTTGTTTTGGCAGTTTCTATGTGCGACCACAGGCTATGGTCAAGAAGTGTTACAGTTCCAAAGAGTGTGCAGCTTGTTCAGACTGGTGCTGCAATGTATCATGTGAGCTCACAGCATGGGCCCTACATCTTCCGCAGCTATTTCTGTCAGTGTAAAATCATGAGAACCACTTTAACCAACACAAGGCTGGGCAGAGGGTAATATCTCGCCGCTACACAGTGCCAAGTCTGTTCCCTCCGACAGGCCAACAGTCTGGCTATATGTTCCAAATAAATTAGATTTCTGTCTTTTTTTTTATTTGATGTTTGTCCATTGGAGGTCTGGCTCTCAGACAGATGACTGTTTGAGTGTTAAAGCCATGATAGGAGTGACAAAAATCCCTTTGCAATGGCCTTTGTTAGGAGGTGGAATGTTCAAACAAACACTTTCCCAGGGTTTGGGTAATTCAGAGAGCAATCCCAATAGGCTGTCAGGTTGAACCCTGCAACTCATTACTGACTGCTGAGCTGATTTACAATCACGGTGTGCTATAAGTTGTGGTAAACTGTTATTTTATAACACTTGGATTTGCAGTGAATTACAGTAAATGTTGCTTAGTTTAAAAATAATTAGCCTTGGAGGATATGGATTTGTCTTTGCCAAAGTTCAGTAAATTGAGCTACACAGTAAATCATTAAAGTTGCAGTTCACAGAAAAAGAAGAAAACATGCATTTTCCATGTAAAGATGATGGTGAAGATCATTCAGTTATTTTATAAATACTTCTTTCTTTATTTCAGTATACAAAATAACAGTATGTACAGCCACACAAAAGTGGTTTACAAAATCCATGAGTTCAGCTCATATGCTCTGAAAAATAGAATATATTTTGAACTGCGTGTCAAACATAAAGGAGATAATGCACCATTTCACTAAGTCCTTAATGCTCTTCTCTCAATCCACAGGGATGCAGGCATGTCAGGATCCAGACAGGACACATGCTGAGAGTCCAAAACGTCAACCACAAAAATGTTCCATGATTGAAAAGTACTTGAAGTTCCCTTTGTGTTCCTTTTTCTTCTATTGTCCATCGCTGCACAGGAAAAAAGTTTTGATAGTACCTAAAAAAAGTACCACATGGATCCATCAGAACCCTTGGATTTCCGTGGAATGAAGCCAAACATAAGTCTCTGTCTAGTGAGGGTAAAAGACAATCCCTCTCCTCCAGCATAAAATCCAATATTATTTCTTTTTATTAAAGATAAAATAGACTTTCAATATCCCTGTTAGGGGGATTTATAATCATTAACAAGAAAAAGGAAATACCCAGGAGGACGGCGGTCTTCACGTAAACCGGCACTGTTGCCACACTCTCCACGTCCAGGTTTGTGAAGCGAGAAAAGCTTAGAAGCCCAATTGGCAGTTTGGAGATTCGATAAAAAAATGATACTGACACAAGAATAGACCACTTCTCGTCGAGATACACATGCTAAAGCTTAAGACAAAAGTAAGCCTTCTTGGTATTGTAGTGCTTTGGTTAATCTGTAGCCCCGGGTGGCTGGGTACAAGTAGAGGACTGCTGGTGGCACAGACTCATTTGCAAACGTATCTCTCCACGATTCGCTCACACTTCTTGCAGGTTACGTAGCAGCACCAGTGGTACTTGCAGTGGCAGCGCTCCACCAGCTTCTCTGTGTACGGGTTGTAGCCACGGCCACAGCACATCAGGTCACAGCTGTCACTGCCGACGGAGGTTTTGTTGCACTGCCTGAAATTAGCATAGACAAAAAAAGAAAATATTATATTAGATATTTTATTTTGTGCTATAGATTTTTGCTTCAACAAGATAGAGAAAAAGGAGGTAAATTTTGGACTTTAACAACCAGCTAAGAACGCTCACATATTTCCAGTTTGGTTTCCTGCCTAAGACAACCAAGTTTACAGCTTCATTCTAAAATATTTTGTACAATCTCGCAGCCTGTGAAGAGCCCACAATAGTCCCTTAAAAGTGCTTGACCGACTGGTGTGCCTTAACCTTTTGTGCAGTCCTTCCAAAAATGTTTTCCTTTCATTTTCTTTGTTTCATCGTCTCTGGGCAGTGGATGCTTGAGAGCCTCTCATTTCAGAAGCCTGAGGCGTCTTGAATGAGCAGAGAATAGCCAGAATAGCCCCGCTATAAATCACACTGAACACACAGGGCTGACCTCCCTTTCTTTAGCTTGCCCTCTCCACATAATTGCATTGTTTTATGATGGCAGAGTGTTAATGACCAGTATGGTGAGGGAGACACTAAGCTGAAGGCTACTGCGGGAGAGGAGGACGAACAAGAGTCACTGAGAGTGTAAGACAGGTTTATTACATCTGTGGGAGCTTGGAAATAGATAGAAACCCCCACACAGTCATGTTTTGTCAGGAGCAAGATCTCATTATATCACTGCTGTGTGAAGAGGACAACACTGTAAGCAGAGGCACTATAATGTAATTTAAGACTAAAGCACAAGCTTCAAAAGTGATCACACTTTATCCATTTATCCAACTGCTGCTAAAATTGACTTTCCCTGTCCCAGATTCTCTCGTTAGTCAAAAGCCTGACTCTAGAAAGGGTATACCGCTGTCAGAGCTTGTGAAAAAAGCAAAAACAATAATTATTTGTATTAATATATCCACATTTATTTATTCTTTTATTTATTTCTCTTTATATTTTCACATTTATTGTCTTATTCTTTCCCAGATTTATTCTTTAAATTATGGCACTCTTATGACTCCATAGTATGGTCTGTTTAACAAAGTAACGCAAGTCATTGCCTGTCCACTGCGTTTTTATTGTTTCTTGGTGGAGAGCGTTTAAAAAAACATTGCAACACTGAATCATTTTTGTTTCTTTGTTGTCACAGGCTAAATATTCTCTGTATGAACTGAAATGTATTGATAGTGTATTTTTGTATGTAGGCAGGCTCATTGATGTATGCGTGTGCATGTGTACAGTAACCTCCCACCCCCCACCCGTGAAAAATAGGGCTACCCTGAAAGCCACGGGGTAATTCAAACACTGAAAATTGGGAAATTCAATAAGTTTGCAAGATAGCGCGGCATAATTGTGCCATATTTCGCTGAAATTGGTTAGTAGTAGAGTCAGACCCTCAGACAATTGGTCTCCTTGCTGCCCTCTAACTTCTCACAGAGCACAGACCAGCAGCACCAAACAATGTCCCAACCATTAACTATTTCCCCATCTGTGTGGCCCTCTCCAATCTATATCAGCTTGAGTGCACTCAGTCCTAAGAATAACAGCATTAGTCATTGTTTTAGATAGCGTGACAGCGGCCTTTTCAGTGACACGTGCTCAGACAAGCCACAGAGAGAGCACTCTCAGGGGCCACTGGTTGTTATCAGCCAGCCTGCAAACTAAACGGTGCCACCAGGCAGGACGCCACTCCCCTAGAGTCAACATCCTGGATGAGCAGACATTCGGGATTGGTCATTTCCTATTTGTCAGCTGCATGGGTCTGTCACTGATATGAGTCATGCTAAAAAATCTAACATCAAACAACATAGAACTATCCATACCACCAAATATCCCCCTCTTTCTCATGCACACTCACAACCAAACACAATGATGTGACGCGGCAGTCTCACCTGTCCTGTGTGCCAACAGAGCCATGTTTTTCATTCTTGGTACAGAAGTCTGGGGAGCTCTGCAGGTAGACCAGCTCGTTCTCCCTCACCGGCCTGATGTCAATGTCTTTGGGTACCAGCTGTTTGCGTGTCCCCATGGGCCGGTGAACCACTTTGGTGGCAGACAGGTACTTGGTCTTCAGGTCCATGGCGATCTCCCTCAGGTCTTGCAGGCCTCTCCAGCAGGTCCTTATGGAGCAGGAGCCAGACACTCCATGACATTTACACTTCATCACCAGCGCCTCTTTCAGTACCTAGATGAGGACAGAAGCTAGATAGTCACTCTTTGTGGGATTGACGTTCACACAGATAAGATACAGTACAAGCCAGGCATACAAGACTTACACAAATACATTTACATTTTCAGCTGTGGTGTTTAAAACTTATTTAGAAACATCTTTGCACTTTGCAAAAATCTGGCCATATTGCTTACTTGTCTCCCAACTTCACTGTTGTGTAGGTGCATAAGTTTGTTGGCATGGGAGCCTGGGCGCTTCATCTTCATGGGAGCATCAGAGAACTTGGAGCCCATGATCAAGCCGTAGTGTAGGTTGTCAGCACAGCCGCCCCAGCGATAGCCAGGCTCTGGGATCTCTGCAGGAATAGGACCACACGAGCACAGTCGCAAATCTCCAGAAGTGCACGCCCGTGCTATGGTGTGGCTGATGGTTGCTGCGGACAGGGCATAGACAAATGCAGCCTCTCTGGTTCCTGTCGAAACAGATAAGAAACCCAGATTATATAGGTAAAAAGGAAGACCAGGTTTTTTAGGCCTGCAAACTGCAGCCATAAGAACCATTCAAAGATAATCTTCCCTAGAGTTCAATGCTAACGCTATAGCATACATTATATTCCGTGGTCACTAGCACTTATTAGGGCTACAACTAACTCATTTTCATTATGAATTATTTGATAAGTTTGATCCTGTCACAATTTTCTAAAACTCAAGATAACATCATCAGATGTCTTGATTTGTCCAACCAACAGTCTAAACTCATTTTTGCTATCACACATGACAAAGAAAATCAACGAAGCCTCACAATTTAGAATTTGGAACTAGTGAACAAAAAATAACAATTAATCGATTATTAAAATAGTTTAGATTCTTTTTCTTTGATTGATTAATCGACTAATTGTTTCAGCAAAACCAGCAAAACTGTAGATTCAGAAATGTAATACATTAATTAATATTTAACAGTATAGGGAGCTACCAGCAGTGTGTGTGAATATTTTGTCTGATTTGTTGACGTTTAGTGAGATTAGTCTGTTTTTGATCGTTTGGATGCGGGCACTCTCTACTCGGGTTGCCAGGAGCTGCAAGTTTTCATACTTTTAAGACGGGCAGCTGGTCTACCATCATTTGTCATAATGTATGCTGAAGTGTTAGAATGAAGCGTGTAGTGGTCAGCTTGATTTGATGTTGGTTACAATGGATTCCAGTGATTAGGTTATTACAGCAAATCAAAAAACCCAAATCAAAACATCCATAGAAAGTTCTCAAATGACTTGTGATGTATAATCACAATCTATTGCTCTATTTCCCTCTCAGCTGTCTACTGTCTCAGTGGAAAGAAAAAGAAATTTGAGTGCACAAAATGAAACTATCAAACACAGTCCATCACTGCTCCTGCTGTAATGCAGAGTGAGCGCTGATGTAATTGGTGGTGATGTGCGTACACGGAAAGCACATATGTTAAAGGTCGGGGAGCAATTGGAAGTAAGGGAAGAAATCATGTATGACCGTGGGCTGGTTAGATCAAAGCCATCCCTGGACAGAGATGAGCCATTTCCTGTTCGCTGCAGACTGTTCATTTGGCAAATGGCAGCCACGTCCTTTCTGGGGAGCACTGCACAGCTCCCCCACCCACAACCCAGCAACTGTCTCTGGCTGACTCAAGGTCCTTTTGGCAATAGAAACACAGCTAAGTCAGACTGCGACACTAACAGGCGTGCAGTCAGATAATGCTGTGGATTTCGGAAATAACAAGCCAATTATTTTGTTTGGCTGGCAGCAAAATAGTGGAAAGATGAAACAACATATCATCTTAAAAACAGAAATCATTTGTGAATAGAACATAATTCTGTGTCAACGGTCTTTAGATTGCTGTCATGTTAATACATACAGATATATCTATTGTTAAATTAAAGGGCTGAGGATCATTTCACCAGTTACTGTAAACTGAACTGCAATACACACAGCACTTAATGAACTTGGTTTTGGATATTCACTGAATGTCATTCGTGACCATAAACATCAGGCTCTAGTGGGTAAAAAAAAACTTGGAGCGGCTCTTTGAAAACAACAGCTGTCATTCCAAACTGTTTCTGACCATACCTCGGTCGAGGTCTGGCCGATACTTCGGGGCATCAACTGGAATGTCGATGGAGGAGCAGTTCCAACGCATATCAGCAAATGTCTTCTGACATGTTTTCTTGACTTCACGGGCGGCTTGGATAATGGTTTGCATGAGCTCCAGGTTGTTGCGGCACAGCTGGGCTTGGGAGGACACCATGCCCGGCAGCAGCTTACAGTGTTGGGTCTGGTTGATGTGTAAAGATGCAGGAGCGTGTGATAGCGATCTGCAGGGGGGTAAACACAAACAACAGGTATTGGTCAGTATGCATTATGCAATACATATTCTTTTAATCATGGTGGTGATGACAACAATGTGATGATTGCTTAATCACCTTTTTTTTGGTTTTATGAGTTGTGAAATTGTCGCGTTTATGGGAATAACAAAGCATGCTGTGAGTTTTAGTTACAGTGGTGTGTTAGAAATTTGAGTTTCTTGTGTACACACATTTCAAGCCTACGAGACACATCAGCTTTGAACAAACAACTGAAACAATCCAAACAGATAATGCTTCAGGCAGGGACATATTTTGGCATGCGTTGCAGAAAAGAACCATCTTATCACACGAAAATCCCAAAGGAAAGTCAGCTGCAGATTCATAAAATATAAGTGACACGTTCTTGGCACAGGGCTTTTCTTTTGTTAAAGCACAGAAGAGGCCTCAAAATACGCCAAAAATATAAACCCCCCACTACATTCTGATCCACGGTCAGATGAAAAACTACATAGATCCCTCACAATTTGCATTTTCCACCACAGAAAGCATCGTCCTCTGTGGCCTCAGTTTGAATGAAACATCGTTTTACAGACTTCTAGAGGGTGCACACATTTGATTTCAACTATTTAAACTTATTGAGGACTAACTTAATAGAGAAACCACACGCGGAGCAGGTTAGCTCTGATCTCTGCTTTCTGTGTCTTGCACTCTGCAGAGAGTTCGTGAGAACCAGGCAGCGCCGCCTGCACCTTGGCCTGTTTTGCATTAGGGGCCGAGGGGCCGCCACTCGGTGCCCAATGATAAGCTGTGACTCCAATGGGCTCGTGGTAACCCGGCACTCACAGGTGTTTACAGCCGCATCTGTTTTGCATTGCACTGCTGCGCATTATCAAGAATTCTCGCTTAGATTTAGCACATGCCATCCCAGCTCTCATGGGCACATCTGCTTCAGTCTTCCCGCTGTGAGCATTACAGCCACTCATTTTTGGTAAAACCAAAGCAGAAAGCTAAGTTTTCTCAGTGATCAGACACAAGGCACAGGGATATGCAACAGAACACGCAAATGGTGACGAAAACCTCAAAGGGTTTATAAGAATACCAAACAAAACCATCCAAAACATTCAATTGAAACATAAACCAATTCAAAAAATAGCAACTTGGGAATTTTACGGACTTTCCAAAATTATTGCGAAAATGATTGTTTACTTTAACTCTGCCATAAAAACAGTGTGGTGCTCAGTACGAGCAATCAACATTTGTTTATTACACTGACTGAGGCTTAACTAGACTCACACAATATGCAGTGACATCACTGGTACTGTCTGCGCCACTGTGCCGCATCGTCATCTTTCTATTCTTATCTTCTTCTTATTATCCAGCAGGGGGTACATTTGATCTGCGATCTTGGAACTGAAATACGCGTGCCGTCTCCTTTTACTGAAGCCACATTAAAGTTAATAAACAGGTTTCCGTTCATAACCTGAAGAACTGCCCGCTCATCTACTGTCTCCTTCATCAGATACACATGTACAGAACACACAGCTTCCCCCTTGATCAGGAGCAACTTGAGGAATGTTGGGGCCCGTTTCAAAGCTGCCACGGGCCCTATGTTCCACAAAACACTGAAAAGTGCTGCAAAGAGCCACACAATGTCGCGTATCTACATGACGTCATCTGTTTTGACATTGTTTGAATGTAAAGCAGTGTAAAGATGGTGAAAGGCCTAAAGAATGAGATGGCGGCACTCCTGGGAATACTTACAGCCATTTGATGCCAGAGCAGACCTGAGACAGCAGCAGAGCCATGAGCACACCAAGAGGCAGGACATTAGAGCTGCTCCTCATGGTTGGACAGTGGCTCCAGTTCACACGGGACACAAAAACAAAGGGCTTCTTGGCTCCGACTCAAAAGTCAACTCTCATGGCACGAGCTCCTCTTCTAAACTCTGTAATAAATAACATAAATAATGTCACTGACTTTGATGGCAATGATTTTACGTATTTTCCTTGAGGAATACACTTTAAGAACCACTGTGAAAGTCTTCGTGTAAGCTCTGACCCGTACAAGGTTTAGATCTGGAAAAGGTCATTTGAAAACAGAAAAATCAGATAAAGCAATGAAAGAAAAGCCTGACACAGGAATTTACCATTATCGTTTATAAATGCAGCCATTTACAGGAATATTATTTTAGTTCTTTGCCAGTAATCTCAAACATTATGCACACATGAAATCAAGAATAACTTAAAAATGGAAATGAGAAAAATTGTTGTTCTTTGCATGAAATCCTTTCTAGACAGTTCACTAACACCAGTGTAAGCGTTTAAGCACACTGAAGCACTTCCACCTCCTTCTACACGCACATAAACACAAGAAGCAAGACAAGTAAATGCAATGAAACCTTAAAGACAAAGAAACTCTTACATTTTCATAAAGGAACTAGTGCTGTATCTGTGGTACAGATTGTGTGTCAGGACGCTGACTTCCCTTAGTGAGTTTAAAGTGACTTTATTCTGCTTTATGTTGTTGTTGTTTTTTATCACCTATGGTATTTCTATAATATAATAATATTCTATAAGATATCATAGCTGATTATTTTACCGTTGTATTTAGTATCTCATTGTTAAACAAGGAGAGCATATTCCCGGTGATTAGGCGCTATAAAGCTGGCTGGTTTATTTTAGTCTCTGTAATTCACGAGGAAAAATCTAAAGAATTTGAAATAAAGTGACACTAGCGGGACACCAGCTCAGACCAACGCAGTAGGCTGATCTGCAGTCAGTGGACAGGGCAGCGCATCGGGAGCATGATCTGATAGCGCTTTGAGCTGCTGATAAGCAGTCTCTTTGAAGAGAGCTTAAAGTGAGCGCGTTAAACGGCAGGTATCTGATAATGGGCCTTTTTAAAGGAGCTCTGGACCTCGACGCTGATTGGCGGAGACGCGTTCGAAACTGCGTGAAATCACCGATAGGCTATGAATTATTTAAATGAGCTGACTGAAACTCACCGGCCTGCCGTGTTACTTGACCAACTACTTTTCAGGCACTAGGACTCTGATCTAAAAATAACAAGACTATCATGAAGGCTGCTGTCCAGCCTTTGTTTGCCGCTTGGCGTCGTATCTGTTCAAACAAGTCGCGGCCTCAAGTAGGATTTACTGTTTAAATTTACATTTGGCCAAAGTGGGCTAAATGGCAGCTCCTGTTTCCCCCTAAAAGATAAAAACTGATAGCCTCACACTCACACTGTCTCTTATCAAGCCAAGATAAGATGGACAGGACACACCAGAAGGACTAGGATATTAATCACATTTCCTAACTATAAGTGGGAATCTAGCTGCATAATTAGTGGAGATTAACTAACAAGGTCGGGCTAACAATGCTGTTTCCATGAGGAGAGATTCTTAGGTCACTTTAAACACTGACATTGTGATTATTTTACATGGAATTAAAATACAACAACTAGTTGTTGGGGTAGTGCGGTATAGTTGTTTAGCCTACTTTTCAAAGATTCCTATAGGAATATTCCCATAGGAATCTTTGAAAAGTAAACTGGAATAAATGCAGTTAACCGTTAAATTAATCTTTGTTATGATTCTTGCCACACTCAGATAGTCTAACTCTGGCGATAAACAAAGCTACTTTGTATTCACCCAATAACCCCAAACTTTTAACCTATTTTATGTGCACAAAGACACTACACTCTCTAACAGCAGCATGCAGAACTTTTCCTCCAGCCAAACAAGTTTCACCTCACCTTTGCCGCCGCGGCGCTCAGCTTTCACCGTTCAACGAAACAACAAGACAAAAAAATACCATCAAATGTCAGTAGGTCGGAATATCCTTTCAGAGTGCTGTCTGTGTCGGTATCAGCCAGACGCGTGAGTAAAATCCAGCATCTGGTGGTAGAATAGCTCCGGACAGGTACGCATGATGTGTATCAGAGCGGTGGCTGTCGGTGAGTGTGTGTGAGTGTGTGTGAAGTGTGTGTGGGACAGAGAGAGGTCTGAGCAGAGGAGGGAGAGTGAGCCTAAGGGGGGCAGACTCAGCTCTAAAGTACCCCTGCCCTGCTTTGATCTCACTGCTGATGTCACACCGGCATTAGCATAAGAAAGCACGCGGCACCGGGACAGAGCAGAACTGCTCGGAAATAGCCCACTATAATGCAATGTAGCTGGACTGATGATATCCCATAATATAGCCCATAATATTCCCACTGGGAAGTGAGTACTAGTGTGTATCATACACCAATAAAATGCCATTAAAGACTCTTGAAGTTCTCTAAGGACACTGTAGTGACCTTATCATTACGCATAATATGGCCAATTATAATTAGGATATCACATGGCTGCAAAATAAGTTAGATTAAGCTAGTACAAAAATATAAGACCTAAATAAGTGTCCTTGTAAAAATATTTCTTATACTAAAAACAAAATGGCACTCTATAATTAGTTACCTAAGTTCTTCTTCAGAAATAGTTATACCTTATATATCTTTTTACACTGTGCACTGCTAAAACAGTAATAATATAATTTGTTATAAAATAATGACACCCTATAGGCTATTCGTTTTAGCACTACAGCAGTGGCTACACATGAAGTAACAATAGAGTTAAAAGATTACAGTGAGACATTCATCTATTATACGTTATTTTATATTTTATTCTTAAGATATAAAAAGATACACAGATACCTAGTGTATCCATTATTGTTCCAAACACTGAAATTTAGCAAGAAATGTGCTGCATCTGTTGCTTTCAAATGTACAGCCTTATGGAAAAATATTAAATAACTGAATCATTCTAATTACAGAAAATGTCTGTGTCGCATGCTTTTCATTCAAATCCATTTAGAAACAATGTTCTACATTCAGACATTGCTGCATGATTGTCCTTTTGTGCGCTCAGGCCAACTAAGAGAGAACTACAACTAAAGCTCAATAACGACTCGGCTGCGGTAACACTCTGCCCTGCACAGCCTCTCTGTGTGTGAGCAAACTGCCTTCATATTAAATGTTTCTGGAAGTAATGTTTAAGGGAAATGTCACGGTCACAGACACACCCTTTGTGTCTTTATTTCCACTGAAATATAATGTGTTTTTTAGATAAAATTGAATTTGATACTGGAATAATTTCCTATTTGAAATGTAAACGATGCTCTGAATTCACTATGACACTAAAAACATATTTTATTAGTTACAATATATTGTAATACAATGTGACATGATATTGTGGTATTCTAAGTACACATGTACACACATAAATGCTATCCAACATACGCTCTTAAAACATTTGAAATAAAACCATCCTAAGGTTACATAGAGTTTTCCTGCTCTGGCTGATTTCCTTAAATATTAACCACACTGTAAGTGATACGCTGCAGAGCCAGCTGTGGGAAAGTCATGTATAGTTTCCCTGAGAATCTGCTGCACCTCCAGCACTCAGACAAAGGCAATAGTGAGCTGTAGTCCAGACCTTGACATGCAACTGGTATAGCTAACATGGCTGGCCTCCTGCACTGCTGGCTGCTCCAGCGGGAACAGCAGATCAGGTGTTGTCATGCTGTCTCTGGAGCCCACACATTCACGGACCACAACAAGCCCTCTTCCTCTGGGAAAACCTGGACCTAGTGTCTAAATCTGTTGGCCAAACGGGGTCCACAGCAACCTTTCACACAGAGTATGATAAGCCCCATATGTATGTATGTATCTCGTTTACAGTGGGGCTGTGATCCTGGTTTCAGAGAGACTCAATGTGTTTTACATGGCAGTCAACTGTGAATGGGCACAGGTCGGAGCGTGTGTGGGAGTTGTGGAACTTCCAGCAGGACCGGGCCCGTCTACAGAGAAACTTTTTGCACTCAGGCTTTCCATTCCTGAGCTAGGATCAACACGAAGCCCCTTGATCTTCCCATCTTACCTTCCAAGCAACACAGATGGGGAGGACACCTTCTGAGGGAGACAGACGGGGGATAAGCAAGCCACTGGAGTTCATGATAATGAAATAACTCATGTCACATAACAGCGGAATCAGAGAGAGTTACGATAGATAATCCACATCTAGGATCAAAACCAGCTTTACAGAGATAATGTTACAGCTACATTGTTCTTTTTAACTGTCACAGTAATCAGTTTTTGACATGGTGGAATTACTGGCGAAAAAGCTACAGTGTGTGTGTGAAAAGATGTCCTATTATATTTACAGTAAAAACATTTCCAAGTTTCCAAAACTTGCGTTCCATTTCTTTTTTTTCTTTCTATTTAACACTATTGTTAAATCCAGATGTGGTTTGAGCCTGAGATGGAAGTTTATTTTCAAATGAGTTTCAATCAATCAAAATCAGATAAATCCCTTTAGATTTCACAACCCCACTGAAATATTTCAAGAACCCAAAATGTAAATGCACATAAATAGAAACTGTCATTAATTTGCCTTTGTTAAAACACTGCATGTGCAAACTGTATATAAGAATACTTGTGTTGCAAAAATGTTGTCACAGTTTAAATATTTAAGAAAAATATGCAATTTATAAATTGACTGAATGAAGAATAGAGTTAGCCTGAATACAGTGGTAATGTTTGGGAGGTATGAGTCCTCGGGCTCACAGCAATGAGCCATTGTCCTTTAAATCTCAAGAGGATCGAGCCAATATCACGAATATGGAGGCTCACCCATGAGGTTCAGAGTCTGAATGGGTGCGGAGTTACTATTATGCCCCTGGAAAATACTCACAATGTTCCCATCAGGATACATATAAAACCAAATTGGGCTCCAATGAATAGTGCAAATGTATCTGTAACTTAGTTGGCAAAAGAAAATGTTTAATGTTAATTTGAATTCTTCTTTTCTTGCTGTAATAAATGTCTCAAGATGATTTAAAAGGGAGATTTCAAAAACAACTGCGTTCAGTTTTGCCAGATGCCAAACCCTTCATTACACCATCGGAAAAAAGATTCACATAAGCACACTGCCATGTTTTTATTTTTAAATTTAGTCCCTTTTATTTAGTCAAATTTTGATAAAATGACTGAAATATGCAAACCACAATGATGAACTAATAAAGGTTTAACTCTGATGAGGAATGTTCATTTCTGTCTTCCATTACCAACTAAACCCATTTGACCATAGATAATTTTTCAATCAAAATTAAAACCAGGAGGTTGATTAACAGCCATCATAAATACAATAAAGCAAGAGCTTAAAAGGGAATTTTCAAATGGAAACAATCAGTGAACCATATCCGTAACGGTTGGTTGTCCTTTTGCCTCTTATCTTGGACCAAACACTGTAAGGCGCAGGGCTCTGCTGCCAGCTGAGTATTGACAAATAACAAGAACATTATGTATTATCAGCATTATTCCTACAGGGTAAAAACTGTCCAATCAGACCCGCAGAGGGACAGTGACAGCTTCGGATCAGCCATGTGAAAATCCCATCACCCTCTGGTGTCCCTCCTGTGAAAGCTGCTGTAGCTCACAGTGGGGATCGCCACAGAAACAACAAGCTCCGTCCAATCTGTCTGACTGGACCCACATCTTTTGTATAGTGCCATTTGTTTATAACCTCTGTCTCTATTGTGCTTTGAGGACAGAGTCCTTTCAAGTGACAGATGGGTGGCACTTTTGAACACGTCATGTGGTCCTCCAGGAGCCTACACCATGAACTGTGTGTTCATGAGGCCTGGATCATTCCAGAAAAACAAAATCACCATGGCTGTTCTGGTTTGAGCTGAGGGTATAAAAGTTGCCTGCACTATGGGTTAACCAGCCAAGAGAGGACTGGATTCCAGTAATACAACTAATTATGCACATTACAGTCCTGTCATATCAGAGCATCATAAATCTGAGCTAAATTGAGTCCATTTATTGCATGAAACAAGCTCCAACAATCAAACACACTTTAAAGGTAAAATCTACCGTAAAACTGATTTTTTATTACATTTTTCTAAGTCGTTTTAACTACTGCCACCTAAAATGGAAATTACAAGATCAAGACATTAATTGATGAGGTCATAAGGTGACATGATTCGGATTTGTTTCACTGACACAGAATTAGTGACTGAATCAATGGAGAAGTGCAATTTTTGCCCACTTCTTGTCATCCAAGTAAGCAGTTTTTCAAGAAGTATTCGGATCTTTTACTTTAAGTAAAAGCAGTAATACCACAGTGTAGAAATTTCAAAATGTTACTTAAGTAAAAGTACAGTATTAGCATCCAAATACACGTAAAGTACCAAAAGTACTAATTATACAGATATAATTTCATTTCAGAATAATAAATATTATATTAGTGGACCATAATTATTGACATGTTAATATGTAAGCATCACTGATGAGCGTGGAGCTAATTCGAACTACTTTATTTACTGCTGGGTAGCTTAATCTATAATATAACTTCTTAATTTATTAGTTGACCAGTAACTATATCTGTCAAATAAATGGAATATTTCCCTCTAGTATAAGTATAAAATGGAATTACTCAAGTAAAGTACAAGAACCTCAACATTGTACTTAAGTGCAGTATGTAATAGTATATTATCCACTAAAATGTCTTGGGATTTGTTTTATTATTTATATCTATGGAGCAGCTGCAGGATTTGTCTCATGACATCATCACTACAGTCTGTCTTTGCTGTTCATCTGGTCCAAGTAATGAATTAAAACTGACCTATACATCACTTAAAAATTAGCACATGCGAATTAGATTTTTGGGTGTATTTTCCCTAAAAAAAGAGACATTTCTTCCAGTGTCAAGGGCGGCAGCACTGTCTCACACAGGTCCTTTATCACACAGCATGAAGCCATATCACTGCGTTTGAAGAGGTGTTGCTGAAGAGGAGCAAAAGGTGTTGAGGGCAAAGGGAGTTGAGGTGAACCATGTGGGTGGGGTGATGACTTCAGCAGAGTTGGGGGCGCTCCATTCATTTACAGACGTCTCTCCGCTCTAAACATGAAGCCAAAGAGCGATAGAGGAATCACAAGGACTGCTGCTGGCCTCTAAACAGTACAAAAGATAAATTGTGCAGATACATCTGGTTCTTATGAATTTAGCCCTTTAGATTATGGTTGGCGGAGGCGTGAGAGCACCAGATCATCTTTATAAATGATTAAAGCTTACTTCTTTAAGGATGACAAAAGCATTTGAAATTCCAAGCTGCATGCCCATTGCTCTGTGAAAATGTTCCAGGACCAAATAAATGGAGGTTTTTGCACAGATCCAAAAAGGGTGCTGAGCGCTGTTTTGAAAAGGGTCATTTCAGACAATCAAGTAAAGGTTGTGAGCAATCATAAAATAAATTGTATTCACTGCCTTTATGATCGGATCGTCTGTTATACACCTCAGTATTGGTTAAACACAGTCCTTCGCATTTCATTAGTTAAAATCCTTCAGCTTTACAATAGCAAGTAAAACTGAAATGTTCTTTAAGAGTATGAAGCATTCAACAATCAACGAGTTGACATCTGAATAATTCAAACCAAAAGTTTTGCTCATAGTACTAGGAAGATCTGAATTCTGGCCTGTGCTGCCAATTTTCCCTGAAAGGGAACCTTGAAATAAAATCCATTTAAGCCCTCTGTCTTCCCCTCCAGAGTGTAGTTAAATCCTGGCTGTGTATGGACATGATTACAAAGTGCCATGGGTCTTGCATCAGTGCACAACCTTGACTTCCAGCAGGAAACCTGGTACACGGGTCAATTATGGCAATACCTTGTTTAGCTTAAAGATGGAGGATGTGTTCTTCATGCTCAAACACACAGGCTGCACCTGAGATTTAAACTTTATCAATGTCCACGTCTACATGCAAAGTGTAAATAAATAAAAGACAGCTTGTAGGAGGTATATCGCTCTTGGCAGAGAGTGTAGAGATGGGGTTATGAGACGATGCTGGTGTGCTCCTGTGCTCCTGTGCTGCACATGGCTACAGTGAGGCCTGCGAACGCTGCTGTCGGCAGCCCACAGCGGAAACAGATCCGTCCGCTCAGCAGCTGAGCGGGGACATGGAGGTGCTCCTTTCACACTAAGCTGAGCGCCGACAATCAGGGCTTTGTCAGGGAGGCATCTGCTGTTACAGCTCACAGGAAGAATACATGTCTCTTTAAAAAATGCACTAAGTGGGGTTATCAGTGTTAAAGATAAGGGGGCTTCATGTCAACAAACACAAAATGTATATATATGGTAGGGTTTAAAGAGTGGCATACAATCTTCTTTTCATGAAACCTGTAGGATATTTCAGGGGCAAACAGGTACACTTTGTCCAAAACAACTTCAGTTTAGTCCTTGTTTAAACTGGTATCGTCTTAAACTTCAACTTAAAGTGACTTAACTAAGCCCTGGGGTATTGTGTCAGTATACCTTCAGTCAGTTAATAACATTCAGAATGGTTATTTACAGCTTATCAGCTGTTATACTGAAGAAAACTGGAATAAACAAGGATATTCAAATACTGTGCAATGCAAAAGTGTAGATTTTAAAACAATGTAATTTATTACAGGTGTTTGTCAGCATTACATTTAATATAACATTTGGAGGGACATTGCCATTGGCCAAACAGTTCATAACTTAGAACTTAAATAAAGCCATACATGATAACAGCTACAGTACCTTGCTTTTCTAATTGTCAGAACAGTAGCTGTGTGTTACTGAAATTTCTCTTATAAAGGCTTATACACCAGATTGGAATTCATAGCAAATAATTGACAAGAAAGGCAGACACTGCCCCACAGCAGACCCACAGAATACAATTGTTCTTAGAAATTACATATTAACCAAACCACAATGATAAGAATAGAGCCCGAAAGCGATGATTTGCGTTACTGGCAAATACTAGTCAAATCCGTCTATCTCACATAGCCAGCATTGCAGAGACCTTACGCTTTGAGGACAAAAAGTAATTGTAAAATAAATATTTACCAGGTATCTACAGATAATGTAGTGGTTTTATGACCTTAATAACCCTCCCTCTAAACCCACATCCTTGTTGATCAGTAAGTGAATCATGCAAGAAATTTTTATTCAATACATCATGACCTATACTAGAGGGTGAACTGCCTATTTTCAGTTAGCAATCATTAACACTGGCAGCCTGTATTGCAAATTCAAAAACTTTCAGAGGAGAGTATGACTGAAGTGCCCCATAACCATATCACAGCTAATACATATAAAAAATGTCCTTCCCTTACTTTTAAAAAAAATCATACTGGTTCTTTGTGGTTGTGCATTTTCATTTACCAAAATAGTTATACTAGCAGGAATGTAAATTGACCGATTTGGATAACAGTTCTACGAGATAGTAACCTCCTGGACTTCCTTCTGCCCAGCTGGGCTTAATTACTATATACAGTACCTGCAGGAATTATAATTAAATTTAGAAATTACGTTTAGTGATAAAACTTGGCATATTTACCGAGTTCCACTTCTTACCAGATTCAGTTATTTATTTCCTCATAAGGTAAATTACAGCCCCACTGCGCCATCTTGTGTTAACTTAAAGACATGACTACAGACTTGACCACACATAAAAGCCTACTGTACATCAAACAAAAAGACACGCAAAAGCCAAAACATCTTTTTGGAGCATTTTATTACTTTTTTGACAAATATATATATGAAGGTTTTCCTATTAAGGAAACATTCTTTCAAAGGTACGTTTACAGCAAATTCATTCCTGCAAAGACAGAGGAATCATGGGAAATCATCAGAAGACATGATGGAACTAACCATTTCTATTTGTGCCCAGGAAAGGTAAGGGTGCAATTTAATAATTATAATGAATTCATGACAGCGATACAGAAGTCAGTCAACGCCAATGGATCTGTATAATACATCTGTATTATCATGATACATGGGGTGAATTATTAGTTTTGCATCAAGGCACACGAGCATTGATAACCATCAGTGGAGGATTTCTTTTGTCAAGACATTGGTCCCATTGAGCAGTACTGTACAAACTACAGAATAAAAAAAACAAAACATGGTTCGCAGGATAACAACAAAAGGAAATCTCAAAGAATTTAGATCAATAATGTACACAGAAATATTTAGTTTAGAACTTGGGACCTCAATTAGGGTTGAGACACATTAGTTCTTAAGTGTGGTGGCGGTGACATCTCAAACGCATTGCTCAAATCTGCTAGCTGTGACGGAAGACCTGCAACTCTTACAGAGGATGTAGCTCAGTGAGGGATCGCTTTTCCTGCTGTATAAATTCCAGTAAGCTTCTTTTTCCCTGCCTGAAGTTGCTCTCTCTCCTTGAAAACGGCAAGATGACCTGGAGTCTTAGGAGAGTTTCAATGTTACTAAAACTTCTTATCTGTGAAGTCTTGAGCGTATCGAGCACAGTAGTTGGGAGATAGCCTGCCAGGGGATCCAACCATTTCTCTTTCCACGTCTTCATCTCAGAGTGAAGAGAGACCTGATCTGGCAAGTCCTCCTTGTACAGGCGGAACACAAGACCACTAAGAATGCTGGTTTCTACTTTGGACATTGCGTAAGGCACAATCTCCAGACACTTTAAGGTATCCAATACCTTTTCTGTGAAGAGGTCGTCAACTTCTGCTATTGCGTGCTCTACTACCTTGATGCTTACTGATTCTTTGTAAAACTCACTCAATGGCTCTAGCAGCACTGAATGCAACATTGTTACATGGAGATTAGAAGCTAGCGCAACGGCTTCCTCAAACCAGGCCTTGTGATGGCTGTCTATATCGCTCATCAGTTTACTGAGGGCTGCTTTGAGATCAGGCAAAGTATTCACAGCAAGTAACATATCTAAGGGTTTACCCTGAAGAGACTGACTTAGCTTTTTAGTTACACTCAAGACGTTCTTCTGCACCACTGTTGATAGGATGAACTCAAAGTTTCTGATCACATCGAAGAACTGTGATGCTTGCTGCTGGTTTGAAGTACTTCCCTCCCCCTTCAGCTCATTCAAGCAGAGCATGACAGCTTCTAAAATCTCTACCATCACCTCGTGCATGTCATGACTCTTCTCCCAGTTTTTAATGAGTTTGTCCCTCAGCTCGTTGCCCTTTACTTCATCGTGCTGGAACACGTGAATGATCATGTCTTCCAATTTGTTCTGCCGTTCTGCATCCTCTGTGAGCCAATGTAATATTTTACCTATGAGAACTGCTCCATTCGCTGCTTCTTCAGCAGGAGATGATCTAGCCAGCCAAACATTAAGAGACAAAGAAGAGCTCAACGTTCTTACAGCCTGGGGGTATTTCTTAGATATAGCTAAACTTACAGCCCTCATCTGAACTCCTACTTCACCAACACTCAGCAAGGCCTGTCCTCTACAGTACTCCATGTTGAGCCCCCACTTCTCAGACAGGGCAGTCTCAATAGCATCTGCAAGGACAACTGGGTCTTCACCGAAAGGGATGAAAGCCAATGTTTCCTCACACTGGATGTCCTCTTTGTTTAAGTACCTGATACACAATGGCACATAGAGCTCACCGTCAATTTCAACAGCTTGCTCAGTTATAACTGTGAAGAACTGAGAGTCCCAGAGTTCCTTAAGGATTTGTTCACGCAGTTGTGGCTCATAGAAAGACACTGCTTTTCTTGGTCCTTGAACAACCTCCAGTATCCCTTCATTGTGAGCCAATTTCACCTCAACATCAGCGGGCTTCTCTGCTACACTGGAGGCGTGCGATTGTGTTGGTGTTGCTGGTTTTGTTTCAACGCCTCCTGATTTAAAGAATAAAAAGAAATGTTAATGCCACACATAGAAAACTACCCGCTGTCAAATTACTGGTTATTATTTGTTGGCTCATTAAGAATCAAAGTCATAATGATGTTTTTATCAAATTGCCATGAATGCACTTACCACTGTCCAACTTTAATCTTTGCAGAGTTCCCATCACCTAAAAAATATGTGGTGCCGATTAGAATGGCTGTAAATAAGCTATAGTTTTGTTTTCTTATACGACATGGTGATTAAACAAAGATCTTTATAAAAACTATTTTAAATTTACCTGGGAAAGACATGGACTGCTCTCTGGATCAACCTCCATACACTTCTCGATGACCTCCGGCAGTCTCTGCAGTGTTGTGTAGTGAGAGAGGAGCATCACATGATCCATTCTGCTGCCTTTGCATACAGTGTTTTTTAAAAGATCCCTCATGGAATTCAGAGTGGTCTTCATCAGGTCACACTCCATACTGACACTAGGCAGGACAGCTACTAGCCTAAGCAGTAAGGTAACCGTTGGGTGGCTCTTTGACTCAGGATGGACTAGTGTTTCAGCGATGGATGTTGGAGGAGCAACATCCTGGTATTTCTCTCTCCAGACAGAGGCCCAGGCGCTGATTTCCTGCTCGACTGCCTCAGGCTCAGGAAGATCTGTAAGGTAGAGGCTGAATGGCTTGTCTGTGGACTCTGACAGAATGGGCTGTGGACTGCAGGAGGGCAGCAATGACAGGATTGACAGGGCCTTTAAGTGGCTGTTTGAAAAGCTGTACTTCATTTCATCAATGAGACTTCTGAGAAGAGGAACACTCAGATTCTCTCTGTAATATATCTCAGGAGATTCATAGCTGTTTACTTCCTCTGAGAAGCACACTTGTTCAGGAGCTACCTTGGTTGCTAGCTGGAATGCCTGCTCAAACCAAGTAGAGTGCACAGTGCTCACATTTTCTAACATTTTGTTAAGAGTCTCTATGATCGAGGGGATTTTTTCCACTTCACAGAGAATATCAGCAGGGTTTCCACAGCGGAAGACAGTGCTACAGTTACGAAGCGGAGCACAAGCATTCTTCAGAATCACAAGGGTGACAATGAAATCCATATTTCTCAGAGCAGTAGAGAGAACTTGTGCATGCATTGACTTGGCACCTACGGCACTAGAGCTAACAGCATCTAGGCAGCTGAGGATGCCCTCTAATGTGTCAGCGAGTATGTCAAAGAAGTCTTCTCTCTTTTTCCACCTCGAGCAACATGTTTCTGGTATTTCCTCCAGGGCCTCTCTTGGCATATTCAAAAGCCCATCAACAGCCTGTGCTAGCTGTCCCTCCAGACAAGGGGATTCATCAAAGAACAACAGCAGGTCTTCAGTGATATCCAACATTTTTGCTACTGAAGAGCAAGGCACACTTCCTGCCAGCCAACGGGCAAGGCCGCAGGACTCACTGGGAGTTACAACAGAGAGCGGATAGCTCTTGAGGAAATCCAAAGACATTTTCTTCAGGCTTTGATAACCTGAGCCCAAGTGCATGAATGCTTGTCCACGACACTGAGACATTGGTAAGCCCCAGTCTTCGGTGAGAATCTTCGCAAGGTTATTCTCTTGTGTATCAACATGACAGTTTTCATCAAATGGTAAGAAACCCATTAGCTCTACTTTTGGAGCAGATTCTCCGACATACCTGACAAAAACAGGTAGGTGAGTCTTGTCAGCAATTTTCACAGGTTTTTCTGTGATAAGTGAGAAGAACGGTGATTCCTGTATTTCCTTGAGTATGACATCTCTGATTCCATTTATGAGGAGGTTCACCATTTCATCATCACCTATACAAGGTGTGCATTTGCTCTCACTTCCAAACCAGTGGCACATGCTGAGCTCCTGGATGAAAAGCTCTCGGTCCTCTTCTGAGAGGTCAAAGAGACTGCTATTCTTTTTCCCCAGTAGTGCGCCCAGTCTGAATACCGTCGCCAAACTTTGACGATTATCTCCTGCATGCCCATTCTCATCTGCTGGTTTCATGTCTTGGTCCTCAATCTTGTCCGGAGATTGCTGAATTTTAGGCTCTTCAGCTTCCTCTTTGACACAATCAACTAAATATATCGGAGCAAAACAGACAACAGTGGTTATGACAAACATTCAAATCACGGCAAAAAAACTACATTCAATAACTTAATATGGACCTTTGTGAAGTCATGCACTCTTATTACTTAGGAGTCATTAACAAATGTAATAAAAAACATCTCTTAACAACCATACCTTCCATATTATTGTCAGAGTTCCTGATGAAACTTTTGGATTCCTTGTCCTGTGAATATACCCGGGTAAATAGAAATCAGTCCAACATTTTTAATAGAATAAAATAAGAATAAACTAGAAATGTAACATTGTCATTTAAGAATACAAGCACATACCAGACAGATACCCTCCAAGGCTTGTGGAGTAACCTTCAAACACTGGGTCACCATGCGATCCAGGTCTCTGCTGAAGTCCGTGCCCACCTGCAGCATAGCCAAGCATGGGGACCTGTCTTTAGGATTTGTATTTCTCAGATACTCTTGGAACTTCTTGTGGCGCATTACAACACCACAGTCCTCCAGTGCTGTGCTGGGTAGCACGGACATAATCCTCAGCAGCGCATTGATGTTCCCAAAGTACTGCATGAGTGGCAGACGCAATGTGTGAAATATTGAGCCTGGGATGGTCACGGATGCAACTTTGGTCTTCCATGTTACTCTCCAACAGCACAGCTCTGTAAAGAAGTTGTCAGCATCGGGAAGATCACTGCTGTAGAGAGGAGGCTTTGACTTCAAGCTCTCAAACATGTAACTCACTGTGACTGAGCATGGAACTAGGGAGAGGAAGTTGAGAGCTTCTTTGTGGTCCTCTGAAAAATGATCCTTCACGGCATTGATAAGGTTATCTACTAGGGGCACACTTAAGCCATCTTTGTAAAAACCAACTGGCTTCATCATGCCGTCTCTTGGCAAAGAGTTTTCAGGCACTTCAATCTGCACTCTCAGGCTCTGTGCCATTGCACAGGCCTCATCAAACCAGTTCTGGTGAAACACCTTCATATTTGTTTTTACGCGGTTCAGAGTGGCCACAATACCGCTGATTTGGCAAAGTTGGGAAGCAGCACTGAAGTGGTCCTTCTGGAGACCTGCACTCAGCTCTCTGGTAAAAGAGGATGCATTCTTCAAGATCACCATAGCAATGATGAAATCAAATTCCATTACCTTGCGGAGGAGTGCCCCAGCTTGTTCAGACACAAAGGTTTTCCACCTCTGTGGGTTGTTTTTGATTTTCTCCAGACATTCAACCAGGGGTTCCAGCATCTGCACAAACACCTCATAAGAATCATGCTTCTCTGGCCAAAGGGCACAGAACTTCCCCTGTAACTCTTGGACCTTTTCATAGCTTTCTCTAAGACCAAAGGCTATTACATGGTCTAGCTGTTTTTGTAGAGTAGCACTACTGCCAAAAAACATCAAAACCTCTTCAAATGTATCCAGGGCTCTCTTAACAGCAGGCACTGGGATGGATTTTGACCACCATGTGTTGAAAGAGTAGGAAGAGCAGTGTGTGCTTATAGCAAGAGGATACTTCTCCTGGACTTTACAGGCAAAGGCTTTCAGCTTGTAAGAAACATCACCAGAGCCTAGGTATGCTTGACCTCTGCAGTTATTCAAATCAAGACGCCACTCAACAGTTACTATTTCCAGAAGACGCTGTACCATGGCATCACAATCAAGATCTGCCTCAAGGAATCCCATCAACTCTAATCGCATGACATCAAAACTGTCCACAAACCTAAGGAAAAGTGGAAGATAGTCTTTCTCCCCCATCTTCACAACACGGTCGATGAACAAGGAAAAGAATGAACTCCCCACTTCTGTGAGTATTCCCTCCCTAACGGCATTCTCGCACACAGTGAGAACTTCTTTCATTTCAGACTTGGTCACGTACTCAACCTCCCCATCCTGAGCAGAAGCGTCACCACGTTGCCTGCTTTGACTGCTGTATGCAGCCATCACTGCAGCCTGCAAAGCAGATTTAAGAGCTTCTCTATCAGTTTCTGCACACTTCATCTCCACAAGCCTTTCAGCATCCATCTCTAGGTTTATGAGTTGTAATTCTTCTTCAGTGTCCTTTTCTGCATGGTTCCCATGGGATGCCACTGAAATGAAAGGTGGGAATGGTATTGTAAGATGAAAGTACAGTTTAAACACATTAGTAAATAAGCAAGTGTGCATATTGAAGATCGCAGTTTAACAAAAATATTCAACTTGCCCAAGTTATTTCCACAATTGCAAAACGTTTTGCAATGTAGCCATCATTGTGTATGCTTCCCATCTTTGTGTCTACAGCTCTATTTCGAGAACATTTGCTTAAATCTTTTTTTATTTTATTTATGTGATAGAATAGTCGTGTGATTAATCAAAAATGGCAGCATGCTAAATAAATAATTTCAAAGTCATTTCACCTTTGAGAGGCTTCTCCTTTGTGTCATCATCCTGTAACACAGACAAAGCATAATGTAATTTCAGGTAGAATAGTTTTTCTATCACTAAAGAGAGAAATGTAATTTCAAAAGTATTTAGCATTTGAATCTACTCACAATTTGCAGCAACTGCAGGATGTCTGGATGCTTCTGGGCATATGACTCCACCATTTGTTCAACATTGAAGTGCACATCTTGGTTCACATAGACATATGCCATGCTGCATTGTCTTTGGTCCTCTGGTGTGGCACTCAGGTAGGAGTGACATCGCTCCAGTACCATATGGTATTGGCCATACACATCTGCCTCTGCATTTACACATGGAACAGTGCCCAACACCCTCAGCAAGCTCTGCACATTTGGGTAAAACCCAATATCTGGAATCTTGAGTGTAGCAAACACTGTGGTTGGTAGGATCCTGCGCTTGCTCGCGTGCCTCCACTTCACTTCCCAACAACCAAGCTCTTCGTAGAATGTATCAGGCCTTGCAAGGTTGTTCAAATTGGCATCTGCTACTTTATCCCTGCGAATGCTGAAATTGTGGTCAGCCATGTAAGATGGCACTAACGAGAGCCATCGGAGAATCCTCACCATCTCTGTGCTGAACACTCTCTTCACCTCTGCAACAAGATACTGCAAGATAGGCCGGCTCAAAGTTTCTCTGTAAGAGTCCTCCAGTGGTGTTTCTGTTGTGTCTCCTTGGTCCATCTCTGGTTTAGTGACCTCCACTCCCAGCTTCTTTGCTCTGCCAACTGCATCTGAAAACCATTTCCTGTGGAAAATTGCAAGCTCCTGTTGGTATTTGCTTACCAGCTTTAAGGCATTGGAAATTGTGTACTGCAAGGTACTGCTGATGCTAATTATTCCCCTGAGACTCGAGTTGAGTATGCTCACACAACAGAGGGTGTTCTTCAGAACAACAAGTGTGATGATGAAATTGAAATTCTTCAAAACTGGCTTGAGCTTGGCCATCTGTTCAGCAGTGTCTTCATCTACCTTTGAAATCATCTCATTGATGCAGATCAGGAATGGCTCCAGGATATCTAACATGGTCTGGAAGGCATCCGTGCCATATTCCCAATTCTCACTGACAGCTGCCTTGATCCTGTCCACTTCCCCTCTTACATGCCCGTATGTCATCTGGATCTTTCCCTCCAGTCTTTTGCACAGCTCTGGTGTTCTCCGGAGTAATGAGGCCACCTCTTCTACAGTGTCTGCAACACTTTGAATGGAGGGCACAGGCATGCAGCGAATAATCCATATGTTGAAGGCATATGGGTCACTCGGTGACAGAACTACTTGCGGAAACTCCTGCAGAATCCTGCAGGTAAGGTCTCGCATTTTCTGACACATACTACCTGTAACCAGATAAGTCAGTCCTCTGCAGTGCTCCATCCTCAGCCCCCACTTGTTTCGCAACTCTGAGAGAAGCATGTAAAACAGATTCTCTGCATCCATGTCACATGGTAAGAACCCAATGAGGTGCTTTTGTGGGAACCCATCTACTGTGACAGACCTGATGAAAACTGGGATCTGCTCCTTTCCCTCTATACTTGTCACATCCTGAAGCAGAATGGAGAAGAATCGTGCTAGTCTGAGGCTGTTTTGGATCTCCTCCCGCATCAGGTCTTCGCTGAACTGGAGGATTTCTTTCTTGTCAATTTTCTCCACACAGATACGATTGAGAGCCTGTTGACCTCTTGCACCTCCAATCGGCTCATCAGTGTTGATGTTTGCACCATTGATGCTGAATCCAGTCAGTGCCAGGATTTCCTTGAAATAGACTTTCAGAGTCTCTTTTGCTTTGGAGCTGGCTACATCCTCCTGGGTTTGGTTATCTTTCTGCAGTTCAGGTGGTACACTGTTGTCTCCAGATTTTTCTCTCGTCTCTTCAGTCAGTTCAGCTGTTGCTGTGTTTTCTGATGGACGAGAAAAAAAAAAACGAATTGAAAGGTTGAGATGATTTTAAAAGCAGCTAATTCAATCTGTGAATCAATATTCACAACAAGGGCTAATACACTTTAACATGGACTAAAACTCAAGGGGCTTAAATACTTAAATAAGGGGATTTATCAAGAATGAATTGAACCAGTTACTGTACCTTTTGTTTTCTTCACAGAAGTAGGTTCCTCTTCCGACTACGTAGATGGAAAGGATAATTACAGGTTTGCATTTTTAGTGTCAGATGAAAAATGCGAAGAAGAGTAATTGTAAACATTAAATTAAACACTTACAGGATCTCTAGCTCGTTTCCTGTTGCAGGGTGATTGATTATTCACAGGTGTTGTAAAGTCAAATATTGTTGGAACAGCATCTTCCCTTAAGACACTACTGGAGGCGCTCTGAAAAACAAAACGCAGAGATCACAGGTTTATGCTTATCCTCAATATTCTATGTCAAATAGGGAATTTAACTACACACACACACACACACACACACACACACAATAGCACTGGACATCACTGGGTACACAGTGTTGAGTAACAAAACCATTAATAGCACTTTGATAATCTGTACAGATAAAAAAATTTAAAAAGCTATTTTTACAGGCCCAAATTTTGGCATTAACAAACTGTCTAATTAACCAAAGTGTTTTTGTCGCTGTTTTATAGGAAGTTTGTGCCATTTTTTAAACCCAATCACATCAATAATATTGAACAACAAAAACTACCAATAATACATTGAGTTACATGTCTATTTGGTGCACCTGTAGCTTTGCATGTTCAGTCTTTGCTGTCACTGTATCAGAGTGGTGTTAATACAACTCTGGGGAGTTGTAGTCATTGGCGGGGTCTTTTTCGATTGCATAACATTGATGGATTGATTGCACAGATGTGTTTCTAATACCAATAATATGGTACTATAATAATGGGGCAAAATAACAAGTCTTCTTATTATTATTATTAGAATATCATAGACAAAAGGGTAATGGGCAACAGATTTGCTTCTTACCTCATGAGAAATCATAGAGGGCTCAAAGTGCTTTGCACAAAGTCCGTATAGCTTATGCAACTGCTCCGGAGGTTCTGATGCCAAATCTTGGCGACAACAGTTGTCCAACCATTGTTTGCAGCTGAAAAATACAGGGGGGGAAAGGCATAAATTAAAATTGCATGTTAATCTTCTGTACTCTAAATATATTAAATAATGGCTAAACAAACAGACACGAGCGCTCAAAGGTTAGCTTCAGTTTCAACACTGTTTATTGCCATGCACCACTTTAACACAGTGACTCTTTACATTACTAAAATGCCACCATAGTACTGGGTCTAAATGGTACACTATAGACAGCAATTGACAGAACTGCTTGAGCTAGGCTACTTTCTTGATCTAGTTAGTTACATTATGATACATTAGAGACACAAGAACTATATCAAAAAATAGCAGCAATATTTATTCAGTAATTATTAAAGGCTGACATCCTTTGCTTATCTCAGAGAGTTCAACAGGCTTACTGTGTGAAGAACAAATAGGGAATGAATGTTATTAGTAAGATTAGTAAGTGTATGCAGACAGACACTATGTTATTACATTGGTCCAAACCACTGTAGTTAGAATAGTTGAGTTGGCAACTGAACGCCAATTGCTCACTGGGCAGATGCAAGATCAAATCCATTTTTAGACTTCTTAGTTTGAGAGATGCGTTTGATGCTTATTGCACATGCATGGTGCTGTTATGCTACAAGAGGTCATGTCTTCAACAATTACGTGGATTTGGCACACCCACTGAAACACCTGACTGATACAATTCTGCTTTGGTTAGCTGCATTTGTAACATAACTCCACGATGTTGCCACTGATTGCGACTAAAGCCTTCAGTACTTTACATGAGCTCTTTGCTTTCATTATGCTTTTCCTTCTCTCTCTCTTTCTATCAACTGATCAAAAGGAGGGGAAGAAAAAACACAAACTGAAAATGAAATATTTCAGACACCCCGTGATCTATTAGTCTTTCCTCTGGCTTGGAGGTTACATTTCCTGTCCACAGATACCGTACTGTGATGTAGCCAGCTGAACTGCAGCTGCCATTCAATTACAGTCCTTAAATGAATTCTACTGAATTGATTTTAAAGCAACACTACTATAATTGCACAATAATACCGGAATCTGTGAAAAGTGAAAAACAACAACAACCAGCGCCAGTTAAGCGGTAACAGCAGGGTAAAGGGAGGCGCTAGACTGCTATTTATTCATGGGGACATTACCTGTTAAAACTACGTAAATAGAAGTTTCTATTTATATTGTTCACAATGAGCTGTACTGCAAAACGACTGTGTAACTTACGCAGTTTGGCAAGGAATAGCCACAATAACACCAAATAGCACTATCGATGTCTTTTAGTTTTGCTAAGCTAACGACAGTCCTACATGCGTTACCGCACTATCGAGACTGTAGGTGTCGTGTACCGCTGGCGATTTAAATTACAACACAAAAAAGTTTTAAACTATGGTTTCTCTTGGTTTGTGAAATGACTGAACACAAATATAAAACGACAGAGCCAATATCACACGCCAGTTTCGGTCTCCGAGCTTGAATGAGTGAACGGAGTCTGTTTCACACGGACTTTTCTTTCAAGAGTAACGTTAGTCTGCGCCATTTTCGACAGAGTTGTGTCACTGTTAGCCAACATGTTGTTAAGCTAACACCAGGGCTAACAGTGGATAGCTAACACACTCATTTTGCATG
Organism: Maccullochella peelii; assembly: GCA_002120245.1. Classification (NCBI taxonomy): domain Eukaryota; kingdom Metazoa; phylum Chordata; class Actinopteri; order Centrarchiformes; family Percichthyidae; genus Maccullochella; species Maccullochella peelii. The sequence goes on from LKNJ01000286.1 coordinate 111,298, forward strand.
CTCACTGAATCTTTTTTAAGCCCACATTTCAATGAAATAAGCTAAACTCTTACCGCTCCGGATCCAAAGGGAAGCTGAAAAGTGGAGTGGAGTTTTCGGATTCCCCTTGCTGGTAATCACAGTTCGCTGCGGCGCAGCAGTCAGTCATTTTGGACTGCAATGTAGCTAGCTAGCTAGCAAGTTAGCTAGCTTAGCTGGTGATTGCAAGCTGGCAAGCCTACTGTGAGCAAACCTGCAGGAGAGTCTACAGAGTCATGCTTTGGGCAAAACCTGCAACCGACACAGTTGAGTTTCAACGTTATTTTCGCTTAATATCTCTTTGGAAAACTAAGAACCTACTAATCCCATGCTTTCAAAAGTTGATGTTGCGTGGTGAGCCAAGTGTCGCCGAAAGCGTGTTATCCCATCAACCAGGAACTGGATCGTGCAGTACAACATGTTAACCAGCAGAGGGCAGAATAATAGTTTCCAAATAGTTTCATTGTCAAGATAATTCACATCCTATTCCATTCTAACCGAGCACCGAAAGCCCCATGCTTACAGTGTCAACTGGTTTGTGCTAGTTTTCTTTTGATAGTATGCACCACCAAAGCACAACTGAGGAGCCACGCCATTCACTTAAGAAGTATGTGAAATGACAAAAATATGCTTTTTGCCTTTGTGAAGCTGTCTTTTTGGTATTGATTTTTGTCAAATTACTACAATGTCAAATCAAATATCTTGGAATAAATTTCTATTTATTTTTCAATTGACTGATATATTAATGGGCTATAGCCATGCTTTCCACACAAGTTGTGGTCCCCTAAAAATTCTATGCATGGCAACGATAGTTCAGTTACAAACCTTGATCAGTATTCATTGCTTATTTCATACCTGACATTACACAAGCATTAAACAGAAGCGTTTGATAAACATTTAAACCACACATACAGTTATGTCAATATCTTAAACTGCGGTACTGCTCTTGTTTTGACTTGACACTCTCTGATTTGGATTTGCAGCTTCCTCTTCAAGCAGATTTGGTTCATTTCATTCTTACTTTCTGATTTCATTCACGACATTTAAATCAGAAGAAATCGTTTACTCTGCTTTTCAGTTATCCCACAGTTCAACACCTGATTTTACCAAAACTCTTAAATCCATCATTGGACCATTTAAATCTCTCTGATCCTGATTCCTAAATCCCATGTAGCACTATCTTTTTGTCATTGTAATTTAAAATTAATTGATATAGATTGTTACTACTTCAAGTTTTGTGTAATCCATTCAATTATATATGGTACAATGTGTCTTGGCAGAAGAGAACAATGAGTACACTGACTGGAACCTACAGTATAGTGAGTAATTAGTGTGTAATTAAAGATGTCTTTTATTAAATACAATTTTCTGGAACTGGAATACCTGAATGATATAGCAATCATTGTCAGTCATGAATCATATTGTGTAATCCATTGTTTTGACTGAAAATGATTGGTTGTAATGAGGTTCCTTTTATCACATTTCATTAAATGGAGAAAAAAACATGTTAGAGCAATTCACTTAGCAAAATGTTTCCATTGGAGATCAACTTCCTAAAGACAAGGGACAGCAACAAGAAACAATTCCACTCAAAAATGTAACTTTGAACTCTGTATATACAATGGAGGAGACATGGCTGAAAGGGCATTTTCACATTGTCTACTGCAGCAAACAGTCTAGGAAGGCCAAATGGTTTTAGTCTTTAATAATACCAGATTTGATTAACACCAAATACTGTAGTGAAAATTTGAGTCTCAGAGCAGACGGTGACTCGGCTGTTTAGTTACAAGCATACACTCCATTTGCAGACATAATACCCAAAGTGCAAGATGGATAGTGATAGATACCGGCAGGGGTGTAGCTAAGAATTGTGGGCCTTATTCACAGGAGGAGACTTTAAGCCTCACACTACTTTGTCCTGATCTCCCAACTCATCATGTACCTGAAAACAACTCAAGCAGGACTCAACACTGGATTGTCAGGTCACATCCCGGGTTGTCCTGATTGGCTGACATATCCACCTGTTCAAATCTGTCTTGGAAGAATACATTTGTTTTAATCTGGACAGGAAAAAATAAATAAAAATCTAAATTCCATTCAGTACTTATTCCGACATGACTCAAAAACACCACAGTTTCTGGATTGGCATTTTGAGTTTTGTTTATAACAGACCTTGTTTAAGAACAGGGTTAAGAAAAAAAAAACCTCACAAATGTAGAATGAGGACCACAAAAGGTTATTAAACCCATGTCTTTATTAACATCTGCAGGATTTATAGCTGATCCCTTTTATCCAGTTGGTATATGTCAGCAGAACATTGGGTGACACAACAAAAACACTTTCACAAGGCTTCAGTGAGTTTTAACTCTTAGACATATACAAATTGCTACTTACTTCAACAATGGAATCACTGCATGGACTTGGGTAGCTGGAATCAGGACATATCCAGCCTGGGAAGTTTACACAGTGGCTAATATTGGCCCAAAACATAACATGAAAACAGCATTAAGGGCAAGCATAGAAAAAAAAATCTGATATTTAAAACTGATGACACTTTACAGCCCAATTTTTCATTTACATTCTACATTTTATCACAAAAACAGCCTGCAAAAGATTCTTCAGTACAAACAAACAAAAGAAATATGTTTATCTCATCAAGATAACACAGTCTGCACATGACTCATTAACAAAGCTGTGGATAATCTATCCAGAGGCTCAACTACCTTATCACAACTGACTAAGACGCCTCCTCCCTGTCAGGGTATGTCTTCATGTAGACCTCAACCATTGATTCCAGATCATACCCAGCATCATAATTCATGTTCAGAAGAGCGAGACTCTTTGATTTGAATTTGTCAGGCGTGTTCTCCATGTACATCTGGAAGCGCTTGTACGCCACATCACAGCTGCCCTCCAGAGCCAAGGTGGGCAGGATGCCGATCAGTCTCAGAACTGCAAGCATGTTTGGAAAGAACTTCACATCGCCCAGCTGCAGTGTTTCATGGAGACTGGAGGGCAAAGTCTCGCCTTTGCCCTTTTTGCTCCATTTAACCCACCAGCAGTGCAGCTCGGCGGAGAGGGTTCCTGCATTAGGGATGTCATTTTTAAACACTTGCACACTCTCTTCCTCGGGTTCAGTAGACTTATGCTGCTCTATGACAGCAGGGACCAGTGACAGACATCTCAGAGCCTTCAGGTGGTCCTCACAGAAGAGTTCAGTCATTTCTTTGATGACATAGTTCACCACAGGAACAGACAGGTGCTCCTTGTAGTAACTCTCCGGCTGAATGGCTCCAGATTCTGACTGATGCTTTCTCAAGAATGGCCGAGGAACCTTAACTGAGATCTCCATCGCAGCGGCTAGGTTAACAGCCTCATCATTCCAAAACTCGTGATACACATCGATGTTATCAGACACCTCCTTCAGGGAGTGCAATACAGCTTTTAAACTGTTTGCAGCAAAGTGGGCATCTGTTGCTTTCCCTTGAACGTTCTTCCCAAATGCTCGTGTAAGTGTCATAGCATTTTTCAGCACGACCAACGCCATGACAAACTCGAAATCAGCTAGTGCTTTTGAAATCTCTAAGGCGTTGTGTGTGTCTTGGTCGTTCCACCTCATGTCCTCGTTGTCATGCACGCTGTCCACACAGAGTAGTAATGCCTCTAGGATTTCCACTGCCACCTCAAAGGCATCATGTCGTCCGGTCCAGCTGGTTCGACAGATCTCCTTCAGTTCCTTGGCTCTCTCCTCTTTGTCCGGGTGGAAAATGGAAATGGCATGCTCCAGCTCCAACTGCAGTAAAGGGGACTGACTGAAGAACGACTCAATCTTCTTAAAGGTAGACATGACAAGCTGAACCCCTGATAAAGCCATGCCATTTGCCAGTGACACGTTCAATGCACGAGTAGATCTTAGTGTAAGCACAGCCATTGGATACCTCTCCATCAATTTGGCAGCAAATGTTTTGATTTTACTAAAATGTGTCCCAGAGCAGGAGTGGGCTTGACCTCTACACTGTTCCATATCTAAGCCCCATTTGTCAGTCATTTCAGACAGCAGTTTCTCTGCTAACGCATCTCCGTCTCCTTCAAAGGACAAGAACCCAAAAAACCTCTCCCGCTGGCAGTTAGACTGGTCCACATAACGGAGAAAGACGGGGAGGTACCATTCTCCTGAGATCTTCACTAAATCATCAGTAAGTAATGAGAAAAAGCCATTTTGTTTAACTTCCTCCACCAGCTTACTGTGGATGCATTTCTCGCACACCTCAATCAACTGATTGAGCTGTGCTGAGGAGCAGCACTCCTTATTCACATCATACCTCTTCTTAAGGACTTCATCTCCACAATTCATGCGATATTCTAACAATGCCTGAAAGTTGCTTGACCCAAGGCCATCCTGTTTATCATCACCAGGCCCTGTCGGAGGAATGCTTTGCTCTCCCAACAGTACAAGTACTTCAAATAATGACTTAAGATACTCTTTGTACTCCTCTTCCTCTGGGAGTGTCGGGCCATCTTCCTTAGCCGTCTCTGCTTGAGACTTTTTGATTTCTAAAAAGAGAAACAAACAGTTGCAAGATAGAAACCAAATCAATCATTCATCTTGTGACAAATGTGGGTGTGGTAGTAATTTGTTTCAATGTCAAGTAAAAACATGTGTTTGTGTGTTGATATTCCTACTTACTTTTTCTCCCCTTACTCTTCATTTCATCATCTTTGGTCTACAAAGATAAATAGTCAAATTAAAAATGTGATTAGATAGCAACTAAAAAAAATCTAAATTATACAAATTATTTTTCCCCATTTAAAACAATTAAGATTTATTTTACCTACCGTCTCTTTACTGCGCTTCACCTGCCCATTTTGAGGTTGGCTTGGCACATCAAAGATAGTTGGTATGGCGTCATCCTTCAGCACTGTACTCTGAGCGTCCTGAAAACAAAGTCAAGTCCAAAAAGTTAATTATACAGCACATAAAATATAACTTATGTTGAACTTGTATTACACCGCACTACAAAATATACTGTATAATATGCAGGGCTGCATTATGCCCTTTTCATATTTTACTTAAAGATTAGCAATTGCATTAAAAGTACTGCAGAGTCTGGGGTCACATTGTCCTCTGCAATTTGGTCCAAAAACATGTGCAACTTGAAAACAACTTACACTATCAATCGAAGATGTTTCGAAATGTTTTCCACAAAGTCTGTAGTATCTGTACAACTGGTCTGGTGATTTGTCTGTGAGGTCTTGCCTCTGGCATTTTTCAACCCACTTCTTGGACCTGAAAGAAGAGGTTAAACCAAAATGAGAAGTTTAAAAGTCGATAGAAATTTTGGCTTAGAGGTTCAGTGCTATGTCAATTCAAATACTGTAAAACTTTTGAATTGAAATTGAATTTTGAGAGGTAAATAGCCGTATTTATATACATTGTACACGGCGAAATGCAGGTATAACATGCAGCTGAAACACAACTTCCACAATTCAATCAAAGTTAGCCTTGTTTTAAAACGCATGCCTTCGTCGTATTTTACCTAGCAATAACAAACAAACAGCTATGTGTAAGTTAGCTTGAGAGCTTCCTGTTTGCTTCGGTATTAGCATTAGTTACCTTTCTGGATCATGCGGAAACCTGAAGAGAGGCTGTGGCTCGGATTTGCCACTAGTACAGTTCGGCACAGCGCAGTGATTCTGCATCATAAGTTTGTATCATAAACCAGTATTTTACGGTGAAATCCTTTTGAGGATAGCCAACTATGTTGCTAACGCTAGTTAGCTGTCAAGCCACTTGGAACAGCAAGATAAGTTCCGATTTGTGCTTTCAAAATAAAATAGATTGCGTTTGAGTAACTTACATAAGACTACCTAATGTAAAAACGCACTTGCTTTTTTGCAAAATATCCAATTTAATTATTCACAAGCCCATTCGCAAATGTCTGTATGCCAACTAGGCCATGTTTGGTTGACAAACATGCAATAAAGGTGGGTCCCTATTCTTTGTTGTTTTGTCCCTTTATCCTTGTTCCTAAATGCCACTGACAAATAATCTAGTGTATGCTTTTGATCGTAATTATGCTTTTATTTTGGAGGCAAATTCGCTTGCTTGTTGAAACAGTTTTGTTGAGCTTGATGTATTCAACAACGTGCTTCAAATCGCGGGCTTCGCTTCTTTCCCAGAATCCTCAGCAATCTTTTCAAAGCCCAAAAGTTGAAAACATGCCATGGCATATTTCAAAACATATTCACACCATATTGTTGAGCGTTTTGTGAAGGTCAATTCATAATTAATAACACACACAGTTGTTGACTATTACACTTATTGTTATTATTAGTTTTATTATCATTAAAACGCGTGAATTTTCATTTTTCTGCTTGTGCTGAAAGTATTGTCTTTAAGATTTAATTCTCACTGTGCTGATGACTGACCTATTGACCCACCAATCTCCTTATAAGACAATTATAGCAACGCGATGATGATTACTACCTAGTGGAAGTCATAGCTGTTTGCCACAAAATCACCGTTTTTACAGTGGCTGTCATGCGTTGGGCGTGTATCTGTTTGAATGGACCGGTTTTTGTGGAATCCTATTTGCGTTCAAACATTCAAACATTCAAACAGACGGGATGAAAACAATTTGTGGGATGGCACTAGTCTTCTTCAATTCTCGTCCTGAGTTTTGAGGCACTCTATTGGTTATTTTTGTTATCTCGCGATACTAGCGCGACCAATTGCAGCGCAATAGCGCCAAGTCAAATAGAATATGTTTTCCTGCTTTGGAGGGGCATTCTCCTCGTATTGTACAACACAACACTACAGCAGGGTAAGTTTACGTTTATTTTTAACTTTATTTAAATATAGGTATAGATACAGTCAGCGCACTAGAGCATACATTACGGCCAATGTTCCATACAGCTAACGTCTAACATCCCACTAACAGTAACGTTTATTCGCTTTTATTCGTCATGTCAGCTAAAACGTTAGGCTAACGGGCCACAACGTTGTTACGCCAGACCACTGAACTTAGTCCTACTAATATTAATGTTTCCTTGCTTTGTTACATACATAACGTGACTTAAAACTAATTTTAACTTAGTAACTTCAAACGTATTAACTAAACTTAATATATGCAATATTTCTCACGAAAGTAGATACAGAGTAGATGTTATTGTACTTGTAACGTAGGTTGCTATTTTCTCAAACCGTAAAAGACAAACCTATGAACACTGCCAATACTTGCAGTGACATTTTTAAAATGTTTGACAGTGTGCGGCGTAATAAGACCGTACTTGCAGATTATACCAAGTATAATCCTAGCATGCTAGCTGATATAAATGAATAACCCAGGTTACTCAGTGCTATCATACTTGTATTTGTATTACTTTGTTCGCCTTCCAGAAATCTCCATTGATTTAACCTGGTTGAGATTTCACAATGGACAACGTCGCAGTTTCAAGACGAAACCCCACCAATAAGAAAGTAAGAAGTTAATGAATATTATATGAAATACTTGTGCTGTTGTGTTGACTTCTAACTTTGTTATATTCAGAATTTTTAGCCCAAATTCAGCCTACCTAATTGTCTTGTTTTACCTGTATTAGGGAAACAAGGAAAATGCTCAACCAGCAAATGGAAGCAAGTCTTTTATCAAAAGAGATAAAACGTCTGCTGCTTCTTTCCAACTGAAAAGCAACAAAAAAGCGGAAACCCTGGCAAAAAATGGTCCCCTTAAAGCCAAGACCAAACAGGCAGACACAAGGTCAACGTCTGGTGAAGCTCTGAAAAAGTTAAAGACTGTACAGAGAGATGGGAAAGGAGCTGCTACTGATGTTAAACCACAACAGACGCATAGCCAGGCCTTCCTCACTGAACAGGCTGTGAAAAAAATAGTCGCAGAAGCTCCAAAGCCACCAGCTGCTGTGCCTTCATCCAAATCTGCTCCCGGCATGTACAAAGGCAAAATTGTCCAGTCAAAAATTGGATCCATTTGGAAGTCGAGCGCCACCGTGGGAGGGGCAGATCCCAAACCACCAGCATCCAAAACAGAGAACCAGCAGGTTGGAAATGTGGCAAAAATTAGGTCCAAATCCATAACTGACCTTTCTGTGCATCGCACACAAAAACCTGCACAAACGAGGTCCAAGTCAGTGTTAGACAGACCTGCTCAGGTGTCCAAGCCCGCTGTCACCAGCCATCCCCCTGCTGGATTCTACTCGGCTCGCCCTCCTGCCAGAACCATGCCAGCAACACTAACCAGTACCAGCTCCAGGAACACTAATGGGACTCAGAACTCAAAGCCAAAGATTCCAGTGACAGACAAGAAAGTCAACAAACTTCCTGTCTCAAGCACCCTCAGCCAGTACAGATTTACCATGGAGACTGCTGAGGAAAGAAGGTAACATTTTTCCTACATAAACACTTGATGTTGGCCTTGGTGTTAGTGCACATCACAAATGTTTAAACTGTTTTTGTGTTCCCCATGCAGAGTGAAACTGGCAGAGTGGCTAGCTTCCAAGGGCAAGACTTCCAAGAGACCAGCCATGATAACAGCAGCACCCTCAAAAACCAAAGTCTCTGCAAAACCTGACGCTGGTCTCAAACCTCAGTCTCATGTTGATCCTCAGTCAGCTGCACAGTGCAACCCTGAACCTGAACCTAGTCTGGGAGCACACAAGCCAGACTTGGCTGCTGCTCACTGTGCAGATACCCAGGGAGCAGAGTTAACAATACACAGCCAAACTCCAGTGATCATGAACACCACCCTGGACCTGCTCGAAAACTTTGATGTAGATCTGCCTGTTGACCCGCAGGACAGAGTGGATGATGTAAGGAAACAGGCACGGTTTCTATCGCTGTTCTATCGCACCTTCCACAGTGGTAAACATGTTCTTCTTTGTTTTCATTTTGACAGATTGTTGTGAACCTGTGTGATGCTTTGGAGGCCATGGTGACACCCTCGGGATGCAGCGATGGTAAGTTCACCTGTCTGTACACTATGATTTGTTTGGAGTAGTGTGGTGCAATTGGCAAATTTAGTGGTATTAGATCCATTCTTAAAATAATATTTTATCTACTCCGGTCACTGGCATTTCTGGTCTAAAGGTCAATACTAGTTATTCTGACTGCAGTTGTTGTTCTTGCACTCTATAAAGATGCATCTAACTTACACACTTTTGTTTCCTTTAGAACTTTCACAGATGACGGATGTGTGCAGTGATGTTGAAATGGAGGACAGCAAGCCAAAGGATGAGTATAAAAAAGAGGAGCTGAAGAATGAAATGCCTGAGCATGTTAGTGTTGAGCAAGTGAAGGATAAAGTAGAAGAAAGTGATGACCAGGAAGAGGAGACGGATGTTGAGGAAGTAGAAAGTGATGATGAGGTTGACACCATGCCACAGATGGAGGGTGCTTCAATAGTAAAGTACAGTGTGAAGACCACTCCATACCTGCAAAGGTGAGTCCCTCAACTTCTCCATCAACCGTTTCATTATTAAACCATGAGTTAAAGAGAGTTATTTTTCACTTGTGACACTTGCAATACAGTAAGTTTATCTTCAAATATCCCTTGTTTAGTGTCAAAAAGACGATTGAAGGTGATTCCAGCACATCCAGGAGAAAGAGCAAGAGCAACATCAAAGATCTTAAGTTTCTGACACCAGTGCGCCGTTCCTGCCGCATAGAGCGCCAATCCTCCCGCCTGCCGACAATGCTGGTCGATCCCGATCCCTGCGTGTCGTCACTGGCCGAGCTGGTGAAGCTGGATGACGATCTCAACGCCTACATCTACAGAAAGAACCCTGCACTTCTGGAAGATCTGCCAGACCAGCCCAGACTGTGAGGAGCTCTGTATATGTGTGCCACTTTTAATTAAAAAAAAAAAAGGTACAGGACTGGAGCTAATGGACACTTTATACTGTTACTTTTTAAATGATTGTACTAATCTGAATGTGTCTGAGCAAAGACTTTTATCATTTAAATGGTTTTATATTTCTGTTCTGAATGTATTCTAGACTTCCCCTAATACTAATAACTATTTCATTTTAATATAAAGTTGACGTTTTGCCAAATGCCCTACAATAAAAGAATATTGCCTTATCTTAAAAACCGCTAGCTTTGATACTATATTTCTTGAGTTAAGACTTTAATGCATTGTTATCAAAGCCTACATACTGTACATATCACAATAAAGATCCAGCAACATCCCATGAACAATTTCAAGTTCATTTTGGTAGTACAGTGAGGTTCCAACCACATACAGTGGCTGAATTGAGTAATTCAGGTAATTACATCAAGCACTGGTGGAATCTAGTTTACTTTGATTATGGTAATGAAGTAGCAAGCAATCCTTTCACCCAGATTCTAAACTGCTTTGTCAGGATCAACTTAATATAGCTCAATTTACTCTGCATTCTGTGAAGGGGAGAAAAGAAGAAAAGGCGAACCACTGTTTTATCACGTTCAATCCCACTTTAATTGACCACATTGTAAAAATCCAAAGCGCTCTTAAATGAACACTGCTTTCTTTTGACCGCTTCACGGCAAATTACACTTCCTGACATCAGACTGGACGTTTTCACACCAACTCCCTCTGATCCCAGATGAGACACTTCATTATAACAAAATGCAAAAAAAAAAAAAAAATTACAAAAAATGAAAATCATCCACAAAAAACAACCCAAAACAAAATCTCTTGGATGCAATTTTCTTCCCCTAAACAAGAAGTATAAAAAGTACTCTTCCCACTCATCTGCAGACCACAGGAGAAGGCGTTCAGTGCTGGGCGCTAAAAGGCTGTTTTTACTGCTGCCTGATGGTTTTATGTCCTTGAAAGTCCCCGGTTGTCCAGATCTTTCACCTGAGAGATGGAACACAAGACTTGGTTAGAAAGGGCTGTTAAAATCCAGTTGTTCACAGGTCATATTACATTTTTGAATGTGTGCATAGCATTTTGTAATCGTATAGTCAATAAAAAAATAAAAAAATTTAAAAAAAGAATAAGCCAACCTCAGACAGACTAATCTATCGTCAGTCTGATTTTAAATGTATTCCAGGTAGAGCGGTAACAATTATTTTTATTAATGAATAATCTTCAGATTATTCCATTGATTAATAGATTCATTTGGCCTATATAACAAAAACAGCAGTGAAAAATATCACTATTTCCTAGAGCCCAGGGTGATGTCATCTTAAGTCTTGTTTTGTCCAGCCAACAGTTCAAAACCCCAAGATATTCAACAAAATGGAAGACCAAGAAAAGTAGCACATTCTCACATTTGAGAGCCTGGAACCATCAAATGTTTGTTGATTTTGCTTTAAAAATGACCAAAAAAATAAATTGATTATGAAAATAGTTGTTGATTAGTTTTCTGTCAATCAACAGTTCCAATTCCAGATTTGGATTGTAATTTACGCCTCTCTTGTTCCAATTTCCCTCAATCTACCATGTTTACAAAACTTTGTGATTTTCTAAATTTCCCCAAAGAAATGGTTTCAGAAGATCCGATCTTGACCAGCAAACCAATTTGGGGTTCCCAACAATCCTTATAGACTGAGACAGGAGTAAAGGTTAGCCATTTTACCTTGTATATCCTAACCAGCCAGTGCTCTGTTGTGTAGGCCTCTTCCAACACGTCCAGTTCGAAGTCTTTGTTCCCAATCTCAGCATTCCTCACTCGGTCATAACCAGGTGGGCGCTCTGCAGAGAAGATCATTGAGATCATCAGAATTACAGTAAAAAAATTTTTTTTTAAAAAGCAATGATTTTTATACTTATTGAGAAGGACCAGCAACATGAATATTTATGCATCACTCCTTATTTATGTCTTGTCAGTTTGGATACTGATCAGCACGGAGCACCTGATATCTTTGGCACAGTAGTTTCAACTGGCAGTTATGTTCAGTCTTGCTCCATTGTTTTTTGCTAACAGTTCTGTCTGACTATGGTTAAAATATAGAGTATCATATGAATGAAGGAGCTGCAACATTAATCATCCTAAACTAAACAGTCCTTTCATGTGGGTCACTCACAATAGGCCTCTGATTGCAAGGTAAAAGCAGGTCATGCATGATGACAAACGGACCACACTAGGTTGTAGAGTTACTCACTGGCCTCTGTGTAGACCTGGCCAAAGCGGTAGTAGCACATCTTGTACATCAGGCAGTTGAGCAGGACGGGCGAGCCCTCGCGGTCCACTCTGAACTCGCCGGTGGGAGTGTAGTAGTCGTGCTCCTTGATGTGTTTGCCTGTGTCTGTGCTTCCCCCGATACGAACCATCCACAGAAACTTATTGATGTCTGTGATGCAGACAGATGAATGAATCAGAGATGTGGTGCTAAAAATGCCTTCTAAGATACGTCTTATTTTTTGCTTCACTTTTCTGTGACATTCAATGACAAAGTTGGTTAAACACCATCGCATGAAAGAAATACCGTTACATGTGATTGTGTCTGGTAACATTCAAACAGACTATTAAACCCAAGCCTATTAAATCCAACTCTGTAACACTTCTATCTTTAGTAGGGATGTAGGATGAGGTAAGTCGAGCTGCCTTAAAAGCCACAGTGTTGTAAGTACTGATACTTGGGACGTACCATCTGAAGAATAGCCTGTCAGCCCTCCAAAGATAACCAGGACATAACTGACATCCAGCTCCCGCATAATCTCATAGGCTCTCTCTTCTGTGGATGCCATGGCCTACAGAGCAAACAACAGCCTAGTCAGCAGCACTTTATAAACATGAGTAACATAAACACCCAAAGGTTAGCCAGCTCACCTGTCCAACTCTGGAGATGTGTGTGTTGTTCCATGTGTTGTTGTCTACTAGAATGGTTCGATTAGCCATGGCAGTTATCTGATAGCCATAATCCCACCACGACATGACTTTGGCATCCTGGAAACAAAATATAACTCAAATAACTGAGTGGAAGCCCTTTAATGGCTATGGTGGCGCATAACTCCACAACAATCCGTCTACAATTCAGAAAATTCAAAACCAGAGTTAAGAACTCCTTACTGGTTTACGTATTCTTTATATCTTTGGGTATAACTGACCTCCGGAGTGTTGTGGCGGAGCCAGTAGTAGGCCTCTCTGAAGTCGTCAAAGATGATGCGGCTGCCGTCACCTCCACGTGCCGACAAGACAATTGAGGGAGAGGAGTAGGCTTCGCTGGTCACCCATGTAGAGTGGAAGGTGTATGTGATGAGGAAAAAGGCCATGACCAGAATCATCCCACTGGCAACCTGGAAGGAATATGCAACACAGGATGTCACCAGGTTTTACTCTTCTGTCTGTGGGACCATCAGTGTGCTTTTATTCTGATGACTGAAACAAAAGAATGTGACTGTATTCTATTAGCAAGAGAGTACACATCTGCACTAGAGAGATTTACAACTTAAAGTACCATTATCACAACGTAAACAGTCCATTACAAGTACAAATCCTGCATTTAAAATACTACTTAATAGTACAGAGTATTATCAATAAAATGTACTTATGTATCAAAAAGTATCAAAGTAAAGGTACTAGTTCTGCAGAAAAACTGCCTGACTGATATATTATTACATATGGCATTATTATATTGTTAGTAGTATTTTACTGTTGTAGTTGGTTGACATGGAGTTACTTTCAGCTAGTTTAGTCCAGTGGCTCCCAACCTAGGGGTCGGGGTCCCCTGCCAAAGGGCCACAAGAGAAATCTGAGGGGTCGTGAGATGATTAATGGGGAAGAAAAGAAAACTAAGTTCTGCTACACAAATCAATATACATTTTTGGACTCATTTCTAATCCAATTCTTTGAGTTTTTCATGAAATACTGGATAATTTGACCTCTTGAGGCCTCAAACAGTTATTTCAATGAAACCATGTGATAAATGTAGAGGGGAAATCTCTGCTAACAACCGACATTGTCAATCGCCAATTAGGTATGTTGATATTTTTGTATACCAACTGCTAAAACTATACTATGACGAATATATATAATTAGTATGTAGTGTGGATTTGGGACACTTAATTATTATCTTTAACTCCTGACTTGCTACTTCGGCACAGTATTGTTGGCCATCTCATTATGATAATGTATAGATCCAGAACTATAGAGAAAAAAAACATTAAAAAAAAAAGGTAGAGGTGATGACCACAGAAGTATTATCTAGAATTGGGTCAGAATTATTTTGTCTGGCTAAATAGTGATATCTCAATACCGTCATTATTACCATGCTGGTACTGGATCAAAAAGATGAGGTTTAACCAGTTTGAATCTAATGTGGTTTCATGTCGAAACGTGTGCGTGGTCTATAAAATGTCAACAGACTGTAGATGACACATCCTCTAACAGCCATAACAGCACATCTGAATCAGTCCCTCAGATCTCCTACCTCATTTTTGATGGGGTAGGTGGAGTCCTGCTGCTTCTTGCTCTTCTTGTCCGGCCGGCTGACATCCAAATTCTTCATGTAAGTGGTTAGCACCTGGGACACACCGATGCCTGACAGGATGCACATGACGGGAGCCAGTACCAACATCAGACGCACCTGAGGAGGTGACAAATAAACAGTACATTACTACGTGTGATGTATAAAGTAGATGCAAATTCACTTTCCTACATGTTTTTCCAGTTATTTCAGTTATGTGTAGGCTTCTGGTGACACTGTTGAAATGTGACAAACCCCAAAAGCAAACAAATCCTTTGAGACACGTGTGGCTCTATACAGGACGTACCATGACAGCTGAGAAGTACATGCTGGTGACTCCATACATGATGATGAAGATCCTGGCGTCAGACAGGTTGTTGAAACAGTAGTAAAGACCAACTGTAAGGGAAGGGACAGTAACCGTCAGTCGAAACCCAACAAGCATACAGTAAGCTGTGTGCTTCATTTGCATGAAAGATGGGTTTGTCATACAGTATAAACTCTGTTACTCTGTGTGTTTCTGCTGAGTGTGCACTTGCCTGGGAACATGAAGACCAGCAGCTGGAGGTCAAAGTAGTACGATGACCAGGTTGTGGGCTGGTGCTCAGAGACAGAAGCGATGATGGGAATGTTGTTCTTGGCATAGGAAGGGTCCAGCAGAGAGTAGAAACGACCAGTCCATGGAGAGATCTTACCTGAGGGAAACATTATTTCAGTCAGCCATGATCCAAATCAAAAGTACTTTCTCACTAAAGGAAAGGAGACGGTAGGGAAGGAGTGAAGCAAAACTTTTAAAAAGGTTTATTTCCATCCACTACTTTGCCCTTTGCCAGTGTATCTATTGATGCACCTTGTCAACCCTCTTACCAGTCAGCATGAGAACAGTGCCCACAGACAGCAGGATGAAGCCCACCAGGGAGATGACGCTCTTGAACAGCACCTCAAATTGCTGGGCATTGAGTTTGCTGCGCAGGTAGTCCACAAAGGCATGAATCTGGCACAAGCCAAACATACCAAAGGCTGCCATGTGCTCCGATGACTGCACCGGCTGGTATATGAGAGGGGAGAGACAGGGAGGTGAACTGTGCGCCACAACAGTGAAATCTATTTTCCCTATCGCATGACACTGACTTTTGGATCTTCTTTGACCTAGAATTCAGGCAAGACTTTTTTCTCTTTTGGACACGTCCTGTAAGCCGAGGCACGATCAGAGTAACTCATGCGACACAAGATAGAACTTTTTCACCTTACCTGGAAACCAACAAAAGAGATCTGCATGGAGAGGATGGTGCCCAGGCAGTAGACTGTGCAGTAAGCCACGTAGATGCGGTGAGAGAATCGGCCTGTGAGCATCAGAACCAGGACGTGGAGGGGGATAAGGTTGATCAGGAACACGTAGCCACCCCAGGAGGAAACCTAGATACAAAAACACCTTATCAGGCTTCTGTAAACTCTGAATTAATTCAGTAAAACATGTGCATCTTTAGATCTCCTCACCATGTAGAAGTAGGCCAGTGCGCATATGGACGACCAGTACACTGACCCTGTTTTGACAGCCTTAATCCACATGTAATAGGTCAACAGCATACAGAAGATGGCAATACCTGAGTAGGATAGCACAGAAAGGTTTCATGAACAATCTTTTTGTAAGCTTTTCTTTAAATAACATTGTTATTCACATCAGGCGTATACCTTCATTATCATAGGAGCCAGCAACAGAACGAGAGATATAACCAGGCACCACTGCAATCATGGCAGCAGCCAGGAGCCCAGCACCTGCATCCTACACAGACAAAAGACTATTCAGTGGTAATAGGGTGTACATTCATACTTTTTATGTCATATGAATAAAAGCATATTAAACTCATGCATGAGGCTACTAATAGGATTCTAAAAGGGGCACAAGGAGTACCAGTCAACCTGTAAATCAGTTGTACAATGTGGTTTTTTGGCTCTGAAGGGAACATTCTTGAATCTGAGAAAATGTCATCGTCAGGTAATCTCAGATTGGGCTTGACACTCCAACTAATGGCGTGGAGTTTAAGAGATGAGAGGGCATTTACGAGGCAAGGAGGACATAACAAAAGACACTATTGAGTTGTACCCATACAACCTAACCCATACTAGGAACAAAAAGTCAAGATATATCTGACTGTTGCTTTGATTTTGACCACTCTTCTTTCTTTCTCTGACTCTTGAGTGCCAGCATTTAATTAAAGTGCAAATCTAAACCACTGGAGTGAAACCTTAAATAACAGTTTGCGTCATATCTTGTGTGTTTTACCTTTAACTCCTTGGTGAAGTGGTAGGTGACTATGGCTGTGAAGGAAGAGAACAAGGGAGCCAGGAAGACGCAGACATTACGGATGTCAATGGTGATGTGGAAAAAATGTAGGACGTGGTACAGGACGGCAGAGGTGATCATCAGTCCTGGTGAGAGAGAAGAGAGGGAGACAGGACAAGAGGTGTTTAAGTAAGCTTTGCATTAGTGCCAATAGAGCGCTGCAGGAATGAGCCTTAAAACCCAGAAATGAGTTAGCATGTTTGCACTTCCGGTGCCCTCGTCTG
The DNA here is from genome assembly GCA_002120245.1 of Maccullochella peelii. Classification (NCBI taxonomy): domain Eukaryota; kingdom Metazoa; phylum Chordata; class Actinopteri; order Centrarchiformes; family Percichthyidae; genus Maccullochella; species Maccullochella peelii. Next base: position 128,294 of record LKNJ01000286.1, read on the forward strand.
GAGGTCAGTGGGTTTCTGAATGGGTTTTTGGTTAGATGCCTGAAATAAGGTCTGTGGTTAACACAAGCTTAAGAGATTTTCACGTTTTGTTCTACCACATAAAATACGTTAGTAAATACCCCACTGGAGATTTCTGAAGCTTTTACTTGTCTTAAAAAAAAGTGTCTTAAAACGTCATCACGCCGAACACAGAAACTCATCTACTCACTCGTCCGCCTTTACAGCCTCGTTGGGTTTATACTCGCACTCTGCAAACTGTTCTAACTCAGACTTTCCCAAAAGCTTTTGTAGAAGAGGTAAGAGTCGGTTGAAAGCTTAGTGGTGGTGACGTTGAAGTCATGTGACCATAGTGTAGTTTGTTTATAGCCGTAATGTTAGCTTTTTACTTCTGGCGATTGCATTTACGCTTCAAAAATCATAAAAGAGTTAATTTGTTAAGATTATGTTGCTGAATAAAACGTGCAAGTATCATAAACTTTTGTTTGCCACCGAGTTTATTTTCTGCAATAATCCAAAGGGAAGGAACCAGGGCGATGCTAACTTCTGGGTTGGCCTACAAAAATACGTCATCCCTGCAGTGCTCTATAAAGGCAAACTATATAAAGGAAGCTCATCTCCTCTGAACCTTACACACTTGCTCTCCTTTTTATATCAAACAACCCAGAATGAAGTTTATAGACCCACACTCCTCTACTTGTACTGCTCTCTAATAATTTTTTTCTGATTCCTACCTGGATAAATGGTGCCACCAATGATCCTCCCCAGAGGATACCATGCCCTGTCGTCAAACCAGTTGTGAAACTTATAAAACCCTTCTTCTGCCAGGAAGCGGGTGGTACGGTAGTTGAAGTACCTGAAGGTGAGATGAAGGTGAAGGTGACACAATGCTTTGAGGAGAAACATCTATTAACAATCCTAGGAAATGACAGAAATAGCACTTACGGATCAAACTCATGGATGACACTTTCAAACCTCAAGACGGAAAAGAGTCTGGTGGAGAATGCTGAAGAGAAGGAAAAGCACATGGGTCAATGTGTTATGTTTGTTTTTAATATTAGGGAGACAATCCTGTTGTGTATAGGACTTAAAGGACTCACAGAGGACAGCAGCCATAGACAGGATGAGCAGCTTCAGCAGTGTGTCCTGTTTCTCATAGGACAAACGCAGGAAGCCCAGCTTGGTCATTTTGGCGAGGTTAGGGACAGCTCACCGTACTACCTAATGGGAGGAAGACCAGCACAGTAAGACTAAAGAGGCACAAATAGGAGGCTCTGTGGAGAAAAGCCCAACATTGCCTAATATAGGTTTCATTGTTAGAAAAAGAATCCTGCAAAGTAAGAAAAACTTTTCATGGTCAAGGTTTTAAGCAAGCCAGATACTCAGGGGGAAAAAAAATCCAAGTCTTCCAACTGTTAAGAGTCAACTACCATGTCCAGCCCAACCAGATAAGGCCACGCACTAAGATGTGGCGTCAGGAACCAGGAAGCACCCACTCTGGAAAACTTCTGCAGGGATTTGTGCCTGTCTTCTTCAGGTTTTGCAAGTTTTTACAATGCGTAAACACAAACCATTGAGCTCAATATAGCTTTAATTCATGCTAACTTTTAATGCAGCGCTATCAGAGCGAGCCTTTAGAAGTACTGACAGTTAACCAACCTTTCCAACACCACAGAGCCAGGAAATGAACAGCAGCTAATATTTGTTAACTAGCCAATAACACACATCGTGTGCACATGTAAAATTAATACAAACATTGTTATAGATTAGACAGCATCTTATAGCTAGTCAGCATCAGGCCGGCTGGTGTTGATGCGGCTTCCGTCCAGTTAAAAGTGTGAGAAGCTATCGAGGCTAACCTGCTAGCTGCAGTATAATGAACACCATAGCCCCGCGCCTCTACTCTATCTTATTTTGACAATATCAGTGACTCCTTCATATATGGCAGCAGGACAACAGCCTAAAATAACAAACGGTGCTCTTAAATGAGCTATCAAGTTTAATATTTAATGTTCAGTAAGACTCACCCGCTCTGCTCCTGCTACTCATACACTACACTATTCTCACACAACCTTCACCATGAACTAATCCCGCCCCAACCACGCCATGGTGCGCGTTTATTGGTTGAGCGTCAGTCAACAGTTATCCCAGATAAATCTGATTGGTTCGTTGCCTCTCAATCAAATTTGGTTCCCTACCTTGCCGCTGAAGTGTAGTGACGTGTCCTTAGCGAGGAAAGGCAACGTGTCGTCCCCTACTGGTGCAAAACTCTCAAGACAACATAATTTCAGTGGTGCAACCAGTCAAATATAACAACTATATGAGAATATAGCATTAAAAACTGGTTTAATAGTATAAAATCAGTAATTTACAACTATAGGACACTATACTGTAGGTTTGTATACAGAAACATTTTTCCTTCGTTATCTGCCTTCTGTTTGGACGTGTAAGAAGCTACACTACATATGCTGCTCAAAGTAAATTATGAGTGGACAAAACATACAGCTCTTACTATATATTGTCGATTGCACACCCACAAAGTCTGCTTATTTCAACCCTATTATTATTGTTTTTGTGTTTTAATTGCATTTCACTGTGAACACTATCTCTGTGAGGTCTCAATTGTCTCTTTTCCATCCTCATCTTTTCACTGTTGAGTTTGAAATGTCCTTTCTAGTCCTCACCATGGTAGCAAAACTCTGAACACAGTGATCAAAATATTTAATACTGACCAATTTTATTGAAATTAGACATATTACTTTTACAAAACCTCAATCACATGTATCAGTCTGCACAAACACTATGCTCTTCTTACAATAATTACACACCGTTTCAAAATCATGGCCCCCTCCCCATGGCCATGAGCTCTAATGAGTGAGTGAAAAGTTGGTGACTGGGTCGCTGCATGGTGGTGGGCTTCTGGTAGAACATTCAGGTTGTATTAACATTATATACAGCACAAAAACCAAACCGCAGATGATCTGTGAGGACCAATTATATTTGCTTCAGCTCTCTGCAGGAAAACTAGAGCAAGCAGGTCAAGGCGGATCACCCATTTGTTAAGATATAAAGACTTGAACTATGTGACTCCTTTTATTACAGAGCTTAGCATTGTAGTGGTTGAAGTGAAATAAACAAAACATAGATGGAGCAGTTTGGCAGTGTCATCTCACCTATCACCTACTAAATTCACACATGCTGAAAACACTTGGGCAGCTTTTCCTTTGCTGGTGTCACCTCGTGATTTGCAACATGGACATCTCATTAGATGCTGGGGTGAGATTTTAATTTGACACCAAGCAAACTTTAGTCAACACACAACAAGAGTGACTTTGTTATTTGGTTTCCATTACTGAGGTCACCAATCATTTTTATAGCAGCTCTTGAACTGATTTGTATATTATACTAAAAACAAAGCTCTTACAGGATAAAAAAAAGCCCCCTTTTTAACTATACAAGGTTATTCCTGGAACTGCTAGGACACCATCATTTGACAGAGAAACACATCCATGTGCAAGCAAGCATTCAATCTGTGAGGAAGGAATGTGACTTGCAACATCAAGAAAACATGTAGTGGAGGTAAAACAACTGTGTTTTCCTTCTGAATGCAAACAAGCCCGTTCAAAGTTAAAAAAAACAAAATCCTTCTTTAGTCACAAGTTTGCTTCAACATAGTAAAACTACATGATTTCTTGTGCTGTCATTTATTAAAGGTGAGTCACTCAAATGGCACATTATACAAAAAAAACAATGAAAGAAAATTCACAAAAGAAAACAAGTCAAGAGCTGAGAGTATAATGTGTTATGACTGTGAGGCACAGGGAAGTCGATTTTTGTGTCACACTAAAAATGTGTCTGGTGGGTGCTGCAAATGAATAACCAAAGGGCCAGAGATTAGATAAAACATGTAAACCCTTTGTCCTAAACCGCTTATCATCTTCATTAAGGGAAATCACATTGAGTGAAGTCACTCATCATCAACTGCTTTCCTATCTCCTTCAAGTGGATCCATCATTGGGTGGGCAGAGGTCTCTGGCGGCTCGGGGAGGTGTGGGGGGATGACAGCCTCTCTGAGGAGGTGGACGATGTCAGGGAGGACTGCAGGTGGACCGTCTTGTGGAAAAGCTTGTTGCTGATCAGAACAACCAGGGAGAAGAGACGCAGCTGGAAGTGGCTGAAAGAGTGGAAAACACAAACGTGATCAGTGACTCATGCATTGACAGAAACTATTTTTTAATGAAAAGGTGTGTTGTCTTTATTTCACACTCACTACAGCTTTGTTGGCGTCTTGGCCTCATTAGCGCTGATGATGAATAGAGGGAAGAGGATGGAGAACAAGCAGCCACTAGGTAGAAAAGAAAGAACAAAATACTTAGAATTAACTAAATGCAGAAAAAGATAATCAGCTCACAGAGAACATGAGGTCCATTGGCCTTCTCGCTCTTTCAAAATTCCTGCGTGTTTTGTGGCATTTTGTAAATACTCTACATTTTACCTGTGTTTTCTAAACTCTACTTATTAGAGAATAAAACACATTTCAATCTATTTCATGATTGTTTTCAGGCAGAAATACTTTATGACTTGAGACAGGATGTAACCCTGGAGGATGATAGTGATCCTTTAACTTTTCTAGCATTTATATAGGTATTCATATATTTTAGAATCCCTTAGGTCTGAGGTCATAAATTTACTAGATTATTTTGTTACATATACTGTTCCCCATGGTCAAGAATGAACTTCCAAATTAGGAAAATTCCCCCTTGTTCACTATTTGTCTAATAGGGCTTTCTTACTGAGGGCAGACACAAAGTGTACAAATGTATATGGATAAAAAATACTTTGCATACACAAAAACATGCAATTTCTTCCTTTATTACAAAGGCCTAGCAAAATATTCATAGACACACATCTCTATGAATTATGTTAATGCATTATTACCATCTCTCAAACATATTTTGGAGTTGACTGGAGCTGAAAAAGTACAGTAGGTCACAAAGTAACTTGATAACTGTTTATATGATAATAATGTGTAATGGACCTCACATACACAATCTTACATTAGATTTTTTTAATGTCAAAAGTAGGGCTGCAACTAACGGTTATTATCAGTATCAATTAACCTGTCAGTTATTCTCTTGATTAATCAAGAATTAGAAGTCTGACCTGATGATGTATGAGGAGGGCAGGGCGGTCAGCAGAGCCATGGGCAAACCAAAGCCAAAGTAATAGGGCCAGTTCCTCTCAATATTGGACAGCCGTTGGTGCATCTCAATGCCTTAAACAAACATAAACAGCCACATTTTTGTTCTGAGTTCTCCATTCAATGCAGGTGATTTATTTGGGTGGAGAATTTAATGTATTTAATCTCACCATGGTTGAACCAGCGATACTCGAAGCAGTACAGGGAGTAGAGAAGAGACATGTGGAGGAGGCTAACCATCTGTCCAATGGCATCGATGGGGAAGAGACTAACAATCATACCCTAGGAGACCACCGAAACACACAATATGCTGTCATTTCTGTCATTCTTGTACATTTCTCTGTCAGTACAGTACAAAGACTGTACTGACAGAGAAATGTGTGCATTTTCATCTCATTTGCTTTAGCTTAGAGAGTAGAGATGTTGTATTATTTGTAAACAGTCCTCAATTAAGCTTTTCTCTGAATTACCTCGAGAGTCTAGGAATTAAATTGTTTGCCTGACATGCTGGAGATGATCCTGCTGGTAGCAGCCGTTCTGAATGACAAAACTCTTTGTGCAAAATGCAATTAGGCATTTTTGCACATGGTTTATGAATGGCATGACTTTGTGACTCAGTCAGAAAAGTTAAGTTCTCCTTTATTGATCCCCGTAGGGAAATTCATTCTCTGCATTTAACCCATCCTTAGGAGGATTGGGATGTTAGGAGCAGTGGGCAGCCACAGTGCAGCGCCGGGGACCAACTCCAGTTCAATGGACACTGACTGGAGAATTAACTTAACCTAACATACATGTTTTGATGGCGGGGGAAACTGGTGCAAACACTGGAGCAAAAAAGAAACCACGCAAACACGGGGAGAACATGCAAACTGACAACTGTGAAAGGAATCAGATACAGGAGTTCTGGGTATAAGCACAAGTGTTATTTTGTGGTAAACAGAGAAAGACAGATAGGTTCATTCTTTTGAAATGAAGGAAACCAAGGTATCCGTCTACAAAAATGTACCTGAATGAGGAAGAGTGCCTGGAGGAGGAGGTTAAAGAGCATGTCCGCGATGATCTTACTGACGCTGGGGAACGGCTGCGCTTTACATCCAGACACTTCAAATGCTAGGTCAGCTATATCCTGCAACAGAGCATAACACACTGATATCTATATCTGTGTCAGTGTAGCCAAACTGCAACAGAGCACATAAAAAAAACATTAAACATTTGGGACACTGTTGCTTTATGATGGCAATATGAAATGACAGAAGATAACACTTGACTATGAACAGATTACCTGTTTCTGTGTTTTGAAATTATTTTAATAACAATATTCTACTATTGTGTATAATATTCAGTACTATTATGTCCTGATCCTCTGCATAAAAGCACTGAGAAAAGTCCAAAATAGTTTTCCAACAACCTGCAACAAGCAACAAGTTAGAATTTCAGGCTAAATTAAACACTTTATTACAAAAATTCATATTCCAGTGACAATAAAATACAATACATTATGCAGCTTTAAGCCCAAAACACACTGCCGCTGGAGTTAGGGAGTGGTGTGTTTTGGCCTTCAGACAGCATATCACAAAAGCCATTTAAGACCCCTGTAAAGGATGCAATTTTGATAACTTTGTGAATATGGTATGTCAGACTGTCTAATGGGATCTATGTGTAGATTTTAAAAAGGCCACCTGTTCATCACATCATTACAGCCTAGCAAAGCAGGGCCTAACCTGGAACCAGATGGCGTTGACTATCTTGCTGAGGACGAACAGAGGGAGAACCCAGAGAGCACTGAAGACGGAGGTCAGGATAAACTCTAACCAGGACCACACACTGCCATGGAGGGAGGGGTCACCTGGAGCAAAAACAGCTTGTTGACTGACTGGTTCCTACCACAAGCCGGCAAACCTCCAGATTCACAACCTGTCATACATACCGATGATTTTTGCAGTGAGAGTCTGCAGCAGTGGGATAAACACCCGGTAGAAGAGAAACAGACTGAGCTGGAGAGAGATAATGAAAGGCTTAAGTTACTCTTCAACTCATGCTTCCCCACACAACACGGTTTTCAAAATCTGGTATTTGGGTTGGATAACTTCACGAACATTAAAGGTTATGTCAACCTTAAATGACACAATCTGGAAATTAAAACGAAACAGAAAAAACTGTAAAAGCTTTTGAGGCTTTGCATTTAAATAATCACATTCAAGACATTTTAAGACTGTTTGGTAGCTGCAGACAGCACCCAAAGGATTAGGGACAGAGGCCATTAAACACACACAAACACAATATGTAAGTTCTGCCGCTAGGGGTCTCTCAGTCAAAACAATAGCAAAAGACGTAGTTTGATGACGTCGTGAAGTAGCGTGGGATCATGGGAGTTGTTGTCTTCATTGATAAACAATCACCTTTGCTGATGATGATTATCTGATGTGACCATGGATGTATAAAGAGAACAGGACGTGACTCAGGCAGAAATCATGTTCACGTTCGAGGAAATGTATTAAAGTTTTATTCACTTTCCGTTTAGTCACGTTTGTTCATGTTATGTCATTTAATTCTAATGAAATAGCCGTAAATAACTTTAGCTAACTTAATGTTGACTTGCTAACTTACCATTAGATGAGTCGACTACCCATACAGCTATTTTAGCTAACGTTATGTGGCGTTCAACACACCCATCAAGTTATTTTTAGTATGATTGTTCTGACCACAGATAACAGCGCTGGGCTCGCCACATAACGTTAGCTACAGTAGCTACATGGGTAGTCGACTCATCTTGCTAACTTACCATTAGCTGAGTTGACTACAGATACAGCTGCTGTAGCTAAAGTTACGTGGCGAATTCAATCGTGGGGTAGCCCAGCGCTGTTATCTGAGGTTAAAACAATCATACTAAAAATAACCTATGAGCGTGTTGAACATTGTTGTAAGGTTATAACGTTACCGTATGCATTAGCTTGGTGGCTGGCAAAAGCCACTTGTCATAGTAAGCTAGATCGATATTGAAATTTCATATCAATAAATAAGGTTTCTACTGGGTTACAGTGTTGCAAAATGGCATGCAATTAATGAAAAACGTATGCTGTGTGTCTGTTACTGAGTATAACTCTGTGACATTGTATTCCTTCCTTCCTCACCGTCTGACGTATCCCGTGTTTAGGTAAAGGGTAAATGGCATATGGCGCCATTGATGGGTGACCAAATGAAACATACCAATACCTTGAATGAAATTATGGATTTTTCTGGGCTTGAACATTGTTGGAAACATTTGGCATAATGTAAGTACACAACTCAACAGTTTAGACATTTTATGGAAATGTTACATATTATACCTTAAAGTCACACAACATGGGTGTAGCAGAGTTGGTTATCTGAGAGATCCTTTCTTTAGCTGACATTTACAAGGATTTGTTCCAAAAATTGTACAGTCGCTAAAAGATAAGTGATGAGTGTGAGTGATGTACTTTAACAGTACGTGAAATATCTTACCCAGAACACTCCTCCATTCCAGGCACAGCACTGCAAAATCCTGCTGGCTACTTTGGGGTCACTGAAAGAGAAAATAAATACTGACAATGTCCATGATTGTTGAATATTAAAATGATAGTTTGGTTTCACTTTAATTTCACTTTTCTTACTTAACCAGAATCAGACAAGCTCATGGATGCTGTTAACATGCCTGTGCTTGCAGACTGAAGGTACAGTATTTGGAACAGTGAATTTTACTCACAGATATGTATGTTAACGGGACAGGTCTTTTAAAATGAGGAGATATTACAGCTGCATAGATCCATGGCTGCTCCAATTAAACATGCTGTAATATACACCTTTACAAAGCTGTTTTCATTATATATAATATATAATAGTGGCATGAGAATACAGTGTGCAATGAGCCGCAATGCACTCTCAGGGGGATTTTGTTGACCTTACTTTCAAGCTGTGTAAACTCCTGCTCTTTAGCTAGGACTGGTAAAGGCTTATGGTACATATAGCCATTTGATTGGTGGAGCTTGTGGTGTACAACATGGGAGGTGCACAGGAAGTTCTACCTGAGAGGATTGCATTTCCAGCTTTTTTAAAAGAGATGCAAACAAATCCCATAAACAGCAATGATGAATGCAGACACATGGCTCTGGCTAAGTAAGAGAATCAGTAGCACTGAAACCAAAATAAGAAGCTTTTTTTTTGGCCTACTTGTCTGGTTTGCGCTCCTCACTCTGTGCCCGTCTCTGTGCCAGGGCCCCGCTGGCCCTTCTCCTCCGCTGCTCTTCCCTTTTCTGCTGAATGCGGGCATCCAGCTTGGAGATTGTTCCAATCCCCAATATGGAGTCCTTGATCCCCTAGAGAACCCAGAGCAAGAGAGAATACACATGATGTGTTTGTTTCTAACTTGTAGAAATGACGTCTGTTCTTGAGCTTTGAAATGTCTCAATAAGTGCTTGTTGAACTCAAGATTTAGACCATTACAGGTATTTGAAGGCAGATCCCATTAACAATATTTTAGGACTTGATGGTTCTGCACACAAAAGCTGTGTATAGCCAATGCTCCAGGGCCACTGTTTATCTGTCTGTTTAATTAATATCACGATGACCAGAATTTTCCTTCTTGTCAAGCTGGAAAACCCTCTGAAATGGCACGTAGATCGCCTAGATGATATATTCTCCATACAAACACAAATAACTGAACTTCTTTTAGACAGACATACAGGTCTAACAGAATACCAATCCAGTGGCTAATTAGTAAAATGACCCAATACACTGTCATCTTTGCTCTGTCCAACCTTCTAAAATATAATAACATTTAAAACATCCATATCAACTATGTTAAGGGAGAAGCCTCCATCATATCAGAGGTGGGTAATGGAGGCTGGATGATGACAGGATATTATACTGAAATCAAATTTTGAATCAAGCTGCTGTTGACCTAATAAAACTTCACATGAAATAAAAGTGCCATTGGGAAAAAATGCCATTAAGAAATAAAAACAAACAAAACAAAAATTAAAAAATTATATCTAATAAAATTAAGTTATTATGCAAATTAATGATTAAATAACATTTCATAATAATGAGTTGTGTTTTAATAATGTTTTAAATTATTTTAATTATTATTGTTGGTTCATTTATATATTTTACACAATTTATTCATACGATTGTTTATGTCTTTTTTATTTATTTAAAATTGAACACTTTGGGGTTCCATAGGATGGCTCCACAAAGTCTATTCTGCTAAAGTATAGGCAGGTAGCAGAGAGACACCATTAATGGGATAACAAAAGAGATACTTGGAATTACTCCAGACAAACATTATCTTTGGACTCTTTTAGAGTGCAGCCTAATGGTACACAATGAAACATTCAAGGTACTAAATAGAAAATGAAGTCACAACGTCCTCGTTTGTCCTGGACAAAAGCACACAACCCCCTCCCCTCCCCCCTGTGGATACTACAACAAATATATGACATTATAGGCATTTACATATTAAGGTAGCATTTACTTCAGGGTTACTGTATGAGAAGGATTTATAACTTGCAAGTGTTGTATTTTATTGTGTTCACCCTCTTTAGTTCTGGACATACTCCACCTGTTTTCTTGACTGTACATGGAGATTAAATGTTTTTGGAACATGCTTAAAAAAAAAGAACAGAATACATAATTTTTTTAGCATTTTTCTATATTTAGATTTGTTAGTGGATACATGTCAGTGTCTCATAACAATTACAGTCTTTAATTTGCTTAGCTGAACAACAAACAAACATACTACACTCACTGCCCACTTTATTAGGTACACCTGTACAATCTAATGTAATCCAATACATCCATACAGCTCTGCCATGAATTCTACTTTACTACGAAGATCATCCATTTTAAATTTTTGTTTACACTGTCAGAAATGTTATCATTTGTTTATTTAGGTACTTTATGTTTAATATTGAGGTCATCGTGGATGGTGGTGTTGTACTGTACTGTATTATATTGAAAGGTGTTTGTAATATTTTGTCCACCCCATTTTCATACATATGAGGGTGGCAAAATATTTTATATAATTTCACTGTGAATGAACTATACCCTTGTTCCTCGTGTCATAGCTTATGAATGACTATAGTGTGTGTGTGTGTTTGCTGACCGTCGCAACATTACGGAGGAAGGCCCTGACGCTGTCTGTCATCTCTGGACCAGCTGCAGATCCATCAACTGCAGAAGGAGGGGGGGCTGGTGACCTGGTGGTCAGCTCTCATGGCAGGGAGGGGCTCACCCAGTAACCTGCCACAACCAAAAACCAAGCAAACAAAGAGCTAGCATCTTTCCAGGAATGTACAATAACCTTTAAAATGCAGATCCAGAACAGCAAAAGACTCACTTTGGTATGCCGGGAGATACAGCTGCTAGAGGCACATTCTATAGAAAATTTCCCTGTAATACAATATTATATATACAGTACATACACTGTATATATAATAGTGTGTCATAAATTGCTTTAAAAAGTTGAGGCAGTTAAAAAGCTAAAGAAAATGTTATGTTAATGTGTGACTTGTCACTTTGATACTATGGAAACTATATGTGGTCCTTTAGAATTTAAAAAGGTTAATGTACGCTACAGATCCCACGAAGAAGAAAAATGACACACTAGTTACCAACTTCATGAATAATCTAAAAAGAGGGTCTAACAGGATCTGATGTTATTAGCTAACTGAAATTAGAAAAGCATAGCTAATGTCTGTTTAATAAATACTGCTTTTGTCCGATTTATTTATGACACACCAATGAATTTGTCTGCAATGTAACGTTGTAACATTACAAGAGCAACGCCACCTCGTATTCACAAACATACGGAGTCTAGGTTAATTATACAAGTTTTGTACCAAGGTGAAACTGAAACGTTGGTTTATTCAGTCAGTGTCTCTTGGCGATACTGTTTGTGTTAAGGTAACGTTAGCAAGCTGACTCAGTGGGTTAGCTCACATAACGTTAGGTAACGTTAATAGCGAACAGTCAGTGTTAGCTGGCTCTCTGTGGCCTGCCGAAAAGCCCTAACAATTTGATATGTAAAGACCCTCACTATGTAGCTGGTGTGGTCTGCACGATGCCTCCGGTCTCACAAGCTTTTACTTTTGTTTGTTCAGTGGTCTGCTAGCTTGTCTGTCTGTGTTGCTAGCTAACTGTTAACGCTCAGCAACTATTTTAACTGTTGTGTTTTTCGTCAAGACAACATCTCAACACGCGTGTAAAGTCAGAGACATAGCACACAGTTAGCCGCGGTATCTTCCTTACCTCATGCGACACGCTCAGGGTTATATTAACTCCGTCAATTCTTTCTTTTGCCCCTTTAATGTGACAACAACAACACCAAGCAGTCACTACCAGCCGCCAGGGCCGTGGAAAACATATTGCGCAAGCTCCGACTTCTAAGGAACATGGGAAGTGTAGTCCTGCTTATCGGAGGACAATGGGAGATGAAAGGAACATCTCTTTTACCTCATTACTGTTTTCAACAGGGAAACAGCGTATTAAAGCAATCATTGGGAATGTTTGTGTATGTGTGTATGATAGTATTATGTTATTCAATATGCATTCAGTTAGAATATAATATATAATTAAAGCTTTAGTGATACTCTGTATCCCATACCCCACCATCAATTTCTGATCTTTTTATATGTTGGAAAATTTCAAAAAAAGGTCTGCAATATTTAGAAAAATGTAACCCGCAATTGAAAATTTTAGAGATGCTGATATAATTTGCAACTAAATGTTTCCATAAATAGGTTTATATTTTGATGGACTCTTATCATTAAAATAATAAACACTAATTTTGAAGATAAGATAAACTTTGTAAGTTTAAAAAGTTGAAATGTTAAAGCTTATGTTTTAATAAATATTACCATCAGGAAAATAATTATATTGGATGAAGTCATTTCGGCATCCACACCTATAAATTTGTTTTGCAAAGCCGACGAGTAACACAGACACACATGCAAACCCTGTTAATGAGGTGTGTTAGATTTCCATGGGTCTGCACATGGGCACTCCCACGAGGGAGGCGGTGCGTTATTAATGCCAGCATTGTGCGTTTATCTGTGCTCAGATGCTGCTGGAAACTTAACTCGACTGTTGCCTATGTCACAGGAAGGGATCTCACATCCTATCGATGGTTGTCTTGAGGATAAGAAAGTCACACAAAAGGAAATATGCACTTATTTTCCTGTGCATTCTTGGCTTCATCATGTACAGATATCTCGGGTAAGTTCTCACTATTATTGTTCAGTATGATTCAGTTAGAGCTACTTCAGGCTGCTTATAGTACCTAATCTAGTACCTTACTACAGTGAATTAATGATCCACTAAATTATCATAGCAATGCTGCAAGTGTCTGTAGGGATATGGTTAGAGACAAAGTGTGATAATATACTATAAATACACACTATACAGGAAATCTCTACAGGAATATTATATTGGTGCCATGATATTAGGTAAAACTAATATGTAGTGAAACAATTTCACTGTACCTCACAATTAAGTATCACTATAGTTCAGTATAGTTTCTTTGGGGAAAAGAAGGAAGACAGACTAACTAAGGCATGAAGGATGTATGAATATCTAATTATTATATATTCATATTATTACATGATATATAATAATAAATATTGAAAGTGAAAAAGTATATCACATTTTAAAAGGTTAATATGAAGTGCTAAACTCATCTGTCTATCTTGCCTCTGAATTCAAATATGTTCCTGCTCCTTTGTGGCTGGGTTTGCCAACACAAGACATCTGCAAATTCCTATCACGCATGTCATGTGGTCTATCCAAGCACAATAGCCTATGTGCTATATTATGTGAGAGTGACACAAATAAGCTGCAACTCCTCTCCCAGCATGCTCGCAGGGGGACGGAGAATGAGCAGGAAGGTGGGTCTGAGTGCCAACTCGTCCCAGTTCACCCTGGAGGGAGAGCCCTTCCGCATCCTTGGGGGATCCATCCACTACTTCCGTGTGCCCAGGGCCTACTGGAAGGACCGCCTGATGAAAATGAAAGCCTGTGGAATCAACACCCTCACTACGTAGGAAAACTACTATGGATGTGTTTTGTTCCTCAAGACTGGTCACTGGTTGAATGTTAATAGAGAACTTCCTGCATCCTTGCAGGTATGTGCCATGGAGTCTGCACCAGCCAGGGAGAGGAGTTTTCAACTTCCACACACAGCTGGATTTAGAGTAAGGAGCAGTGTGACTCTTCCTTGACCTGAATACAAAACCCACTCATGATTAATCAACATACAGTTTGTTGCTTATGGGAGTGCAGCCCATGCTCTCATTAAACCAAATATGCAACTTAAAAATGTCCATAATAAGAATGAAAACACATTGCACCACCCCTCCAGCTGTTCTAACAATAGTACCTGCTCTAAGGCGTGTTGGGAATACTCCCCTTTACTTCTCATCATCTAAGCCCCAGAGCTCAGGGGAGAAGCTAGAGGCCCTACCTGACAACAGTGGCTTCTCCCCAACAACAGCAGCTTAGCAAGCAATTAACGACACAGCGGTGATAAGTGAAGAGGGACGTGACGCCTCGGCCTGCTGCTGTTGTTGCCAAGCACATTTCACACTCCTCAAACAACGAGATATGTGCTCTCACTCAGAGTCTAAACTTTGTGTTTGTGCAAATAGAAAATGCTTATTGATTGTCTTCTCCGTCTGGGTTTCAGAGCCTATATCAGTCTTGCTGCTGAATTGGGATTGTGGGTTATTATACGTCCGGGGCCCTACATTTCCTCTGAGCTGGACCTAGGAGGACTGCCAAGGTAGTGCTAGTATTCTTTGCATATAACTATTTGAGGATAAAAGGTATACATGATTACATATAGAAATCCCGATTTTCTGTGTATTTGTGAAAGTAGGATGTAGATTTAAACCCAAAGCCTGTCCAATGCTTTGTTTTAACGAGCTTGTTTATGTCCCTGAATAAATTAAATTTGTAAAAATAAATTAAGTTTGTAAGTGAATTTAACCCGACTGCACAAAAGCAACTTGATCTTAACCACATAGTGCCACTTTTCCTTGAGTGTAATCAGGGGGAAAAAGTCCAGTATTTTAGACTTACTGTGCCTCTGTTGTTCTTGCAGCTCTGTGGCTTTAGTCATAGCTAAGCATCTTGTTTTCTGTCTCTTTGCAGCTGGCTCCTCAGCGATGACAGCATGAGACTGAGGACGACTTACCCAGGCTTTATTCAGGCTGTCAATGCTTTTTTTGACAAACTTATACCCAAAGTGGTTCCACTCCAGGTTGCCTTTCGTTACTATAGCTGGAAACACTTTGTTGTAGCTCCAGTTCATTTAACATGTCATCCTTAAAATAAAATGTTTGTTTGTGTTTTTTAGTTCAAGAAAGGAGGTCCCATTATTGCAGTGCAGGTCGAAAACGAGTATGGATCCTTTGCAAAGGATGAAAGTTACATGCTTTTTATTAAAGAGGTGATAATTAAGATGCCCCCTCAACCCTTCATTAAAACAAATAGATGTTCAAATAGAGATTGATATGAATTGAATGGATCAATCTGATGATGTCCATATATCTTCTGTTGTGACATTCTGTTTTAATTTGAAAGGCTTTACAGTCCAGAGGGATCAGTGAGCTCTTGCTCACATCAGACAACCACAACACATTAAAGTCGGGGGGTGTGGACGGAGGTACAGTATATTATTAATACACACACACACACACACACACACACACACACACACACACACACATACACACAGCTTACCTTGTGATCTCCTATCTTGTAGCCATCAGATCAGTAAAGCTGCAGAAGCTAAATCAGAGAGACATCCAGGATCTGAATGCTATCCAGGTGTGTATCTTACCTTCCCATCATTTCACTGTCTGTCACTGAGGGCAACAGTTAATTACGTTAGTTAGTTAGTTAGTTGTGTGAGCTGATAGTGTGGGCCTTTTCTGTGCTGTCTGTCAGCCCAACAGCCCTACCATGGTGATGGACTACTGGACCGGCTGGTATGATGTGTGGGGTGACGTCCACCATGTGCTTCCCCCAGAGGGTAAGGAAGATTCTCATCCTGGTAGCCGAGGCGCATACCTCAATGTCCCGGGTTCAGTTCTAGCCAGGAGCCTTTGTTGCATGACATACCCCTTTCTCTCTTCCTTCATTTCCTGCCCCTTTACCATCAAATATCTAATAAGGTGAAAATGAAGAAATCTTTAAAAAATATCTTGGGATACGTTGTAACTTTTGAAGAAATATCTGATATTTGCAGTAAATTGGATGGAGGCTCCTCTGATCACAGCTATTTGAAAACTACAATGTTTTATTCTTTAATGATTTTTTCAGTACTGCTTTTATTCATGCTTTCTTCACATAAAGGTTGTAATGTGTCCCAATATTTCTTACTACTGTATAGGGGGCCAAGCACATTTCACATTTATTCTGAGGAAAAATACTTTGATATTAATGGGGTTCCCTGAAGAATATAATGTAAGTTCTCTTTGATCTAAATGCTGTTTGAGGATTTTTGACTGCCTCCACTTTTTTAAGCAATTCAGCACAAATAAATCTGCAGATTTACTGGTATCAAGTCACTTTGTGTCCTTTGTAGGCCACTGAAAATATAAAATATTTCTTTTTGTCTTACCCACTAGTAATATTTACTAATAGTCACTCTTGACTGCTGTAAACAAATTATTTCTATGTCAGTCTGTAGTTTGTATTATATTTATTTTCCTACCACTTTGTTTTTGCATGACGAACGGCAGCTACAAGCCAAAAATGTAAATGTGAAAGCCAGGGCCAACCTGCTTTTGAATGAGTCACTGTTGCCCCTGACGAAGAGGTCTGCAGAGGTCAAAAAGTTTTTACTGACTGTATTATGATTTCCCTGATGTAGGGATCTTTATGTTTTAAGGAGTTCGTCTGTTTACAGTGAAAATGTTGAATTTCTCGTCAGATATGGTGTCCACCGTGAGAGAAATTCTGAGGCGAGGTATGTCTGTCAACCTCTACATGTTCCACGGAGGCTCCAGTTTTGGCTTCATGAGCGGAGCACTCGCTGATCCTTCCTACAAAGCACTGGTCCCCAGCTATGGTTGGTTCCCCTGTGTCGTGTACTCTGTCACAAACAAACTAGTGATGTCTTTATTTTATTATAATGATGAAGCACTGCCATGTCAGGGCTGGAGAATATGTTCCTTGTTGTCTACAGAACCACACTGACCTTAACACCCAGCAGGTGGCAGCACATGATAGTTAATCTATGTTACACTACCATGTTTTTCAGATTATGACGCTCCCTTGTCTGAAGCTGGGGAGTACACTCCAAAGTACCATCTCCTTAGGGATTTACTTTCTCGATACAACAGTAAGTGAATCACTAAATTTAAATGAGACTGAAGTATGTAAATACATATTGCCTGATCTTGTCTTTGACCTTTCTGTCCAGGAGGAGAGAGTTTTCCTGACATGCCAGCCCTGCATTACAGGGAGGCTTACGAACCAGCTATCATGTACCAGCACCTGTCCTTATGGGATGCTTTGAGCTTCACTGAGGAAGTATGTTTTATGTAAGATTATGTGTTGTAATGAAAAGAATTTCGCTTTTCAATCAAGGAGGTCAATTCATTTTTTTCAATTTTCTGCAGCCATTTAAGTCACCCAAGCCAGTAAACATGGAGAATCTACCTGTGAACAACAGGAATGGCCAGTCCTATGGATACACGCTGTATGAGACTACCATCACCAGTGGAGGATTATTGAAGTCTGGAGACAATGTCCGAGACCGTGCCCTAGTGAGTCCTTGTACACAATGGCATGATCTCACTCGCTCTGCCCTTATGCAGTATGGATATGGTTGCCATTATGATCCTTGATATGTTTGCAGTTGCTGAAACTAAACTTAAAGGAAACGTTTGATATTTTGGCAAATATGTTTTCTTGCCTGTGAGTTAGACGAGAAAATACATACATACATTCATATCTGTACACAAAATATGAAGCCAGAGCCAGCAGAAGTTAGGTTAGCTTAGCATAAAAACTAGAAACAGGGGGAAACAGCTAGCTTGGCTCTGTCCAAAGGTAACAAATGTGCCTACCAGCATGTCGCAAGCTCACTAATTATGTTATATCTCATTTGTTTAATCCATACAAAAAAATGAAGTGACAAGTTGTGGTTTCACAGGGCCAGATGCAATGACTTCCTGGAGACTTCTTGTCAGCGTGAGACATCAGATATAAGATATGAGACATAACATGATTATTAGTGAGCATTAGAGGTGCTGGTAGGTGGGTTTTGTTACTGTCGGACAGAGCCAGGTAGCTGTTTCCCCCCGTTTCCAGTCTTTATGCTAAGCTAACTGTCTCCTGGAGCTTAATATTTAATGGACGTATATGAGAGTAGTATCGATTTTCTCGTCTAACTCTCAGCAAGAACGCGAATAAGTGTATTTCCCACTATCAGTCCATCAGTCAGTGCTATTAGTGGTCGCTCCATGTTGTTGGTATGCCCACAGCACACATTTCAGGAGATACAGCACATGAAGTTGTGTAAAGGTATTTGACAGCGATATTTTTCCTCCTAGGTGTTTGTAGACAGAAGCTACATTGGCCTTTTCAAGCACCAAAGCCTGGAGCTGGCGGTTCCTGATGGTAAGGTATGGCATCAAGTTGGACAATGAAGACAAATGTCCAATAAACGTCATTCACAGTCATCAGATGTGATGGATGCTGAAGAGTTGGCTGTTTGGCTGTTAAAACTTGCAAAAGACATAAAAGCAATCACTCCCTACAGGGACAGCGTACCTTAAGTTTATTGGTGGAAAACTGTGGACGAGTTCACCAGGGAAGGGACCTTGACAAACAACATAAAGGTGATCGACAGACAATATGCATTTCATTGCTGTACCTGCTGTTAAATCACTCAAGCACTCAGTGGGTAGTGTACAAGCCAATTTTGATTTGTGTTCTTGCAGGCCTTGTGGGAGACATTTTATTAAACAATATCCCCTTGCGGGATTTTACAATATACAGCCTGGATATGAAACCCAGCTTTATTGATAGGTTTGTAAGCTTTACTGAATCTAACGCATTGCATATCACTTTCATTTTGATGTAAACGTGTGTTTGAAGAGGATGCTTTATTTCAGTCTTTATCGGGCACCTTGGAAAACTCTCCCTGAAACTCCCAGCTTCCCTGGATTTTTCATGGGGAGGCTGTTTGCATACGGGTATCCGAGTGACACATTTGTGAAGCTGACAGTAAGTGAAATGAAACTTTTTGTGTATTGTTTTTATGCTATGTACATTTTTGCACATGTGTGTTTGTATGAGAAATAACTCATGTATGCATTGTGAAGCCATTACATTTTCTTTGGGTCCACAGGGCTGGGAGAAAGGTGTTGTGTTTATCAATGGGCTGAATCTGGGCCGCTATTGGTCAATTGGCCCCCAGCAGACTCTCTACCTTCCTGGCCCCTTTCTCAACAGTGGAATCAACCAGGTACAGCTGTGCATAGACCAGTATTTGTTAGAGGAATAGTTTGATATTTTTGGAAATATGCTTATTTGCTCTCTTGCCAAGAGTTAGATGAGAAGATTGATACCACTCTCATGTCTGTACGCTAATCTACCGTTAGCTTAGCCTCGCATAAAGACTGGAAACGGGGAAACAGCTAGCCTGGCTCTGTCTGGTAACAAAACCTGCCTATCAACACCTCTAAAGCTCACTAATTAGCACGTTATATGTTGTTTGTTTCATCCTTAGTCACTATGTCAGGCCAAGAAATTGTCTGGCAAATAACCCCCATAAAACTGCAACGTGTTGTTGTTACACTTTGGTTTTTGTACATATTAAACAAACGAGATATAACATGTTTATTAGTGAGGTGCTAGCAGTCGGATTGTATATCCTTTGGACAGAGCCAGGCTAGTCGTTTCCCACTCTTCCCAGTCTTTATGCTAAGCTAAGCTGCTGGCTCTAGCTTCATTTTTTGCGTCTTCTCAACTCACTCTCGGTAAGAAACCAAATAAGCGCATTTCCCAAAACTATTCCTTTAATAAAATTGTCTGGCATTATAATGGACTTAAAAGATTAATTTTACATTTACAGTGTGTGAAAACACAGCAAGTCAGAGTCAAGTCTCAAAGCTCTAACTGTCTTGTATTTGTCTCTCACATTTTTTCTGTTTAAATTAAAAAGGTTATTGTGTTTGAGGAGCAGGAGAGTGACTACAAGATCCTCTTTGAGGATACGCCTGATCTTGGCATGGCAGCAGACATCCAGTGACCGTCATCACTGCCTGTATGGGCATTGTTTTTTGTGTAAAAATGTGTCGTTTGACAAAGATATACAAAGGGATATCAATGTTTACTTGCTTAGTTTTGCTCAATTCCTGGATGCCTGTGGGATCATGATTATGTTATTTGATCCCATAGAAACTCAACAATTGAGCCAAGATAGCCTAATACCAAATACATTTATTGGCTTGTGACTCTGGGAAAGTGGGAAAAACAAATCAAATTCCCCAAAACTACTGTATCTGTGAACTATATTTAACCAAATCACACACATTCAAGCTATTCAATGTAATCTCCTTTTGTAATAACTAATGTAATAACTAATGTGATATTTTATCATATCATATTCACTTCCATTCACCGAGCCCCTGAAACTGTTTGTTAAAATCTACATACATACACACAGACCAATATCACAAACAGAGAGGGGCATGTTTGTATGGGAGCAGTTTATAGCTATGTACATACAGTACCTTTAGTTACAGTGACTCTTTACACATAGACCAGAATTACCAAGTATATCCTCTTTCCCATGGATTTCCAGTTAAAGAGTAATAATTTCTGTTTGGGTATGACAGTTATATTTGATATTGTTGTTAGATGTGTATTGCTTGTGTGAATATTCTGCAGAATGTGTCGGGTAGCAGTTATTGAAATGGACACAGCTTACCCTATAAAACAAAAACAAAAAAACAGGCTTATGGGACAACAATATTCCTTATCTTAAAGTTCAAGGTTTCAGATGCCCTTCACATCGATAACTGACCAAACTCTTAACAGGCACAGAGTCTGAGAACATTAGCATTTGTAAGCAGTGCCACTGCAAGTCAATGGGGTATGAAATCATCACTTGCAGGCCAGCCATCCATGGTGGGAATAATTAGATTGTGTAATACAGCTATTTGAAAGGATGCACATCCGATTTTTAGAATAATGGCTTCATATCCTATGGACTCACACAAGCATAGCTCACGATTAACAAGTGAATGGTACCAGTTACTCTGAAACAATAAATAATTCTGCTGAGAAACCCTTTAGTTGACTTAGTGGGATCTTAATTTGCTTATGAAGAAGCCTGTGAAGTGGGCCGGCCCCTAGGAATACTGAATCTTCTCTTAAATATGAATAGACCTCAGTACTGTTACAGCATATCAGGAATAAATACAGTAAATGACTGTAGAGCGAGGACATTGTTGTTACACTGTAATAAATCACGTGTTTTTGAGTGCATGTGTGTCTGTGTGATCATCATGTGCAGTGTGACAGCTGAGCATGTGTGAATGTGTGTTGAGGAGTTGAAGGACTCCTAATTAGTGCTGGGTTCAGGGTGCCATCTAAATAGCTCAGTGTTGTACAGTACAAGTGGGGAGGGCTCAGATCCCCTCAGTGCAGTCTGTCAGTCAGTGCTGACTCACTTAAGACAAGGACCCCTTTTATTCCTCTGTGCAGCCCTGTGCCCGACAGCCAGCTCGCCTCAGAACAAAAGGGCCCTATTTAATGCTGATTGGATGGTTGGCTGGTGTTGTCTGTGCTCAGAGGGCTCTTTATTGCTTGCTGTGCCATCTCTTCCTGCAGTTTAAATCGCGCAACATCCTTTGTTTCAGCTCTCCGAGGAGACCTCAGTGGGCAAGCTCCTTTTGGCAACTCCTACCAGTATCTCGCATCAGCCAGTGCTCTGAGCAGATCAGGCCGGCTTGTTTTTGTGCAGTTGTGCTTTGATACTCTGTGGTCGGTTCACACACACGGCTTGTGCTGTCTCCTGGAGTGGACGGGTGTACCTCCATTTTCAAGCTGTGGTGAATTACAGCTACTGTGCTGTGATAATATTCTTGACCCTGGCCCTTGCTTGCTAAGGAGCTCTGAGGTCGGTTTGAATCCAGGTAGAATCCCATGGAGAAATGCCTCCTCTGAAACAACAACAATTTTACACTTAATATGGACAAACAAGGAAACAAGATGCATGTTACAAGCAGTACTTTCATGAAGAAGATTGAGAGTCTACAGCCAGACTGTAGTGTAAGTCTCTGTGAGCTAAATGCTAACTTCAGCACGCTAATATGCTCACAATGACAATGCTAACATGCTGATGCTAAGCAGGTAGACTGTTTACCATGTTCACCATCTTAGTAAATTAGCATGTTAGCATACAACATTTGCTTATTAGCACTAAACACAAAGTACAGCTGAGGGAATGTCATTAGTTTTGCAGGTATTTGATCATAAACCAAAGTGTTGGACAGATTGAAATTATGACCTGATGATGGCGCCAGATGAAAAGTCAGAGGATCACCAAAATTATCACAATTTATCCTGAGGGGGACATGAATGTTTGTACCAAATGTCATGACAATCCATCCAACAGTTGTTGAGACATTTCACTAAAAAACAAAAATGTCAGCCTGCTGGTGGTGCTAGAGGAAAAATCATGGGATCACCGTTAGGATTTATTCTCTGGGGACCATGAACGCCCGCACAAAAATTTCAATCCATCCAGTAGATAATGAGATATTTCTCTTGATAAGTGAAAACTTTGACCTACTGGTGGAACTAGATGAAAATTCAGGCATCACTCAAGTCATTAGGATTCACCATCTGCGTATGTTCCAATCCATCTAATAGTTATCAAAATATTTCACTAAAAAACAAAAATGTCAACCTCATGGTGGTGCTAAATGAAAGGTCAGGGGGTCACCAAAGTCGTTGTTGAGATATTTCAGTTTGGACTAAAAGTGGTGGACTGACCGACCGACATTGTCACCCCTAATATACTTGTGATAACTAAAGCAAAAATGTTTACATTTTCAGAACAAGCTCAGCAGGATACAATCGGTTAAACATGTTATGTAAAGGTCAGACATCTATTTCAAGTAAGGTCCATATCTCATGGTGCACATATGAGCTAAGATGCTCCCTTTTAGTCTATCCTCCAAAATAATCACTGTATGGAAATGCAGTGATTTGCATTTCTAAATCTCTGCTGTTACCTGTGTCAGATGAAGTATGTCATATCTCCACATTAGAGTCTGTAAATCCTTTCTTGCCCTCATTTACTAGCACAGGCTTCTCTGTCCGTGTGTGCCATACTAATACCTGCGGGTAAGAAGAAAAGGATGGAGAAGAGCAGGAATACAGCTGTACACTAAATTAACCACTAAAACAGAAATTTTGGCTCACAGTGCTGTGCAGTAGTAATAGACTACATCATACCCGCTACACAATGTCTAGAGGCAGAATGTATGGAATATTATATCATTCTAAAAGGTGTACTTGAAAACAGGGTTTTGCATCTGTAAGCTAAGTTTTGCAAACGTGTGCAGTGATGTTTGTATCTGTAAGCTTAGTTTTGTAGACTTGTACATTTTGTTTTCTGTCTGCAAACTCCGTTTTGCAAGTCTGTGCATTCAGACACAGGCTTGCAAACCCACTTTCGCAATCTGGGTGGCAAGAATACTTACGCACGTGTGCGTGTGCATGTGCATGTACATGCTTACGGACATTTGACAGGTTTACTGCATGGTAATGTTTTGTACACAGGGTGTCGCAAAAGAAACAGGCTATCCGCAAGGGAGGGACCAATCAGTGTCTTGGTCAGTGGAATCGCTACGCACAACACAGTTGGCTAGTCAACACTGTCAGTAAGCCCATGATCATGCTAGTCAGTCAACTCAGAGCCATGTAAAGAGAACCATCCCTGAAAGATGGACTCTTTCAGGGATGGTAAGATTTAAGGATATTGCCTGACTACGCCACTCCGGGACTTCCACCCTGGGAAATACACACATTTCACATTTTTAGACACACTAACCCAATAAAGGGCACGCAGGTTCATTCACTAATAAAGTCAAAGACGTGTTGTTTCCAATATCAAAACTACACCTTTTTATTGAATGTTCACAAGTAGCAAGAAGCAGAAATAAACAAAAAGAAACAAAAGAACACAAGAACCTATACTACTCCAGACACATAGCCAATACATGAACACACACACACAGACAAATCTACACATGACCACATATACTCACTTAGCCAAATATATACAACACATACTCTTTCACTCATTCACTCACTGGCTTGCTTGAACACCTTCTGGGCTCTGCGTAGGGTTTTCTGCCAAAACAACACGCGATAAGCATCGCGCACATATCGCGGACCAAACAGAGTCATTTAAGAGCCCATACTCATAGAATGGGGGTTACAGTACGTAACCAATGGTACGTTCGCCTGTTCATCTCTGTTGCTGTCGCTGTGTTTTGGCGTGAGAATTGTTTGGGCAGCGTGAGAGCGTGAGACTGAACGTGAAAGCATGTGTCACACGCCAGGAGTGTGAGAGTTGGCAACCCTGCTGTTTTCAAGTACACCTTTTAGAATGATATAATATTCCATATGAATGTAGCATATTTTAAATGAGCTGTAAGCATGAAGAATTGGCTGTAAGGCTTTTCTTGCCAATTCACAGGGGTTGCACAACATTTCAAACATGCAGAGAGCCTTTTTTTCTTACCTTAGTGCAGTTAGCAGCTTTAGGCTCCAAATCGCTGAGAGTGACCAGCTCCTTTAATAAACTGCTCTCCTGATAACCTCCCTTCACCCCACGTAACTTGAAATAAGCCTGAGGTTTAGACAGAATGAGGCGCAGGTTCACTGCAAACCCAGCCATGTCGATGGCAAAGGGCCGGTGTGGGTCGAATACAGTCTTCCAGCCGTATACCTTGCCCAAGGTGTTTACTTTAGGGGACTCATACCGTAGGCCGCCCACAAAGGCCACAGGCCACACTGACACCTTTTTGGTAGAACGCATCTGGTAAACAGAGACAGAGATACAAGTCACTCACTGAGTCATTTTAAGTTCTATAAATCCCATACATTTAGCTACAGACAAGAAGTGTGTGAAAGGATGAGGAGGAGGAGACTTTACACTCTTAGAGAATAAGTCAGCTCTACATCATGTTTGAATTTGCTTTGCAACATATCTCCTTACCTCCTCAAACAGCTCCAGACTGTATGTGTTGTCATCATCTGCAAAGTAGACAATCCCAGGCTGGCTGTTGTTTACACTGAAGGTCTCGCGGAGCCACCGCAGGGCCAGGTTCCTCTGTATGGTACCCCGAGGTATTCGGGGGTCCCTAGTGTCCCCGCGTACCTTATAGTTCCTAGGCGTCTCCACGTTGAGGTGGGTGTAGTTGAGTCCCGTCTCCCGGAGAAGAAGGCTGACCAGAGTGGTCCTCCTCTGGGAGTCCTCCACCAGGATCCAGTGCAGGTTGGGCACGTGCAGCAAGGTGTTGGCCAGACGTGTCAGCTCTGCCTTCTGCACTGGCCGGCTGTAGGTGGGAGTGATGACGTGGATGGTGGGCAGGATGTCAGACCAGGGAGGAGGTCGACTGTAGACATACTCAGTGCGCACCACCTCCACGATGTCCCGGTTCTGAAACGAGCAGGACTCCTTGAAAGCAAAAGTATTCCTGGAATTGGAGTGACCATCACGTCTGTCATCTAGCCAGGAGGGAAAATGATTTCAATGAGCCTCTGTGTGCTGTCAAATATAGATGGGGCCTTGTGCTACATGAAGCCATTGTACATTCTTACCCTTTCGAGTAGCAAGCAGGGGAGTGATGTTGCTCTGGTGCCAAACAGTGATGAGCAATGTCCAAGGCAACACGATCAACACAATGGCGACGATGTCTCGTCTCTTCGGCATCTCCAGGGTCAGACCTGAGTCATGTC
Organism: Maccullochella peelii; assembly: GCA_002120245.1. Classification (NCBI taxonomy): domain Eukaryota; kingdom Metazoa; phylum Chordata; class Actinopteri; order Centrarchiformes; family Percichthyidae; genus Maccullochella; species Maccullochella peelii. The sequence goes on from LKNJ01000286.1 coordinate 154,503, forward strand.
ACTACCTGCAAGGCATATACCACATGATATGGTTCACAATCATAAGAACCAGAGAGCTGTGAAATGACGTGTTTTGACTTTTCCAGTGACCATCTTTAGATCTCACTGAAGAGAACAAGCTAACAAAACAAGTGTCTTTTGCAAATATTGTTTTAAGTGTTGTTGGAGTTATATCCATATATCTTTTTTAATTTATTAAATTAAATCAATTACATTCAGAGCATTTTATTTGCTATATATATTAAGGGAACTAATTTCAAATTTGTATTTCTTATAGAGTACTGTATAATTTTTGCTGTCAGACAGACAGCTGTATGGGAAGAGAAAGTGTCTTTCACCAGACTCCATTTAGAGATATCACTTTTAAAGGAAGCACTCACTGCCTTTAGAGTTATTTTTTAGCACACTGTCTCTAGCTTGTGAATGGATGAGCTGGTTGACTGAGTTTCCCAATCTAATGGCCCTCCATTTTCACTACATGTGAATTGCATTCTCAAGTCCATAGATGGTGGCCCTCTATAGAACATCAGCATGCTGTAGCTGCAAGGCACAAACTACAAGGAAGGAGGCATCGTATTAAGAAGCAGTCTCAGCCTGCTGGATCTGCTGCACAAGAGAAAATAGGTCAGAAAACGCTCCAAGCTTTTTTTTTGTCTCATTTAAAAGCATACTGGTGTATTACAGATAACATTTGAGCTAATGATTTGAAGAGGGCACAGTGAGGATGAAAGGGTCAGGCCCTTTCCTGCCTGTAAACAGCTGACACAGACATAGTTAGAAAAATACTGTTTTGTAGTTTAAACCTTAAGATAGCCTGATACAACTAAGATGGTCTATATGTTCTTTATAGTTATATACCGCAAATTCACCTCAGTGGGAGGGATAGCCTGGCCTTTATTACACACATGCCTTTATTTCTAATTTGCCCTGTTCCCCAGTTAATGCAAACTCAAAACCTCCTCCATGTGTACTTGTTGTTTTGATAAGTATGGTGTCCATTTCCACAACACTAATTCCATCAGTGCAGCAAGTGTCCCTGAATGGTGTTAAGCTACCATAAATGAAACTCAACACTTCCTCCAGAATGTTCACATTAAAAGTCTTGCAGGAAATGTGGCGTTTTGCTGACATCGATCAGGAGCACAGGGAAATGACTGAATTTAATTAAGTATGAAAACATTTCTGTTAAAAAATAGAAAGCCAGAGCAGAAGAGTGGTGAGTATAACATGAATCACGTGTTGTTGTACTGATGGCATTAGTGCTGTGGAAATGCACATTATACTGAGTTTACTTTACCATGTGAGTTGTTGTAGTGGGCTACTGGTAATTCCATCCTCCTCAGTGTTCTTTTACTCATGCTGGCCGCGCCCCCGGCCATTATTTAAGATGATATGAGAACTAACATATGGGCGGCTGTGGCTCAGGAGGTAGACCGTGTCGTCCTGTAATTGCAGCGTTGGTGGTTCCATCCCCGGCTCCTCCTATTCACATGTTGAAGTGCTCTTGAGCAAGACGCTGAACCCCAAATTTCTCCAGATGGTTTGGCCACTGCTTTGCATGTTAGCTCATCGGTGTGTGTGTGTATGAATGAGAGGCGCTTTGGATAAAAGCGCTATGTAAATGCAAACCATAACATCTTACCTATGTTTGTAGCCAACACACATGATCATGTCAAGGCCTGATACTGTAGGCTCTATAGAAAGAGGCCTGGAGAAGAGGAGACTGTGTATCAGTGGTTCAGTTCAGTCGATTATCCCTGCAGAGAGAAAACATACGGAGGATTAGAGTCAGTTTGACAGCCTGTCATGTTTTCATTATAAAATCTGTTTGAATTGGTCAGTTGGTCTTTTGGTCACGTGACCTGCCTAGTTATCAAGTCATTGATTGAGGTCACTTGGAATAAAGTGTGAACACTGAGTCTATGATTGGGTCCCTCTAGACATACAGAATATGTGAAGCAAATGTTTTCTATTCAACGTTGAAGCATAAATAACTCTTTCAGCTACATTATTTGTGTGCTTATGGTATGATTCATTACCAAAGGTCATTCGTGTTGTAGTGTGTTTCAGGCAATTTACAGTCAGGCAGTTTTTACCTGGTGCAATGTACGTGTGTGTGTATGTGTACATGTATGTTCATGTTTAGCTCTCTGACTATCCTTTTGTTCAGCAGTTTCCTGCAGTCTTCAATGTACTCCACAGATATCTGTGATCATAATAGTACAGTGTGCTTGTGTTTCCCTTCTCTTCAGGAGTCTCTTCATGAGACAGATCCTCTGCTGGTTAATCACAAGTCTTTAGACATAATTAATCCTTGATTAAAAAGGATCAACCCCAGTCTGAGATCAAAGGTTGTGCTAGCTAATTAACACATCAGGATAGGTTTAATAGGGTCACGTTGAAACAGCATGTCATTGATATAGACAAACTAATTATCTATGCACATCATGTTGAAAGGCGATGACTCACTCTGTTGTGTCATGGCTGAAGGCAACCAGCAGTTTGGAATGATATAGATCTCATAGATTTTGATAAAACAACAATCTAAATGTGTTATTTTGATTATTTTGCAGAAAATGTAGACATTTTTCTCCACATTTGCATCAAAATACACATAGTGGTAGACAATTGTGCTGACTTTTGGGGAATATTAGTGCACAGAACAAGAGTGAGCTATAGGCAGCATGCCATTAAATTTAGCAGCTTTGTCTGGAGTTAAAATGTGCACCTGCGATCTAAATTTGGTTCCACTTGCACAATGTGTCCAAGAGTTATGGCAATTTATGACAAATAAGTCATGTGTGCAAGAAACCATGTTTCACGTCCTAAAAATAAAAATCTACAAAGTGCTGGTTATTTCTTATTTTCTGTTTTAGTTGATAGAAATGTGTAGTTTACACCTGCTCACTGTAGCAACAACCACTGATGTAGTTTAAAGCTAAATACAGTATGGATGATGACTGCACCATGACCAGCACTTATGTTAACACTTTCATGACACAAAGATAAGGAGAGAAGAAAAACACTGTCACTTGAATATGGTAATACAGTAGCTCCAGTTACATTTCCTGAGTTAACCTTTTTGTTGTAGGGATTTTGAATGGAAGCACAAATAAAGACAGATATCTATTAAACACACACACACACACAAACACTAAATGTCATTGATTAACTGAAAATCTGTGATTCAGCAGTACTGGGCTACAACCCTCAGAAACATTATTTGTGGTCAAAATAGTGAAAACTGAATGAACTCAAAGCCTATTTGAGTTATATGTCTGCTTGATAATGAATTATAAAAGTAAGATCTGGTGTTGATGTCGTGGTGTTGGCACAATGCAACATCTATGAAATTCCACAGACGCCTGTGTCCATACACGTCACTAAACACAGGGGCCCTGCACACTTGCTAATGGCCTCTGCATGGGGTAGATGAGTCACCATATGGAACTCCAGCATGCAACTGTAATGCTAAGGATGATTTTTATCTTATAAGGTTGGAGGCATAACGAAGGGTAGATACACAATATAATGACATTTTCACAATTATGTATCTTATATTTGATCATAAATTAATTCTGATTCATTTTGATGCATCTGTATTATAAAGCATTGTTTTCTTCTGCTGTGGTTACTCAGATGTAAACATGGCAATTGTGTGCAAGCAGCGAACCACAAAGCCAGTTTAAGTATTGCCTGTCAAAACACCAATTGACAACCTTTATGCCCAGAAGGAGCAGCAATTCTCTTAAATGACACAAACTGACCTCGACCCATTTACTCGTGATTAAATATTTAACTTTGACTACACAGGCAGCTTGTATCTGCCCTCCAAAGCTGCTTTCTTTAGTACACAGGGGGTCATTCTGTTGATCTAGCTTCATAAGAAATGACCAAACAGCCATAAATAACCAGTCAACACAGGAACACATATGGACCTGGCAGTAAGGCTGCAGTGCTGGAAACAGACTCAGGTCTCACAAACCTAATGATTCCAATCCAGTGCTCACTAATGATAGACCTTGACTGGATCAAAGAGCCAGGAGTGGAAGGACGATAGTGGACTCAGCACTTAAAAAGATCGAAAGCTTCTTGTGTCTTTAAAATGTATGGCTCAGCTCAAGAAAACTATAAATAGGTCTGTCTTGATATCAAACATCTCAGAGACGTGTCTCTTAAATCCTGTCTCAGCAGGGAAATCTATACTAATGTTATCTGTGCTAATAAGTCAAATGGCAGGGGCTGCTAGGGGCTATGAAGCTGACGCAAACTAAAAGCAGGCTGCTGAGAGATCCTCGATTTAAAGGGTAACAAGCCTGGAGAGCACTGTGTGTAACAAAAGACGGATAGGCCTATATTATGGGATCCAGCTTCAATGCTGCTGACCCACAACACTAACGACGGCACCTTTGCATTTTTCTGTGTGAACCCTCCAACCTATTAGCCCTGGCTTTGACACTGCAGACCCTCATTACAGCAAAGCAGCTCCATGCACATCCTCCATTCCTCCAGGCAGGTGGCGGACAGACTCACAAACAATTAAATAAATAAATCCCACTGTCACAGTGCGTTTAATAGTATTGTCAGTGATAGAAATATAATTTTTGGTTGCAAATAAATTCACAGCAGAGGGAGATTTTCAGGAACTAAATGTATTTTCTTTCATTAAATCCTCATTACTGCCATCTGAATCCAGCCAACTGTTATTAATCCCTTAAATCCTAATGGTGACCCGTGCATGTGTCTGTATACGATAGACAGCTGCAGGTATATCTGATGTACTACTGCTCCTGGTGTTTGTTGTTCTGATGTTTGCACTATCCCTTTCAACTGGTTTCAAGATGTAAAAGTTGAGCCTGGTGCCTTGGTGTTCGGCTGGTTTGGAATTCTAATATTCAGGTGCAGTGGGATTTTAGGGATGAGTCTCTCTGAAATAGTTTTTCACTTAAGTACCTTTCAGGTGCTGCTCAAGTTTTGTATTTCGGTGTGCTTTTGTGGCCATGGGAAAGTTTATTTTCTCCGTTAGACTATTGTTTAACAATAATGATATAATTAAGCATTGACACTCAATTGAATTAACTACAATACAACGTTAATCCAATAATAAAATAAAAATAATAAAGTTTAAGAGATGTATACTTACAGAAATGAGTGATGATCCACTTTCGCCACAGAGTCTAGTCCTGTTGTGCTGTGTTAATGATGAAGGTGCTGATAATGGTGCCGGGCCTTGATGTGTCAGCTGTGATGAATAGAGGGATCCATCAAGTTCTCTTCCCGGGGAAGGAGAGCGTGTTTGGCGCACATACGAGCAGCAGAGTTGGGGTGACAACTAGCGGATTTCGTTCACAGCATCCGGTGGGTGCTATCCAATCCTCGGGTAGAGTCGTGTCCTCAGTGCCAGCCCCTGTAGAGACAGACGAGGTCATCCCTCTGGAAGAATGCTGCTTCTCATTGCAAAAACAAAGGCTGGGATTGTCAAAGCTGATGGCAAGGGGACGGGGCGGAGGGGCAGCCATGACCGGAGGACTCAGGACAATAGAATAAATCACATGAAAAATGTCACAACCCCACAAATGGAATTCTTACTTGGGGATGAAGCGGGATTTGAAATAATAATGTGGGCGTTGTTTATATGAGGCATAAACAGCTTTAGTCACATGGTCCACTAGTCAGACAGTAAGGGCATTTCAATTCATTTTGCTTTCATTTCCTGACAGGCATATGAAAGAAGTGCATTCTGAATAGACTCCTATGCTTGAAAAGTCTAATAATGTGACAGGGTAAAAATATGCCTCTAACTCCAGCAGTGTGAAAGGCAGCTCAGATCAGATCAGTAATTAAGGAGGATGGTAATATTTTGGCACGTGACAAAGCGCAGTGGCTAAAAATTATGCTACTTATAGCAGGTGGTTTAGATGAGCCACTTTGACCGTTCAAACTTTTGGAAGATTAGGTCAGTTGAATATTGTGAATTTCTGACATGATATCTCCCACTTGGTGAAAATAACAGCAGAAGTGTCAACAAACCATGGCAACACAGCTGCAAAACCCCCATTGCTGGCACTTATATCTAAATAAAATCCAGTATTAGTGCTAATAGAATAATTTCAGCCAATTTAAAAGGAGCTGTACACTGTATGTTTCTATCTGGTTTGACTTGTTAACGAACCGCTACAGATGTGTAACACAGTAAAAGATGCTAATTTATGATATTTATCTGGTCTGGTGTGACTACAAGTGGGGTAACCATCTTGGAATAATGTGTGAACTCTTCCAAGTCAGAACAACAGGAGTTTTTTTTGTTCTTCCTGTTCTGCCGATATGGCAGCATTACTAAGATGGTAATAATGATGCTCAGTTACATTTAAGTGTTACATTGAGCCCTCGCTAGTGAGTCAGCATGCACAATACCATACAGCTGTTTCCCCCCTGTTTCCAACCTTTGTCTTAAGCTATCTTGGCTGCTGGCTATAGCTTCATACTAACCGTACAGACATGAGAGTGGTATCAATCTCATCTTCATCATCATCAAGTCTTGGCAAGAAAGCAAAATAAACATTTTTCCCAAAATATCAAACTATTCCTATAAGGAAAGACTGGTTCAAATGTACAAATTTCAAATGAACAGTATGATATTATAGAAATAACATGTGAACTTTTAAGGGTGGCACTGTATGTGTAATGTTAAGAGGTCGCTCAAAATGAGGAACCCTGAGAGAATTATTACCCGACTCTGCAGCTCTACTCAGCTTTGTATTCTCTGTTAATTTATTGTTTTGGTTTTACATGGTGCAAATGTACTGTTTGTTCAGCCCCATTTGCACCAGCTACAGGCAGCTATTTTCAGCAAAAAGCTCTGACAAACCCACTGTACACTACCTGCTCAGCACCAAACCAGACAAAGTTAGCGACTAGCATTAGCTGGTAAAGAAAGTTGAAGGGCCAGATATTTTTCTCAGGAGTTGATATAAAGCCCCAAAGAGCTGAATATTGGACTACTAATTTGTTAGGTGGCCAGAAACACAATGCTAAATAAATGATAAAGTTGCTCCATATCTGGTAGATGCTTAATGTTGTTTGCTAATGTTAACATGCTACATGGTAACATGGCTTAACATGCTAGCCGTTCTTTGTATGATGATAATATATCAAAGCTGTGTGTCTGTGTGTTGTTTTGGAGCTCTTCTGCTCCCGAGAGATCAACAAATCAGTCCAAGCGAACGTTAAAAATGTGTCGATCAATAGAGAACGCAACAGTTTTCACCGTACAAATGAAGCTGGGTTTTTGATAGAATCTTGATAGATTTTGTTGCTTTCTATTTATAGCCACAAATGTCCATGACTGGACAGTACACAGTATGTCTGCAGTCTTCTGCTAACCAACAGTATCATCAGTATGCTACAATATCACATATTCTATCAATTACTTATTTATCAGCTTGTTTCCCAAGTTTAATGAAATTCAGCTTCTTTCTAATGACTGCCAGACATGAAACAGTATTCGTCCTTGAACTTCAACCTCTGCCTCCTCTGTTAGCTTCTCTATTCCTGCTTACTCTCACATGTGAACCATCCCAACCTCAATTTCCCATTTTATTTCTTTGAGCACAAGCACTGTGATGTATTATCATTATCCCAGCAAATAATTCAAATCAGTCATCATCAATATTTTTAAGATATTAAAAAGACAGTTTGGATATGTATGCACCTGATCATCCGTTTGGGTTTTCATTGTCTGAGTCAGCCTTATTTTCCTCAGGAAGTATGCTGTTTATTCATGCATATGTTATTGGGGAGCAGAATAGGACGGTGCTTATAAACGGCCTTTCATGACCAAGAGTATTAGAGGCATTATGATCTGCAGTGCTATTTGAAATAATGTGCGCACGTAAACAGATTCATTGTAAAAGAATAACTGCTCTCAGCTCAACACCTCCTCTCCGACTGGTGTCTTTGTATCCAGCAGAAACCCAACACCTGCTGTAGACCCGACGGGAATAATTTCTAAACAACTTGTCGTTATGCTGCCTTGTCCTCAAATGACACTACAGAGAAGAAATACAGCAAGAAAGTTGTTGATAAGAAGCAGATCATTTAAGTGAGATAATCCAGAAGTTTGGATTCAGAATGAAAAAAAGTGGGATCATTTTTATTATTATTACACCCACTATGAAAGAGTGTAACATTATTCACTGTTCACAAGTTCTCCTTGTGCTCTCACTTTTATGTTATTAAGTCACTTCCATCATTCCATCAATATTCTGTCTGCATCTGTTGTGCATTGATGTGCTGAGGCTCAGAAATGCCATTCAGTGTTTGACAGATGGGTGATTAATGAGAGCGTGATGCAGTTGCAAAGGTGTCACATAGAGAAAGAAGTGTAGGTGTGCTATTAAAATGCAAATGATTCAAATTCAAATTCAATTAATAGCTTCTTAAGGTGGTCGTGGCAATGTTGATGTGTATGTGATGAAAAACACAGTGAAGCATGTGTGTCAGTATTTTCGAGTGCGGTGGGACCTTTGAAAATCATCTGAGTGATAATTAAGTGGCTTTTCACTGCAACGGCTCTCTGCAAGTGTCATTTCTCTCACTTGCTTTGTGTTGGTTTACACAGAATATGATACAACATGGTACAACAAGTCATGCTTTTGGAACCTGGCTTCAGTGTTATTCGGGAGGTTGGAGGATCATCAAGAGGGCAACTAGATCACGCATGCTTCATTAGTTTTGCGGGAACGCTTTAGATTACATCCTGCAACGTGCAGCGTAATTCTTCCCAATTTATTTTTTGTACTGATGGTAGAGTAGGTACCGATACATTCATGTAGGCACAGGGGAACAAGATGTGAAGTTAAGGAATTAGGGGGTAACAATGTGGGAACTTAAAAAGAATTTATTCTGTAGGTATGTTTTTAACTACCAGGTACACATTCTGTTATTACAGGAGCAGGGAATGATGATGTTAAGGTAAAGGAACAACAAGGAAGCACTGAGGAGTTGATCTGTTCAATGAGTTGATGGCAACAAGGATGTCAATGTTTAGAAATCTTACACAAGCCACCTTTAACTGATCTGGTGCAGCGGCATCATGCTGATTTCAGTCTGACTTTGATGATGAATGCACCTTATAGACTTGTGTTAGGCCCCTCCACTCACACTCACACACACACACACACACACAGAATTAATTAATTACAATTAATACACACATTAATCTATTTTAATTTATTAGCAGCAGTCTCATGCACTCAGCACAGCAGTGACATGTAAATATGAAATTTGTGACGCTAAACTCATATCATACAGGAAATGTGATATTTGGTGTTCAAATTTACACAATCATGGCTTATGGATAAAATATGGGTGGAGCTGAAAGCAAAGTAACTGCTATAAACAATACCTGAGAAATAGATTTTAAAGAATGTCTTCTTTAGATATTGAGTTTTAAAGAAAAGTGAGTGAGAGAGAGTGTAATTACAGCTTGATGTTTACAAGTACAGACGGTGCGAAGTCTAACATTTTAGTGAAGGTGTTAATGAGTACCGGATAATGTGCCAACAATGTATTTCACAGCTCCGACAGGGAAAATGTTCCCACGTACAGCTACGCTCTAGCTCTTCTAAAAAAACACCAACAACTCTGGAACCATATACACTATAATGCACATGATGAATATAACTGGACATGTATTTCATTGCTCAAAAGTGTGAGAATGAGAAGAAATGTGCTGGATGTTTTTTGATCAGCCAGCAGTAATGTTGTTTTTGGAACAGTGATAAAAAACCAGTGGAAAAATAAAGTGCTAGTACTCCCCTTATTGACATGTTGACGTGTGTAGCACATTCTGCATTTCTACAGTGAACAAAAGATACTAGGAGATATTGCTGATGTTCACAACATAAATGTATTTATGGGGACAACCATTTCAATTACTAGAGTAAAAAATTATTGACTATGTACACTAGCTTTAGTGTGTAGTTCAGTGAAGTCATCAGGCCGGGATGCCCTTAGTTCCTTGTATTCCCGGTGAAGTCCCTTAATGTAACGTTACTTAGACTAGCCGCCGACAGAGAAAAGCAGTATTGCCCTCTGGGTAATGCAGTTTATTTAGGGACATTATGAATCGCCCAGAGAACCTGCATGCTACAGTAGCTTAGTGTTTAGCATTATCCCATAACTGTCAGGTATACCTGCAGTGGCCACTGTTCCGCAAAATTAAGCTCAATGAATATGAGGAAGAGCAGCCTGGTGTCTGTTTCCTTGCAAATACATTAATCAGATAACACGCTATGTAGCTCTTGGCTTTAGTTTCTTTCTTTTGTCTGTTTTTGTTTGTTTTTTTACCACTAATTGAAAATGAATCCTGTCACTGTTATTGTATCTAATCATGCTTACTGTTGGCCTCCTCATCAAGGAATGTGCTGCCAATTATATCAACTGGACACTGATACATACAGCAAGCCAAAAGATGGTAGAAGGTAAAAATGAAATACTCCAAATCCGTTTGGCAAGCATATTTGGACCAATGAAGCCCTGTACACTCCAGGCCTTAATCAAGGCAAATCTTACTCATGTCAGCTCAGTGTCAGCATTTATAATAAGCAGGTGCCACTCAGAACTGCCCCGACTCTTTTCATGCATGAGGAGTCCCATCTTACAATAATAAAATTTCAGCTTTAAATTTACACTTTGTTGTTGTTTGTTTCACAATTTTCCATATTGTGCTCTCAGGTGAGAATCATACTGTATCAGTGAAGTCCCAAAACATCTTCTAACACTGCTGCACTGGAGACTAATTCAATAAATGTAAAAGTTTTGAACTTTATGTCAAACTTGCATTTCTTATTTCAAACTTTAATAACTGTTCAGAAACAGAAAATGAACCAATACACCCCCAAAATCACCATGAGTAGGCTACTGTCTGCACACAGTATCATTCACTGGCTTTGGTTATGGGCACACTATAATCTAATTACTGCATGTACTTGGAGTTTGAGAATAATTTGATCAAGCTGTTCTTAGTTAATATTCCTATTTTCTTGCTATTTTGCATACTGCATTTGTTGATGAAGCAAATAATTATGTGCTTGTTTCCCTTGAGGCTATCAACATTCATGCCTTATCACAATGTCAATTCACTAAATATGACCATAATCAAAGTAATGTTAAGATGCTTATATGACCATGTCGTAATTGCTGCATTCTTGTAATAGAATTCAAATCATCAGCCAGAGGCAAATGACAATCAGCTCCATCAAAAAAATCACAGTGTATACATGATTGCTGAGCACAAGTGTAATAATATTCTGCTGGGCATTTAATTAGCTTAATCCAATTGTTCTCATGATCAAAGAGAGAAACAACAATTCTGTATAAGTTGTCACAGTTAATGGAGCAGCTTCAGACATCAGAATATTCTTCTCTCAATTTGCAATAAACGTGGTAATATTCACAAATAGGAGATGACTGCAGTTGGTGGGAAATATAAAAATCAAAAAAAGTGTCTTTTTTTTTGCATGATTTAAGGTAGCATACGGTTTATTTTTGGTGTGAGCAACATAAAATATAGATTTAAATCCTGACTTTGAATTGGAACAGTGAAACTATAGGAGAAATGTATATATTCATGTACGTACAACCTCCTTGTTAAATTTGAATAAATTAGCATTCAGTCACATTTCACTGATTGAAAGTAGTGTACACCCCCCACAGAGGCAATTTTATCTTCCAGCACAAGTAAAAATATGTTCACAACAATCACAGCCACATATACAATCAGCAGCCACAATCAGGAAGAAAGTGAATGCACGGCCTTGACTCAATTATAATACACACAGGCAGAGCAACTTCCATTATATACAACCATATTATACTGCACGCCACCCATTCTGATTACAAAAGCACACACACACACACACACACACACACACACAACAGTTGTTGAGAATGTTTGTCTCGGGGGGGGGCTTTAAGTTTAAATGTAGTGCAGTAACTTTTAAGTAGTCTAATCATCATCAGAATGGCTCTTTGAGTTGCTGCTGTGTGAGTGGGGGGGTTATCCTACTCAAAGTCAGTGATCAATTTGTTGCTTATGTTTTTGGGCAAGATTGAGTCAAGTTTGATGCTTTACATAATTCTACTGAATCAGGAGTGCACCAGGTGTTTGTTCATTCCTCTCAAACAGACTGACATCCAAGATGTCTGCTGCCGCATGTGAGTAAAGACAGAGCAGTGCTGATGTGTGTCTTATGGGTGGACTGAGGCATACTGGGCCAAAAAATGCTGATGTGGTAAATGAAAAAATTTGAAACAAGACAAAAAGGCTAAGCTAAAACTTAACAGCACTAAACGGCTCCATCTTAGCTCCAACTTAGCTAAGTGTGAAGTCTACAGCAAAGACAACAGAGTGGTTGTGGAAGGTTGTGTGGGAGTCTTCAGTGTGTTTGAATAAACTGATGCAAAGCTCGGGAAATGCACCAGCAAGTAAAGTGTGATACCACTGTGCTTATGTTGTGCTTATGTTTTGTTATGATGTGTGAAAGCATACATTGTGCGAAATGTGTTGCTGATTTCAATAATAACACAAGCCACGGTGAGCCAATCAACATTTCTCAATAGAAAATGTGCCAGACATTGTGTTTTATGACATTACACCATACAGATGTGTTTATATTAGTGATCCATGTATTTAACGTAACATATACCAACTGAACCAACTGATTCATCACTTCCAGTGGAAATCGAGATGTGTAAACAGACACTACAATGTCATATGTGAAAATTAGATTGAAATATTGCATTTCATTCATTATGAAGCTGATAAAAAGCGTGCATTTTTACACTAAGCTCTCACAGCTTTAGTGCCTGGCTGCTATTGTTGCTTGTCTCAGGACTCTCCCTGGCATTAGTGAACATCTGCTTTCGAGTTTTCAGGACGAGCCGATTCTTTGTCTACACCTGCTGTGTGCTCTCGGTGCTGTGAAGTGGTAGTGTAAGCTCCTGCCTCAAAGTGTGTTAAAAACGTACCCCTCACGTTCAGGCAGAGGTCCAATGTCTGTCTCACTTTTAGAAGAGTGTGAACCTCATCAAGAATGTGCTGTGGCAACATACTGTACTGTCCCAGCCAGCCTGGGACACATTTGTTTCCATACAGGTGGAAAACGCAGCACAAATTCCAGTGTAATACTAGAGTCATTAGGAATGGGATTGGAGTCATATGATAAGGGCACAAAAGCTGCTAACATATAAAGTGCATTCATGTTCACTGAATTACACAATTTTCTGGCTGCTACTGATGCCCACACAGTATCTGTAGAGAACTGTACAGATTTTGGAGATTTTGTGAAATGTATACTTTCCACTCTAACTATGACCGACATTTTACACTCACAGGACACAACACAAGTAATCTAAGAGCAAATACACTAATAAGTATGGATGAATATCTGGTAATCATATGGTTCAAGCTACAGTGTAGACTGATTTTACATATCAGTTATGCTTGGAGGCTGTCTGCTTCTAAATTCTAAATCCTGATTTCTGCGACTGATAGTGTAACAGACACAAGTTACAAATACATTTTATGAAAAATATATTACCACAGATATCAGTGCTATCCCTTTCAGTGGCCTCGGCTGAAGAATAAAGCTCAGCCTTTGTCTCTGCGAAATAGTTTACATAAATGAGGCAGCGTTCACACCGGAAAAACGCAGCCCTCTCATTCCTTTGAATGAGAGCGGTGCGGCGACACAGCAGGGGTGCCAGTGCAGAGGGCTTTGGCAAAAAAACACAGCATTGTCTGGCATGAAAGTTGACCCTCACTAAACTTTTGCCGGACCGCAACGCAGTATCATCCAGCAAGGTGCTGCCATGGCCAATCAAGTAAGTGCAAGCACACATTCCTGGTAGATGACTTTGTCTGATAAGCCTTCAAACTCATGAATCTGTTACTCAACCTGGACTCCCTGAATCGCATCGTTTTCTATTTGAACACCTGCTAAGAGCCTAAATGCCAAGTTCTAACATTAGCATGCTAACATGCTCACAATTACGGTGGTCACATGCTGATGTTTAGCAGGTATAATGTTTATCAGGTAACACTTTACAATATGGTACACAAAACTGTGAGTAGTTACTAAGGAATGAGAGAGGAACGAATCAGGAACGAGCTGATAATTAATGAATGGCTAATGAGTAGTTCCTGAATAAATCCCAATTGAGGACTTTATAGTAGATTATGATGAGTTACTAGAGAACAGTCTGGGAGATACTATATTAATGAATCATTAGGTAATAATTAGCTCACCAGCTCATAAGTATCCGTGAATCAGAATAACGACCACTTTCTTCATAAGTCGTTCCTGATTAGCTCTGAACTAGAAGCCACTCATTCATTACTAATTACTTAATAATTAGTTTCTCTCTTTGTGCACCCCCAAGTAAAGTGCTACATCATATTGAATAGTTACAATGTAGTCCTTCATTACTTCTAGATTATCTGACCATTGGCCTACTTTATGGAAGTTTTGATTGGACTATTAAACAAATAAAATCCAGTCAGAACTTAAACCATAAAGTAGGCCACTGTGATAATCATGAAGTAATGAAGGACTACATTGTAACTGCTCAGTTTTTAGTAACTACTCACATTTTTGCGTACCGTATTGTAAAGTGTTACCGTTTGCCATGTCCATCATCTTAGTTTAGCGTGTTAGCATGCTAACATTTGCTAATTAGCACTAAGCACAAAACACAGCTGATTGGGATGTCATTAGTTTTGCAGTTATTGGACAAATTGAAATTTTGACTTGATGATGGTGCTAGTTGATAAGTTAAAGGATCATCAAAGTTATTACAATTCATCCTGAGACATGAATGTTTGTACCAAATTTCATGGCAATCCACCCAGTAGTTGTCGAGACTGTTAACTCACCATTAACAGGCATCACTCAACTGCAGCTCCCCCCAGTGGAATAGTTTGAGTACTTTCCCTGACAGCACATACATGCTGCAAGGTTGGAAAAGAGAAAACATCACAGTACCACTTGAAAGTCAAATGTTTCCTTCTCTGTGGACTGGATAATTCCAGTAAATATCAAATCTATATCAGTCATTACACAGAGAATACTCCCACAGTTAGCATTAATGATATTGTTCCTGTCAGACTACAGTGTCCACATGCCCTATTGTACCTCTGGCATGAAAGGCTACAGTTCAGTGGGAGCTTCAGAGGAGTCAGCATCCTGCTTCGTAGGATGATAGTGCTGGTTTTGCGAGGACCCGCTCGGTGTATTGATCTGCTCATGCAGCATTCCCTCCGCTTGAAGTGAGAATTTGCCTCTGATCTGCTTTCAAGTGGGCAAAAACAACCTCAAACAATCTGACTCAAAGGCACCTTTTTGTAATTTACATCAAGAGCACAGCAGAGTATGCAGATTTACAAAAAAAAGAACCTGCAGAGCTAGTTCAAAGCATAATGATTTTCTCTTGAATATCCTTCTGAACTACTCTTAATTCTGCTAAGATGCATTCGGTATACATTACACAGGAACTGATGCAGAATCCAAATTGTTGGGAAGGATTTCAAATGCGCCATGAAATAGCCCTCTGATGAGTTTCCAAGCAGATCTCAATTCTAGATCAAACAATTTCAACCATCGACCATTTGTGAGCAATTTGTTAATGAACAGACCAGTGAGTGGAGAGCAAATTTGAAAGTTAAATCTTTAGACTTACATTACAAATTTCTATAACGACAATATGGCAATGATCCAGTGCTGGTGCAGTCATGGAATATACACTGAGCTAACTGCAGAGTGTTTTTTCCCTTTGACATGTACTCTGATTCTCACTTGCAATTAATACATTTTAATGAGAGAGAAAAAAAATCTTTGAGGAGTATTTAAAGAGGAGTAAAGAGTTAAACCATGGAGTATTTCTGTGCTCATTATTTAGACCAACATGGCTTTACACCGGGTTCAATTTTGCAAACCAAAGCAAAAATCATGCTGTTAAGTAATCTGAATCAGCCTTTTTAATATGTCACTCTGGCCACATTTTGTAAAGCTGATATTTCATTAGTATTCTTGGGAGCAATTGGTTTGCAATTCATTTCTGAGTGCTTATCAATAACACTGATTCACAGATTGTGCGGGACTGTAGCAACATCACTAAAATATCTCTATGTAGGGAGATCTCATTATCATGAGTTGGTGTACTCCTCATGATTTCTGATAAGTGTATTTCTTTCTTTTTTTCTGTGTGTGCTGTTGATTTAAATGGTGAGACAAAGACACATTTCCTGCTGGTAGGACAACAAAGTTCTATTCTGTTCTATTCGTTTCTAAATCACTGTAAGCTTTTGTAGAAAAGATAGACTTTTTTGTGGCAATAAGTAACACAAAGAAGTAAATATATTTTATATATTCAACTGCATCTTCATGAGTGTCAGGATTTTGAGAAAGAAGAGTTAGATAATATGCAGTTTGCTCCAGACAGTTTGGCAGCAAGATGCCAAGAAGACCTCTTGAAGAACATCCAAAGTCTAATTAAAAGATTTACATTTCAGCAGTGCTGAGCAGAGCCAAGAATGACAGGTTACATCTCCGCAAACTAAAGTTTGACAGTGACACAGATTATATTAAGATGTCAATCTTTTCAACCAGATGTCCGATGTTACTGTAGTGACAGTATTTCACTAATGCGATAAGATTACATGCGGTGACTAGGTGTTAAAACAACAAAGGAACAAAGAAATAAAGAAAAGATCCTGAACAAATCTGCACTTTGAACAGTCTTCTGTGAATGACTTTATTCAACATGAAAGTTCTCAGTAATTCAGTCTGATAGACAGCAGATGGCTTGACAAACTCATCTCTGTTGTAGCTTGTCTTGTTCAACATGCACTATGATAGTAGACCTACCAAAGCAGGGGAAAAAACATCCATAAACAGTCAGAAAGCATGTCCTGTCTGTCCATGCTGCACATTTCAAAAGGCTGACAGATCAAAGGAGAGAAAGGGTTCAGACCTTAACTGCAGATTGGAGCGGCTCAACATCCACTTCTTTGCATGTCGCCTTCTCCTCCGCTGCCTCTGCCTCCGAGCTCCAACGATCTAATCAAGACAGATTTAAAACACTCTTTGCTGCCATTAACGCCTCAACGGTGTCGCTGCCATTCATACACGCATGCTGCATCCCTGAATGAATGAAGCGAGCTTACAGGTGTACATGTTGGGAATGCGCTCCAGTGCTCACAGACTGAGATGTGGGAGAAGAGAGGGCAGCTTATTTGGCACTAAACCCTCCCTCCCTCTATTCTACTCTCCTCCCGTCGCTCTTCCTTTCTCTGCCACTCTGTCCCTCATCTCATTCCACTTTACCTTCCCGGTGCCCCTGTTTAGCTCCCACCCTTCACCCTTGCACCAAATGAATACCCCCGGTTTCTTCTTTCTTGCTGTTGGTAGTAATGCTAGTAATTGTCTGTGTGTGTGTGTGTGAGAGAGAGAGAGAGAGAGAGAGAGAGAGAGCCACGGCGAGACATCTGTGAGTGTATTTATTAGGGACCGAGGGAGTCTCTGCTTTGAGGACAGGACCAACCCCCATCCTCTCTGAAACAAGCATGTACCAGCGAGGGATCAACAGCCTGCACGAGTACAAGAGGCTGAGAAGGAAAGCTATGGAGAGGCAGCATCATTTTGTCAGCTGTTGATGTGTCTAAGAAACATGAAGAGATTGTGGAAAGAGATTGTAAATCTCCTAGACTTTGTAATGTGCACAACGAAAAGCCACTGATTTAAGCAAGCACAACATCACCTTCAAAATGTTGGACGCAATTAAATTTTTTGACATTGAACGATCACCCCTGTGGGACCATTAAGTGCTACTTTTCCTCTGTTTGAGAGGTGTGACATTCAGAAGAAATGCTAAGCTACTGAGGGTAATCCACCAAACTTGAGCCTAACCTTTACTAAATAATGGTTTGTGGCTGCGCATCATGTGACACCTCCGTAATTGGAAAACAATATTAAAATCCAAGTGCCTCACTGTAACAGTTGCAAAGCACATTATAGTAGACTCTATAAAGCACTATATTGATTAACGGCAAAAAAACAAAAACAAAAACAATGCTGATTTAAGTAAGACGTGCAGCCTAGCCAAGAAATGATGAAGTGGCTGAGGTGCACAAAGCCATCAATCATATTCTGAAATCTCTCTGTTCCAATAGCTACTGTGACAACGCTATTCTACTGCACTTCAAGAAAAGACGTATACACCACAGGCTAGAAGTATTTTATACCTTCTCTTTAAGTGATTGTCTTAAGTGCTTTGTCCATTATAATGGCACACTATAATTACTTTATTTCTATAATCTTGCTAATGAAAAGGTTGATGCTGTCATTTATTCATTCATGCAAATAAATGTGTTTTTGTGTTTTTCTTCTATAAAATGCAGGCCTTGCTCGAGCCAGTCTGTAACAAGATGCATTATCCCTCCTAGCTTCATCAAAATGAGACCCAAGGGTGCAGCAGCTGTGGCCTTTCAAAGTTTGAAATTTGACCTTTAAATTTTATCCCCAATCACAGCGATTTGTAAGTAAGGCCGGATGTGAGCAGTTTTGTTCATTTTCCTGCAAGATTTGCAAACTTTAGTGAAGAAAAAAAAGAGGAATTGAAAGTGCAGGCATTTTTCTGTTGTTCCTCGTTGTATAGTGAAGATCCTTGAATGCATCATGTCCAATCTCAAACTCTAATCAGCACTGATTTATTTTTGTGACATTCAGTGACGTTCCCAAAATCACCTCAATAAAACTGGTTAAAACCACAAATATTTTATGCAAAATCAGACTGTGACAAGGTTTTTAATGAGTGTTGATTTTGCCAAATGTCAGAAATTGGTGAATTGGCTAAAATAAAGACGGCAGAATGCCCAGGTTTTTAAAATATTTGATTTAAACTTAAAGTAATTACCTTGCCAAAACATGCCTGGTCTTATTTGATCTGATTTTGCAGATCCTATTATCTTGGTGTTATTTTGAATCTAAATTAACATGTAACTATTACTAACTAATAATGTGGATATAGAGTATAGTATAGATTTTCAGTAACCTGCAGCATGTTGTACACCAGTGTGGTGTGTGCCACCTTAACATGATTGAACTCAGTTTTTGGCAGAATAACTTGCCAGCGTACTGGCAGTGATGCTTTATAATTGTGAACTATTTCCTGTTTCTGTATGTCTCCACAGTTTGCCTTACAAGAGGAACAAGTAGGTCAAAGCGCCTGGGGACCCTGTAAGTATTTTGACAGACTTCCAGATCTCCTGGAAGTTGGTCTCCAGAGGGTTGAAGGCAATATTTAGGGCAAAGCCTGGCACAGTTATCTCCTTCATGCAGCTAGTACATCAGAAAACTGGGAACATGAAAAATATATTTTTTAAAAGAGAGAGATATATGGTATGTTGTATGTAAATATGATCTTGAGCTTGATGAAGGCAAGACACATACACAGATGGATCCGTGATTCAGGCAGGCCGCTGCAATATTGTTTTTGAGAGATGATTGTGCTTCGACATGCATTGTTTGGCTTACAGGTTATTTTAAGTACAGTAGAGTTATTGCATTGCCAAAGCAAGTCCCTTATGGGAAAGCATCATCTACCTTGTCACCGCCACTGTTACCAGACAAAAGCTTGCACAAACTGCAGCAGTGGTGGTTAAAGGGGCTGAGAGGGAGAACAAGGCAAAGGAAGTTGGAAAAAAATGCAAAAGGGCTCAGCCAAGCTGAATGGCCGGGTATTTTGTCTCTGGGTGTCTCAATGGGCAGCCTACAATGTGTGTTAATTCATCCATCACAAAGAACCTTGGAGCGAGGCTTTCCCAAACCAGCAAACAAATCACTTCCCTAGCTCAATTGGTATTCTGTTGCTGATTCTCCAGTTTTTGTGTGGAATAACAAACAGATTCAAGTTTTAGGTGCGTTTCACTTATAGAGAGATGACTTTGCCTACTCTTTATGCACACACAGAATGACGTATGCTTCCTTGTTTTGACCTACTATTTTTTTTTTACCTACATACAATCTGAAACACGGATAACGAAATACTGTGAAATATTCTGCTACCCGCAGTTAGTTTTGGTTACATGTACTGCTGCTATTACCGACCCCACAGTTCCATAACTGTTGCTGCCCAACTGACATAGTCTGGGATGGTGATTTAGCAAATATAGACAAGCATCTTTCATCCACTTTTTAACTGCCCTTGTTGGAGCATGATATCTCCATTTATTATATAGTAATGAATACACAATGAACGAGAATTAGACTCTGCATCTGCATCTTTCAGCTCATCGTTTTGGTTTTCCGTTTTGCATTGTGTGCAGATTTTAAGTTGCTGGAGTACTATCTGGCCCCAGGTTTACTGTGGGGTCATTTGATTAAACACATTCATTTAGTAATATGCAATGAGCACAAAACTAAAGTCTACCAAAATCTAGTTTTAAGACTAGATTGCATCTAATATTTAACCACTATTATTCAACTTACTGTGTTAAATCAGGGTCTGATTTTTAATTGTTTTGTCTGCAACTTTTTATGTTGCTGTCTTGGCCAGATTTCAATCCTCATTGTTAAATAAAGATTAAGACAAAAAAACAAAAAAAACAATGTATGTTTGATGTAGGGAGTTTGATGTAAGTTGAGATTTAGTCAAAGATTTCACCATGAAGGTGCTAATATATGTCAACCGTTCCTCATCAGGTACAAAAATTTCCTGTTGCTTTGAAATTGGCCATCAGAAATGCATCACATGAGTATTCCTGCTCAAGACTGATTTATGTCTGCAACTTCTGCACTTTGACAGAGGCATGCGTGGGCAGAACACTGTTCTTTTTTGGTGTCCTGCTGGTGTTAAAGTGATTGAGGCTGTTTCTTTCAGCAAACTCAGTTTCCACTTTCCATACAGTAATTATGCCAGTCACCCACGCTTCATGTTAGGGAGAGAGCAGACTTAACCCTCCACATCACATGGAGACTTTTAACACTTCAGTTACCACTTACAGTAGCTATGTTTGTCTTTGACACACTGAGAAGTGAATTATTGAACGATATATGATGATGGCTCTGATGTTTAAACAATTGGTCTGAATTAAAGGACTTGTTTAAGTAGCCAAAAAATATGCTACACCTTAAATAAGCAGCATAAGTTTGGACCTAAGGGTGACTAAAATTTATTTAAACTGCTGCTTTGCTTATTGGCTGTGTATTTTAGCCATGCTAGCAGCATGTCTTTTAGTTGAAATGTCTTGACAGCTATTTAATTGATTGCCATGAAACTATGTACAGATACTGTGCTCAGAGGATGAATCTGAATGAATCTGTTGAGCCCCTGACCTTACCTGTAGAGTCACTGGCAGGTCAAAGTTTTCATCTTCTGTTAACATCTACTGGATGGATTAGCACAACATTTTGTACAGACGTTCATGTTTCCTACAGGATGAATCCAAATGACTTTGGCGATCCTCTCACTTTTCCTCTAGTGCCACCATGAGGTTAACATTAATGGTTTGGAGTGAAATATTGCAACATCTATTGGAAGGATTGTCATAAAATTTGGTACACACAATGTGCCCTCAGGAACAATTGTAACTTTAGTGATCTGTTAACTAGCATCATATAACGCCATCATCAGGTCAAAATGTGTTTTATCAAATACTCTGATGGCCTCAGCTGCACTTTGTGTTTACTGCTAATCAGCTAATATTAGCGTCCTAACATGTGCTAAACTAAGATGGTCAACGTGGTAAACATTATACCTGCTGAACATCAGCATGTTGGCATTGTCATTGTGAGCATGTTAGCATGCTAATGTTAGCATTTAGCAGTGCTTTGCTTGATTGCATACGTGCATACGCGCTAAATGCATAGCTTGCATTACTCTGTCTTGTTGGTGGTTGGCTGCCAGCTGATCATATACTGTACTTTACACTACAATTCCAGTTGGCCTTTATAAAACCAGCATCATATTCAAGGTCAAGCTGGTTTTCAAGTCAAGTTTTCAAGTGAGAATAATAATGGTAAGGAAACCATTGGCAGATTGATAAACCTACTGATTGAGTCAGTCAGTATTTTGATAAGAAGATACTATATATATGTACAGCATTAGCATCACTGTAATTTATATATCTTTTTCTATCATACACACATTGTTTATTCCACCTTTCCATTATCTCATATGCCTTACATTTTAGAAGAATTCTAATACACCTAATATAAATTATACACTAAGACATATTCAATAATGCATGCAAAGTGGACAGGGTTGAAATGTAAAGAATTTTTCAGAGAAGTGTTGTCACTGCTTTGTGCGGAGGTCATAAATACTTTGTTGCTTCACTATCTTCCCCTTAACATCCCAGTTGTTGGTCACACTTTTGAAAATGCTTTAATAAAACTGCTATAGCAACCTCACTGTGATTGTTTGCTGTTTCAGCAAAATGCAGAGGTGCTGTAAAATCAACAGAACCTGCAATTCTGTCCTGGAAATTGATGATGGATGATGGGCGCTTGGTTAATGAAGCTGCTATTGTTATTGCAGTGTAACTTTAAATTGGATTATACTGTCCTGAAAGAGACGTGACCCAGCAAACAACATCTACTGGATCTGCCTTTTAATAATTCATTTGGATAAAGCACAACACTGCAGTCTTCACACACTGTTTCACTACTCTCTGCCACTTGTGAGTTTGCAAATGCAATCTAAGTTCACTGTAAACACAAATTTCATTTCATTTCCTGTGGAACCTGGTGAGGATTTAACTTTTACACACTCATTAATAAAACATATCTTAATGGTTCTTGTTTGGTGCTGGATTCAGGAAATACAATCTCATACATGAGCAAACCAAGCGTCCAAGCAAACAAAACTTGGTAATGCTGTGTTCATAGCTGGATGATAGGGGATGACATTTCAATCAGGAAAATGTGGTAGAGGCAATAATAATAAAAATCTTTCTTTATTGAGCACTTTTCTAAACTCACGTTACAAAGTGCTTCACACAAGGCAACAACTTCACAAGAAGCAGATCATAAAAACAATTTTTCGATAGAGTAATAGCAAATACAACAAATAAAACCAGCAAAAGGGCAGTCAGTAAAAATCAAGAAAAATCAGGAAAAGCTCTCCGATAAAAGTATGTTTTAAGAAAAGATTAGGCAAGGACAGATATTTAACAGAGAACTGTTTCCTTTCCCACAATTTTACAAAACATCATGGCTTAAAAAATTACATTTCCCAAGTATAGTAGACATTAGAAAGTATCATGCTGTTGCAGATGAAAACTGCTTTCTGGCATTTGGCATTCAGTTACAATTGTATTTGTATATGAAATGTGCTGTAAATAAACTTGCCTCACAAACTTTAGCTTTCTGTAAAACTGGTCAACAGCAGATGATTTGTGCAAAGTTAACCAAATTCTACTTGGATTTATAGGCAAGTTCACTCTATTATGTCAAGAGTAATAATGGTGCACATAATGAATGAGGACTAAGCTCAAGGATTTCACAGCTAATCTAATAAATGTGTTCCTGTGTTCTAAAGAAACATTTCACTCTTAATTCAGTATTCAGTAGTGGAAATGAATGCATTTCCTGTCCTTCCTTGAAACTAGGAGAAATAAAAATCAAGGACTGTAGGTCAAAGGGACTGGCAATGATGAGAACTGTGTTACAGGCCAATTCAAAAATTGGAAGAAAGGGGAAAAAGCATAAAAAAATGCTGCTGTGTTTAACGGTTTGCATTTGGATTCAGTGTGTGTATATATGAATTGCAGTGATCTTGCGTCTTCTAGGATCCAAATTCTTCATATATGTTTACACTCTGTACACACGATATCTGTTGCATGTCTGTCTGTCCTGGAAGAGGGATCCCCCCCTCCTGTTGTACTTCCTGAGCTTTCTTCATTTTTATCCCTGTTAAAATGTTTCCTTATTGAAACCACAGGTGTAACGATAGAGGATGTATACATTGTAAAGCCCCTTGAGGCACATTTATAATTTGAGATTTTGGGCCATATGAAATAAATTGACTTGACTTGCATCAATTCCCCCACATTTCTCCTCCCACCTTTTCCATATTACTTGGATCTGCTGTATGCAAGGCAGGGATACTCAACATGCTTTGCCCGGGGGCCACTTTTGCAAAATGACAGGAGGCCAGGGGCCAGTTAATAAACAAACATTAATAATATTTATCAGATATCTTGCGGTGCTACCAGACGGGTAACATGTTTTGACTCATGATGCTGCATGTTATTGGCAACCTTGCATTCAGGAATTGTCATTTGGCAAATTAAACACAGAGGTTTGGTATGAGGTGGCAAAATAAAGGCAAATTTATCTGTCCATTTTTCACTGAATTGCCTGTTTTCACTGTCAACCTTTCGATGTTTGCTGTCCTCACTCATCTTTACCAAGAGGCAAATCCAGTCATGCATGGGAGAAGTTTGCCCTCAGGAATTTCTGCCAGGCAGGCAGCCCTGAAGGCAAACTTCTCCCACGTTGCCCTGCGCAGGTCAGGTGTACGTAAACTTTTCACAGCAATCAAGTGTCACCCCTTGAACTGCACAGATCGCTGATAGGCTAATATGCAGCTTTAACAGCCAAGGGACATTATTGAACATTTACTAATTGGTATAAAATTCCCAGTGTGAATCAATTTGTTTTCACTGTGATTTAGAAAATGGTCGGCAGGCCACCCGGCACACTATCGCGGGCCAGATTTGACCCATGGGCCGTAAGTTGTGTCACTGATGTTTGGCATACAACATGAATTGTGGTCAGAGGTCAGCATAATGGAGCTTATGTAAAGCAAAGTATAGAGTTTCAGGTGCTCTATGTCATTAAGGGAGAGAGCTCCAATGCACCAAATCAGAACCATTTTTGTCTTGTAAGTAAGAAATGTACTCCTCCTCCAGCCTTCTGATTGCACCATTTCAACTTCATATCAACTTACTTTGATCTGGAGGTATTGGCTTTTATCAAGAGCTGATATTACCCTTCATGTTGGTCTGTAAAGCAAACACCAGGGAACAGTAGGAGGGACAGTGGGAGGACAGTGCCTTCATCATAGTCTCATTTGTTTACAGTAGTTACTCCAAAGAATCACAGTTAATTTGACAGCAGTACACTGGGGTTTCAAACTGCTTGCATAGCATCTATAAACGCACCATCCTCATGCCACCCTTTATTACCAGACAACAAAAACAAACCCTGGAAGCGTCTCTCTGCAGCCATCTTGCTCCGTCTAAAGTTATGCACATGCCCAAACTGAAGCGCCACATTAAATCAGAGCCTCAGCTTTTATTTCCACGTCCTCCCACGGCATACGGAGACAAACAACCTTGTGTTTAATAATGAGAGCCTGGGCAAGAAGACCTTTATCTCGGGAGGAGACTTGGGAAATAATGGCAGTAATTAACTGAGCGTTACTCCTCAGCAAGACCTCCTGAGAACCCCCACAGTCATTCCAGCCCTTGCTGTGCCACCTCCTCCTCTGCCTAAATTGACACTGCTGTCTAGTTTGACATGCCGGCTCACAACTGGGCCTGTTTTCAAAGCTGTGAACAGGAAAGCATTATATTGCCAAGAGCTGGGACTGCACTGCTTTTAATGCAGTCCTGGATCAGTGCTAGAACTGAATGTCAATCATGCCTTTTCAGTTTACTTCACTATGTGTCTCAGTATCCAATACAGAGCTGCTCTAAGACGTCACTCACTATGAAAATCAGAATCATTATCACTTTAATCATTATACAGGCATAAAAAAAGACAAATAAGTCATCACTGTGGAATCATCACCTTACGCATAGCTGTTCATTTAGTGCTGTAACTTTGTGAGATGTTAGTCTGCATGAAGAGCATTTGTTCCAGGGGGTGCTGCACACTTTGTGCCGCTGTGGCAGCCAGCAATAAATCACCATGTCTCAATAATTTATGAATGCGAGCAAAAAGGGAGGCGTGATCATTATACTTTGACAGCCTGCACAGCTACTAACCACAGCACATATATTAGATCAGCCAGGTTAACACCTTCATCTAGGCCTTTTGCCATGACAAATAGCAGTGCACAGCTGCAGGGCCCTTCAATAAGGAGGATAGGATTGTAGTTTCTTCTTTTGGACTGCATGTCCTTATAAACAGCATATGATCACAGCATGAGGATGTAATATTCCTTGTAGTTTCTCTTGATTTCAAACTTTTCAAAATGTTGGTTAGGAAATTCATATAAATCTTGCTTTCTGGGGGGTAGTAATTCACAAAAGAGCAGCTTGGAACCTCAGATGCTCCTTGCAAATTTGCTTTACAGTTGCTTTGAAATCAGCTATTGAGAAGCAGGTTATTTCTGACAGGACAAACATCCCCTGCTGTTTCGTAAATGGTCCTGCTATCACTGGTGAAAACAGGTCCAGAAATCAACTTGACATTCTCCTCCTACTGCATGTGGCTTCCTGCTGGAACACGTGTTTATCATCTACTATTTTGCATTATCATCTCTGTGGCTGTCTGTTATTGGGCTCCCTGGAGATTGTTGATGCTGTTGAGCCTCACAGCTTGCACTCTAATTGTCATTTCAATAGCACCCCTTGACTTATCAGTTCACATGATTCAACCTATAGTGTTTTTGTTATGAGCCCTGGTGTTACAGTGTAACGATCAGCTCTTTTATCCCATTCTGTCAGCATCTTTTAATGGGAGAAAAGTACATCCCTAAAATGAACAAGCTCAAATGTCTCTATATCACTCCTCACTAAAGCTTTACTGTTTCACGCTGTGACAGAAATAGTCCTCCTGACACTGACTTCAAACTGAAGTGTAATCAGTCAAATGAGGAAGAAGATCTCAGCCAGACAAGCGCTCCTGACAACCCTCACATCACCGGCTTGACAACAGACAGATAGAGCAGGAGTGACAGGTATGAGTTTCCCCCCTTTTCCTCAGGAAATCATACAGGAGGGAAACAAAAACAAGGATTGAATTTGTTTTGATATTGGGACTGCATTATACACGCAACAGTGATCAACAGGTCCTGGTCCTGAACAACATCGGTGCTGCATAATTCCTCTCTTGGTGGCATACTGATGATACAGTTGTTCATTTTCAGTATACGGTATGTAAATGGTCTTCATCCTTTAGAATGCACTTGAGGTCGACAAGCAAAGCCAATCTCTGTGTCCTGAACTGCTGTCACCCACATAAAACATAGCTCATATCTCCAGGTATCTGGAGGCAAAAGATTATTATTTCCGAGCCTCACATATGTGATCCATTCTTCTCCATCTGACTGTCAGCCATGCCCGCTTGACAAATAACATTGTCATTTAGGACAAACTGGGAGAGCACTGGGCTCTGATGAAACATGAAAACACATCTTTCAACACAAAATGGTTAGGCAACAGGTGTGTGGGACTCATTGCTACATGACAGTGATACTGCCTCACTGTCAGAATGATTCATCCTGGTCCTGGCTGTGGTAGAAATCACGCCCAGGCTTTCATATGTTGTTTCATATGTTTCATACTGTTACTACTTGTGGCAGCATTAATATGATGTGAACTTTATGTGTGCACATTGTGCCATGCAAGCACTTGCCGAGTACAGCTAACACTCACAGTACTGCCAGGCAGCCTCTCTTTTCATCCATAACTTCACTAAATAATTATTTGACAGAGCACAAAGTCAGTTACATAGCCTACTGCATGGTGACATGTTAGCGTCATGACATGCCTATAAAAGGCTTGTTTGTTATGTGATGCAGGTAAGACTGAAGATTAGGTCCATTTTGTGTTTTATGGCTCATTATAAGAATATTTAAGGCCAACTTTTTAGGAAAACATCCTTGCTGTCTTTTTCTGGCTGTTTATGGGGCAGATTTTATTTGTAGAGCTTTGAAAAGGAGACAAAGTCTTTTGTTTCCTGTGTTATTTAATGAAATGATGATCCCCACTGCAGTGGTATTTTTGGTGTCTTATAAATCTGTGTGGGCTGGTCACATGTGCATGAAAAGATAAAAAGCTTCGACTATTATAAAAATAAGTGTTAAGGCGCCTGTTTGCTCCAACAGAACGGCTTGTCAGATGGTCGAACAGCATCCGTCAAAGCGCTGCCTTGGCCAATCAAATAAGTGCAAGCGACCATTCCTGATAGATTACTTCGTAACGTGAACGTTGTATTTCTACTGTTTACTCACGATCTTAGAGTTGTAAAAAACCCTGTGTAATTTATTCACTGATTATATTTTGTATTAATAATCTGAATCTGCAAACTAAATAGTAACTAAAGCTATCAAATACATGTTGTAGAGTAAAAAGTACAATATTTGCCTTTACAGTGGAGCAGTATGAATGCCTTCCAGGAGAGACAGTCTGAAAGTGTGGGCCATCATCCCCATACTTAAACGTTTATTGCAATCTTGCCGCTCTCTATGACTGCAGGCTCTTCACCCTGCACCTCGAGAGTGGCCGTTTAGAAGAGCAATAAATACATGTCGTCGGACAACATTGTACAAACTACTACAGCCTACTTTTCATGCATACACTGGCCTTTACTTGGATGAAAACAAAGGACTGAGGATAAGATCGTACAGTTCACCACCTGATTTATTTATTTTCTTCATGCACAGCAAGGCTACACTTGTCAATCTATAAAGTAAAGCTGATTTGATCCTAAGAAGGTTAATTGTTGTTAAATAATGCCACCACTTGTAATTTATTTGCATGTGCACAATTCAGAAGAACTAGTTAGACTGAAGGAGGGACTTGCTAAAAGACATTAACACCCTGATTATAGATTGTCTGATATTATTTTGCTTCCCCTGTTCCTGCTGTCATGCAGGATCTGTCCTTTTCTCTCTTTACATTTCCTCTTACGGCCCCATTGGATCACTGTGTGCAGAAATATTGAATATCCTACAATATGGAAGGACTTAATAAATAATATCACAAATAGTCAATATAAGTATGTAGTCAATACACTGTATATACAGTACATAAATACAGTATATATATATATATATATATATATATATATCAGGGTTGTGATGTCATTGTTTAGTGTGTTTGCCCTTAAGTGCTTTCAAAACACATTGATCGCCAGAGAAGAGATGCTTTGTACCAGATTTAACTACTTTTTAATGTGAACTTCACTCTCTTGACATGCTCTGGTGTTCTAACTCTGATTGCAACGGCTGTAATGGTGAAGAGATACAGACCCTGCTTTGGATCATAGTTTGTATCTTTTCATTCACCATTAATAGCCGAGATCCCTGCATGCAACACAGAATGAAGAGAATCTTAGGATGGGAGCAGTTACATACAGTATGGCCACACTGTTGGTTATGTCGTTGTGTACATTACAAGTTGCTGATCAGCGCAAGTGTTCTGATGAATGTACTTGACTGGTGACACAAGTATTCCTGACAGAGCTGATATACTGACATGCCATCCTGGTGTCCTGAAACTTGGAGAATGTCTCCTTACTCTTTTATTCCAGTGCAAACATGAGCGGGCTGATACTCCATCAGATGTATGAGGTCTATTGCAAAAAAGTGCTTTTTGAGAATTTGCATTTCAGTGCTTTATTTAACAACAAACGCTAATGAAGAAATGTTCATGAGCGGTTCGTGTCATTAACTGCTGTGAACACCTGCACACTGCCAAACAGACAATGCACCTGCACACACACATACAAGCACTCTCACATCTCCTTCAAGAAAACCTGCATAATCCATGTTTATCTAATGTCACTGCACCATTCAATTCATGTGTTGCGTTCAGGAAATTCAGGAATGTTGGTTTGACTTAATCTCCTCACTAACATCCCATGTTTTGACTCTGCAGCTCACTGAAAATCTTCAGTCAATCAAAGCTAACATTTCACAGAATGCAGACTTATAATGGTTTGTAACTTGAACTTCTCTTTGATTTCGTACTCTGAATTTTTTGTAAAATCTGCAGCTGTGTTTATAACAGTTACAACAGACACACAAACATGGCACCCTCAGCTGAGTATACAGTGCAGGTTCAGCTGCTTGTTTAATGCAGAAAACAATCAGCTATACTGGATACACTATGCATATAAATCAGTTTAGAACAGGGTGATTCACTTTAAATGTCTTCGTCTTTTGGCACCCAAAGTTGAGGGTGCTCTCATTCATTCTATGTTCATTTAGCTGTATAAGTATATAGTGTTCTACTTCATTCTATGTAATGCATAGTAATATTTCTTATCAAATTCTTATCTGTTAACTTAGATAACCAAGCAGTTGACAACAAGCAGTTACTTTTAATTAGTTAATTATTTCTCATTTTCAGAGAGGTCTTATACCCTCACTAAGCTTGCCACTGTTCTTTGAGCTTTCACTCATGGCCTGGGATGCAGTGCTATCTTTAAAATGGCATTAAATGGGTTATACTCATTAGGTCATCATGATATGGATGGAATGTAATACCCAAAGCCCAATACATAACAGCACCCTTAATATTCATTAGCCTTTACTTTGTGAGATTAGCTGATTAGATGAGATTGTCTTAACCTGGATCATTTCATTATTTTGATGGAATTAAAATGATTGAAAACATATTTTACTTAAATTTTGTATTTCCTTGTCTTAAGAGAAATGAGGTAATGGAGGCAAAAAATGCCCCATTAGGGAAGAGGCCCTTTAATTATGTATTTTAAACACATGATGGTAGTGGCATGCATAGACTCTGTAGGAGCAGGGCTGAAAAGGGGTTAGGTTCCTTTTTGCGCCAAGGATGCACCAAAGGCGCATTTTACTTCAGACAAGGGGCATCTTATCTGAGTAAAAATGGTTTAATAAGCTTAAAGAAATAGTTTGCCATTTTGGGAAATGCACTTATTTGCTTTGTTGCTGAGAGTTAGAAGAGTAGATTGATACCACTCTCATATCTGTGTGTTAAATATGAAGTTGGAACCAGGAGACAGTTAGCTTAGCTTAGCATAAAACTGAAAGCAGGGGGAAAACAGCTAGCCTGGCTCTGTGCATCTGCCTACCAGCACCTTTAAAGCTCATTATAAGCTATAATTTATGAATTAATTGTATTAATTATAGCCTTCTTGGAGTCTTTGATCGGTTGCCTGGCAACCCAGCGGTAATGAGTGGTCCCTCAAATGCACATAACCCCCTGTTAATTAATGAGCTTTAGAGGTGCTGGTAGGCAGATTCCTTTAGTCACGCTAGCCATTTCCCCCTGTTTCAGTCTTTATGTTATGCTAAGCTAACTGTCTCTGGGTTGTAGCTTCATATCTAACAAACAGACATGAGAGTGTTATTGATCTTCTCATTTCTTGGCAAGAAAGCAAATAAAAACGTTGAACTATTCCTTCATTGTTTTCAGCCATGCTAGTGGTGTGGCTCTAATGATGGCAATGTCGTCGGTCCACCACTTTGGTCCAGACTGAACTACCTCAACAATTATTGGATGGATTGTCATAAAATTTGGCACAGACATTGATGGTGCCCAGAAAATGAATCCTAATAACTGGTTATTCCCTGACTTTTCATCTAGTGCCACAATGAGGTCAAACTTTTAATGTGTCCAATACTTTGGTTCATGACCAAATGCCTGCAAAACTAATGACATTCTCAGCCTCCTTGTCGTTGTGAGCATGCTAGCATAGAAATGTTAGCATTTAGCATAAAGCACCGCTGTGCCTAAGTACAGCCTCACAGAGCGACAGAGAGACAACATGTTGGGTTTGAATAGAAATTTAAAATCTAACCTACTTTTCAGATACATTTTTCAAAGTGTGAGACTGGAGGAGAAATTTCTTCGTCTAGTGTTACAGCTTCTATAAATGTCAGCTCACTGCTGCTGGATGGAGAGCGACAGGATTAATTCATTTAACAAGAAAGGAGTTCATGTGACATTCTCCCTCAACACTGCTAACAAACTCACTGTATATGTACAGTTTGAGACACTGCATGGCATGTCAGTCCGCGCTCTCAACTGACATTTAAACTAACCTCTCTGTTTGATCAGTGTAATGGAGACACACTCTGACTTTATATGGCAATTACATTATATGACAATATAATTTCTCTCTCCACACAGTGATTCAGTACTCAATGATTTTTAAAGTGGGAACGAGCTTCTGTCATACACGTGTCACTGCGATTGACTGCTTCATAAATGGTGAATTACATTACCACATTTTGGCAGCCTGAAATTATATGAGAGATGATTATGAATTATGCTTTGTGAGTGTGTGAAAAAGTGGGTCTGTATGTGTGTTGAGACGAATAGAAATCTGCAATTCTCTCAAGCATTACTATTCATTGTTATCATTCACTCCCACTCCAGTCCACTCGGATTAATTTTCTCATTAATTTATTCTGTTAAAATGTACATAATACTTGTGCCAGCCTTTGATTTTTCTGCATAATTTAGCAGCAGTTCACTTATTAATGATGGTGCAACTATCCAGTGATTGCAGTTTAATCATAATTGTGCTTCCTGTTTATCATGGATTACAGTTTGCATGGAGAGAAAAAACTGTATTGACAGTCCAGCACATGTCTAATCAAACCATGCTTTGATTATGACTGACTGCACGGCGTCTCACCGGATGCATGGCTACACCATCTCACAGTAATACAAGTCAGTGCTGCACTGATGGGACCCCCCATCCCCTTGTTATCAGTGCTTCTGTTGATATGCAATTACATGTTCATAACGAAGACACCAGGGTTTAATAACTCAGGAACCTAATACCAAGACCCGCTGCCTCCATCTAATAAGCAATCGACACAGCCCATCAGCGTGCTGATACCATTTTGCCTCTGTACCTGTGATCTGCTTTCTTTGATCTCTGTCCCGCAGCTTTAGATGGGAAAGTGTAGGAGGAGCTGCCTTTGAGAGATAACCCTCATGCCAAGTATTGATTGCGTAGTGAGTCCATCTGCCTTTGATGCAGAAGAAAGAGGCTTTACTTTTCCTTTACATTCGCACCTTACTTTTCCCTAGACACATACCTCCTCACATTCCAATTTGCATACAGGAGAGCATCATGTATTTTTCCCAAATGCCCATGTATATTTTAATTCTAACTTGTGAGGACTGCATCAGCTCCCCCAAAACACGATTAATTTGAATGAACTGATTATAACAGAACAGAGGTGAGAACAAGTGACATTTCCTTGACAGCGTGACTGAAATTGGATCTGCAGGAACTACGTGTAACCCCAGGGGCAGGTCCTCATCCAAAACAGGGAGATGGGAGAAAGGGAAGGATGGGGAGTTATAATGGCTCTGCCAAGTCTCCAGCAGCAAGGACTGAGTTTGATGCATTAATTGGGATGTGGAGCTAATTCCTGAGCTGTGGCCTGTCTCTCCTGCTGTGAAACTGTGATTGCTGTTGGTAAGAGTCGATTGTTGATTGGACAGGTGCAATAATCCCAGACTCATTATTTCTCCTCTTTTATGCTGATGTGTTCTTTGAAGTATCAGTGCTGTTGAGGGCGTTTAGATAAATACAGAACATAGACAGCCAGATAGTTAGTTAGTTAAGCTTAATTTAACCAGGAAGCCTCATTGAGATCAAAATGTCTTTTAAACTATATACTTTATCACATGCACACACACACACACACACACACACACACACTGTAAAACAAATATTATTGAAAATATCAGTGAGTAGAACTTTGGAGGAATGAGTGTCCCTAACTTCAGTGATTTGCAGTTAGTAAGGTGGCATATGCAACTGAGGATATTACATCTCTCAGCAACATAGACAGCATGGCTTTATAAATAAAATCACAGGTATGTTGGGATGCCTTCTGGCTGTCCAATGTCCATTTATTTTTTCTAGTTTTTAGTGCGGTGTTCAGTGTGAGTTTTGCAGAACAATCTGCTATTTAAACAAATTCCGAAGTAATTATAACACTGTACTGTGTCTATTAGAGTACAGATCAAAGTATTTACAAAGGTTCTTGCTCTTACAAACACTTTGTCTTTTTGGTGTCACAAGCTGGACTCTTTGTGTTATTATGTGGATTCACAGTTGTTCTGTGTTATTTTGGTTGTCTTGTCTTGTGTTTCCTGTGTGTTCCTGCCCTGGTGTCATTATCCTTGAGTCTCTTCACCTGTTCCTCGTTTTCGTACCTGCCTCTGATTCCCTCATTTGCTCCCTCCTATTTATACTGTTCCTTGTCCTTTGTTCCCTGGCGTGTCATTGACTAAAGTCAGCTGTTAGGTGTTCAGTGTGTCTCCATGTTCCCTGTTCCCTGTTCCCTGTCTTCAGTGCTCTGAGTTCCGTGAGTTTTTCATATTCCTGTGTTTTTTGTGCCCACTTGCTGGTCTACCTGCCAGCAAGACCAAGTAAGGATTAATAAACCTTTTGAACGGCTCCCGCTCCTGTGTATGTCTGCTTTTGGGTCCTTCTCCTATGCATGTAGAACCCATACCCTGACATTTGGAGGATAGAACAAGCTTTTACCCTTAAATGCATGTGTGTTTTTCAGACATTCCAACATACCTCAGGTCTTTAGCGACCCGGCACTTATATAACGCAGATTAAGCCATATAGTCAAATCATATTGCTTGTAAACTTTATGGAACATATTATTAACAATAAGAAATTGATTTTTGTCATTTATGAAATTTCTACAATCATTTATAGATGTCAGGAAAAATTTGTTTGTTTCTTTTTTTCAAAATTCAAACATATATTTCAGAGTAGCCTTCTGTGTGTGTGTGTGTGTGTGTGTGTGTGTGTGTGTGTGTGTGTGTGTGTGTGTGTGTGTAGGTAGGTAATACTGGATATATCAAACACTTTTAGAACACCCATGGCATACAAGGTGTTATCATCAGCATAAAAACAGACATTGCAATGTTCCGTTGGAAAATAAAAAGAATGTGTGTATATATAGAGTAAATAGCAAGGGGCCTAATTAGGATCCGTGTGGGACACCTTTACCAACTATCAGCCTGAACACTGCCATAGATAGATAGATAGATAGATAGATAGATAGATAGATAGAGACCAGACATTTAAGTAGGTTAATGTCTCCCATCAGCAACATAATAACACAATGTAGAGTCATAAATATCTCATATTGACAGCTCTATTAAGTTTGCAGTAAATGCTTGAACTGAAACTTGCAAGGTCACCAAATAACACATTTTCAAAGGGCGGTTTGGTTAAAATTCTTCCTATTTCAGAATGATGCCCACAACTCCAACTGCCCTAGTACAACACACACACACGCACACGCACACACATAATTGGAGCTGGTTTCCTTTAAAACATGCACGTCCTCTGTCATCTGTCATCTTTAATTCATTTCGAAATACAATCATGAGGCATTGTCTTGAATAATTTCAAACCAGATACAGTATGTATGTAGGTTGCGTCATTGCAAGAGTGTTCAAACACTGTTGCCTCCCTGTTGGCCAGCATATGAATTTTGTATGTACTGTGTATTGTGTTATTTAATGCAGTGCAGTAAACTGCCTCTCTCTCTGGATACTGCAGGCTGTCACTCACCAATAATCAATGCTTCCAGTCTGCAGGTTACAGAGTGCAGAGACAAGTGAAAAGGGATTGCCCAGTGTGTTTAGACAAGTCAAAATGGTGCTTTCTTTATTCAGCGTGAACATTGACATAGGGCAATGTAGTTCAAAATATGTCATTGTCAATAAGCATCCTGCCCCAAATACAACATTAAAGGTGTTACATGTACCTTTTTGATTATCAGCGTGTCATTGTCAGAGGATTTGTGTTACCTCCACAGCTCATGATTTCTCAACAACTACCTTATGTAGTCAACATATACATCATAAAAAGTAGTCCAAAACAAGTTCAAACACATGGTTTGAAAAGCTGAAAAAGAATTTAAAAGATTAAAACAAAAATTTAAATGTCTGTGTTAACTGCTGCAATGTAATGTCACAAATCTTTAAATCTGCTGTTTCAGCTGTGCATGCTGGGATTTTTGGGGATTATAATGGGAGATAACATCTGAAATTGCAGCAAACCAGACAGGGTGCAGAATAAGGTAGGGTCAGTCAAGTGCTAAATTATGTGGTCAACAATATAATATTTGTACATACAGCTTAGCCTATGCAGAAGTTATGTGCATATTTATTTTTATTTTAGGGATTTTCTCTAAAGCTGTAACTTATAATGAAACATAGAGATTGGCTGGGGTTTAAAATCTTTGTGAATTTAAAAAATGTTACAAAAATGAGGGGCGGCTGTGGCTCAGGAGGTAGAGCGGGGTGTCCACTAATTATGACAGTTCAGTCCCTGGCTCTGCGTGTCGAAGTGTCCTTGTGCAAGACCCTGAACCCCAGGTTGCTCCTGATGGGCAGGCCAGTGCCTTGCATGGAGCTTGCATAGTATGTGTGTGAATGGATGAATGAGAGGCAAATTGTAAAACATTTTGTCCGTTAGGCTAGAAAAGCACTATGTACAGTAAGTGCAGTCCATTTAGCACTTTGTATTATCTAGCACCGCTCCAATTACATTTCTTAATATAGCAGACAGGGTTTGGGAGTTACTGATTCAGGCTAATAAAAATGTATTTGAGGGTATTCTAAAAAATCACATCATGCTTGGTGAAGTATGTTGAATAATTTATCACACTGACTAAAGGGTTAAATCTTGTTAATCATGGCTCCACATGTCTCCTGAGATGTAGCCGATATGCAGATCTGGACCTTTTGGTGGCATATGATATATTATTCTCAGACTTAACCAAACCTAATTTTGGGGTGGACTGAAACCTGATGTTACCTTCATGTGAAAGTACAGTATTTATTAGCTTCAAATATCAGTTTATCAGTGAATAAACTGCAATAACAGCTATGGCCTGTGAAGCGTACAGTAGGTCACTTTTAGGTCGGACAAATCCAAAAGAACTTTCTGGAGGTTTGATAATGCACTTCTCTTGCTTCTCTTGCTGTTCAATACAGTATTGAGTTTTGTGCCTGTCAGCATCACTAGATCATTAGTTATTGTCAGTGGTGGAAAGTAGCTAAGTAGATTTACTCAAGAACTGTGCTTAAGTACACTTTTTAGGTACTTGTACTTTACCTGAGTCTATCCATTTGACATTAGTTTATACTTCTACATCAGAGGGATGTAGAATATCATACTTTTTACCCCACTATATTATTTGACAGATATAGTTACTAGTTACCAGTGGTTACCAATCATTTGTCTTGTGACCCATTACAAAAAAAATAAAAAGCAGTGTCTATTTGGGGCTCCTTCTTACATTTCAGATGTCTGAGTTGTTAGCAGTTCCACCAGAAATCTCACCTCAGGTATTTCACAAAATGCAAAAAACAGAGAAAAGTCTAAAAAATGAAAACAGATCCTTTTATCAGAACTTTGTTTTTTTCTTCTGTCTTCTCCTATCAAACCTTCCACGACCCCTCAGATTTATCTTGAGACCCCTTGGAGGGGCCCGACCCCTAGGTTGGGAACCACTGGACTAAACTAGCTAACTATATATAAAGCAAACTCCACATCAAGCAGCTACAACAGTAAAATACTACTTACACATCAATGCATCAGTATTAACAATCTAATAATGTCAGATAGAATAATATATCATTCACACAGGATATTTTACTGCTGAATGAGTACTTTTGCTTTTTATACCTTAAGTACACTTCGCTGATAGTACTTCTGTACTGTACTGTAGATGATAGTCCTTATTCTCTGGACTTTTACT
Source organism: Maccullochella peelii (assembly GCA_002120245.1). Classification (NCBI taxonomy): domain Eukaryota; kingdom Metazoa; phylum Chordata; class Actinopteri; order Centrarchiformes; family Percichthyidae; genus Maccullochella; species Maccullochella peelii. The sequence goes on from LKNJ01000286.1 coordinate 192,270, forward strand.
TGTAGTGGAGTATTTCTATATTCTTAAGTAAAAGATGTACCACCACTGGTTATTGTGATGGTTAACTACAACTAGCAGAAACTAGCACTTTAGGTAAAGCTGTTGTTCAGTTCAATGATAATGGTTTAATAGTTAAATTTTGAGAGTGTAATGAGATTAATTTACAGTGCTTTTTTTAGGTGCATTTCTGCAAAGCTGGGTTTTCAAGGTGACTTGAATATTCCACCATTTCTCTGCAACATACCACAAAATGACAAATACCATGTATCTGTGAGGGTTTGACAGAGTGGCTTATCAACACCAGTGAGTCCGGCGTTTGTTTCAGCAGGTGCTGAGAGGATGTCAGACTGAATATGCACAATTGAAATCACAAGACCACTCAGCTGTGAAGGGCATGCAGCCTCATATTCAAGAATTCTGCAAGGGGACATTTTGTCTTTTTACAAGTTATCTATGTAGAATATCTGCCCTAATTAGGAACAGTAGCCTACTAATATCAAGGCAAAATTGTAGGCAGTGGACCCAAACGCAGACATACTTGGAGGTGGATTTGAGAAAAAGGTATATTGTTCTTACTGTGGATGATGGCTGGGTGACAGGTACAGAAAGAATGAGTAAGTCCAAAAAACACACTGGAGCATGTAACAAACAGGAGCACAGAGTCTTCAGATGACCGAATCTGAAAGTCCAACAAAGAAGTGCAAAGAAGGGCACGGGTAACCTCCGGGGGAAGGCCAGGAGGATACCCAAACCGGCGAAACCACTCCGGAGGACGGTACCATGGAAGTCGCCGCTCTGGAGAACGACCATGAGATTGGCAACAAAGGCGAAGCTCAGGAGGCCGGCGGCGAGGACGAAGCTCAGGAGGCCGGCGGCGAGGACGAAGATCAGGAGGCCGGCGGCGAGGACGAAGATCAGGAGGCCGGCGGCGAGGACGAAGATCAGGAGGGAATTGCGAAGTCTCAGGAGATGGCGACGGCTCGGTGGACCTCGGAGGTGCCTGCAGCACAGGGGACCCTGCTGACGGCTGCAGCACCGGAAACCCTGGAGGTGCGGAGGTGCCTGCAGCACAGGGGACCCTGCTGACGACTGCAGCACCGGAAACCCTGGAGGTGCCTGCAGCACAGGGGACCCTGCTGATGACTGCAGCACCGGAAACTGGAGGCAAAGGCCGAGGCTCTGGTGGGACTGGAGGCAAAGGCCGAGGCTCTGGCGAGACTGGAGGCAAAGGCCGAGGCTCTGACGGCTCTGGAGGCAAAGGCCGAGGCTCCGACTGCTCTGACGTCTCTGCAGGCTGTGGCTCTGGAGACTGTGGCGAAGGCGAGAATAAGACCGAGACCCATAGGAACAAGATTTCATTTGTCCAAGGCATGGTGATAGTCTTTTCTTGGGCCATGGTTAGGGCCACAAACCATCGTGCCCCAACAATTCCCATAGGGTCCAGAGGTGCCGAAGGTGGTCATGAAGTGCTTCAGATACTCCCTATCACTGTCCCCTGAGCCCATCTCCGGCATAGGCTGGACGGGACCAGGGGATGTAGCCAGCACCGGGGATGGCGGTGGCTGCAGAACAGGACCAGGATCCTGCTGCGGCTGGACGAAACCAGGAGACTGCCGTCTGGGCCACGGAACCGGAACTAGTTGCTGCTCCCTTGGCAGTGACATGAAAACTGAAGGAATGCCGTCTTGGCAACGGGACGTGGACTGGAGGCAGCGGGACGTGGACTTGAGGCTGCCCTCTAGGCAGCGAGACGTGGACTTGAGGCTGCCCTCTCGGCAGCGGCATGGGAACTTAAGGCTGTCCTCTCGGAAGCGCACGGGAAACTGGGGCTGCCCTCTCGGCAGCGGCACGGGAACCTACACACTACATACCACATAATACAAACTACAAACTAAACAATACACACTACATACTAAACACTACATACTACACACTACATACTACATAAGACACACTACATACTACATAATACACACTACACACT
>LKNJ01000287.1:0-206019 GCA_002120245.1 Maccullochella peelii
TATGAGCCTGAATACATTAAATTTGGAATCATAATGACAGCACAGTGTGTTGAATGTGGCGAAATCCTGTCAAATGAGGCGCTAAAACCATCGACGCTCCAGAGACACTTAAACACAAAACACTCAGGATATTATGTTTTTTTTTCTCATTTATTTGGGAAGGTGGTCCTCTGAAATTTTTTAACAATCAGAAGTGGGCCTTAAGTTACAAAAGGTTGAGAACCCCTGTTTTAGATAGTGTCTCTACAATCTACAATATTACCTTTTCTCTATTTTCTTTGTCTTTTTCTGGAGGAATGCCATGTCAGGACACTGGTAACAAGACAAGACAGTAATGAAGGCAGCCATGGAAATCTTAACTCACTCATAAAAGTGTCACTGTTAGACACTGTGAATGTTGACACCACCTAATCACAAAATAGAGGTAACATAAGGTGGTTTATGGAGCACAATTCAACCTGTCCACTTAAGAGGCATATAGTATGACTGGACCTTCACACATGTTGTGGCCCATTTCCAGCACTGTGGTGTTTTTATTTTTTATTGGCAATGATCGACTGCTGTTTTTTCACTAAAAACGCAACTTGGATATCACTACCTCTACTTTCATCTACGAGGTCACAGTCTATGCAAAACGGCACATAAATTTTGCTGTTTGGAAATGGATCTTGATGTACATGCATGCTGTTGGCCTGGAGGGGTTCATGTTTTTTCTTTCATCCTATATAGGTATTAAAACCTGTTCTCAAAGCAGACATTTTCAATTTGTAGATGCAAAATATTGCAATGCTGATCTTTTGATGACTAGCATCTAATTTGGAATTAGCATATCCCAGTGAAGTGTACTGTAATTTGTCTTTGATGATTGGTTTGCCTGTAATAGATGGGGGATTGCCTGAACTCCCCACTGCCCTCTCTCTCTCTCTCTCTCTCTCTCTTCTTCCCTCTGCTGGAGAGGCACACAGAGTCTTTGAAATGTGCTTTGACCATCAGAGCAGTGAGAAAGCACTAATATTTTACTGACCTGAAATGAAAGGGATTAGGTGCAAAAACCTTCTGCAAAGGGCTATCTCGATTTACAGGTGATGTTTTGTTTGTTTCTTTTTTTTTTCGTCCTTTAAAAAGAGGAGACTTGGATATAATCAAAAGACATATTCCAAAGCGTAAAGCTTTGGGCTTTGAAGCTATCAAATGTTTTGTTGGGAGAGGCGAGAGACGCTGGAATAGCATGTCTGCATTCAGAGCATTCATGAATCCCTGTCATCAGCCTCCTTCCATCTCCCTTCCTCTCACTTTTGCAAAATCTGGCTTTGCCACAGAACAGATAAAAATGCTAGATAATGAATGAGTAGAAGACAGAGACTAGAGAAATAGGACTGTTTCAGTTTCACAGCCATATAGATTGCTTTTGTTTTATTGTGGGTATAGGTGGCACAAGAACTTTGCAATTATTTGCACAATTAGTTGTAATTATGGTGTAAGCATTTATCTAGTGCGCCCAAGAAGTTCCAGTGTGCATTCTGCAGGGGAGAATAGGAAGAATTAATATAGATTGTTTTCTCCAGAAAGTGCTGCTTGTTTGGTTGACGGCAATTAGCAGCTAATACCTGTGAGATCTCCCGTCTGCTGAAACCCGTGCTGTTTTCTGTTCCACAATGATCAGACAATTAATGATGGGTGGAGAACACTGGCAGGACTATGGTTTACGCTAGGCACTGTCACAGTGGTAGGCTATAGCGTACAGCAGTTGTTGTTGTTTTCTGGTTGAGTGTTTCCATGCCTTCGTGACACATAGATTATGATGAGGTTACATTTGCTCTGCATGCTTTATCTTAGGTAGTGGAACTAATCACACACAGATGCAGAAGCCTGCCTCCCCAACCCTTGGGCTTTTTTTCTATATTTCATAGCACTACAGAAGAATCTCCAAACTGCATTTATTTGAGAGTTTGTGCATGGTCTTCTTGAAGTGCTCGACACTAATAAAACCCAGGGTTGTTTTGAATGGCACTTTCTTTCTTGTTTCAATGCTGATATGTTGCCTTAGGGCCTAATGTGTACTGAGTGTTGTCTTACACCTAATGTTTGGATTTCATGCTCAGGCTGGGTCGAGGGCCATGTTTCTTCTTTGTAAAACTATTCATATTGTGTCTTTTTTGCTGATAAATATGGCATCTGGCCCCTTAGATGCTCCTTAGTGAATTTTTAGGTTTAGGTTTTAATAGTTGAGTACAGTTTCTTCGGCTTCAATTAAAAAAATGAGTCATCCGCCTATTATACTGAAGATGAGCTGGTGTTTTAGTGGGTGTTTTATTGGGCTCCAATGTAATATTAGCAGTTCTGTGATATTATTACATCTTTTGCATGCTGGCATTTAACTGGACACGGACAATATCTTCCTTTCAAAATGCCAGGACCTGTATTGTCTTTGTATCCTCTAGTGAAAAACATAGGCTACTGGTCACTGATAGCACATGGATCATATGAACATTGTTGTGAGAGGAAAACTGTAAAAATACTTTTAGAGACTAGAGATTTTGTTCAAGCACAATATGTTGAAAAACCCCAGAGCAGTACATTTGAATAATATTTTTTCATTTGGTGTATTTCTTATCCACTTCACACAAACAATATCAAATAAATAAAAGTAAAGCGTTTGTGTGAAGCTTAAATAGATGAATACTTTCTGCTTCGACTGCACAGCCATTTGTGTAGTTTTTCTTTATTTGGCAAAGAGTAATGTCTTTTGTTGTCTTCGGTGTGCTGGAGCCACACAGATTGTTTTTTAGGCTACTATAGGGTTCTTTTTTTTTTTTTTTTGGGTTGAACAAAAAAATCAAACACACTGTCTTACACTGGGTGTAAGCTCAGAATCTGCTTTGTGTATGAGTGTAGGAGTAGGGGCGGGCATGAAAGCATGAAACATAAAGCATGAGTGATGTGTTAGCATTGCATTGGTGTCTTGCTTAGTCTACCTAATTTTGCTGAGAGGTTTTGAAATGAGCAAACACTTAATTTATGGTCTCAACGCTGTAATAGGATGATAGAAAAGATGCCTTCTATTGTTTTAAAGGGCTGGAATAAGTGTGTCTGTGATTCACTAAACCCTGAAATAGCCCACCACCACTTAAGGAAACTGAGCTTGTCTGGTTTGTGCACTGCTGTGAATCAGTGCTTACTACAGCATTGTGTCACATTAATGTTTGAGTGCTACATATTGTCAAGTAGATGTAGGACTTAAACAGCACTTACAGTGAAGTGTACTTACATCAACTCCTTGTTTATTTCTTCCAGAGACATCCATGCAGACGCCATAATGGTTTCCGTGTTTATATTGAACTTGACCTCTGACCCCTGACCTCCTGCATAAGCTTGGTAATCATTTCATTTTTTATTTGGTGCATTATGATTGATTTTACCCTTTTGCCATTATCTATCACAACTGTTTTGTTCATCTTGCTTCTGTCTCTGTTGCCTTATTTTCCTTCCTTTTTGTCAACTGTTTATAATTGTTTCAGTTTGTGACATTATAACTGTTGCATTCTCTTTATTTCACACTTGTCTCTCTCTGTGCTCTGTTATTTCCACTGTCCTTGAGCCATTAGCGTTACACAAATAAATTGTAAATTGTCTTTGCATCTTTAATTTCTTTTTTATATACTCTCATTTCTTTTCATCATCTTTAAATGATAAACCATCCAACCATATTTCCATTGATTTTTTTCTTCTATCTATTACCAAGGATTACACCTCCCTATTTCATATATTGTGTACTGCAGTAAGTCTGTCACCATCTCTCTCTTCCTCTTTGTTTTTCTCGTATGTGTGTGGGTGGAGGTAATGTTTGAAAGTGACAACACAAGGAAACTGAAGACAGAGGGAGAAAATATGTATTGCAGTATTACATCCCTTGTGTGTATTATGCTATAATTTCCTGAAATATCAACCGAACAAGACAGACAATATACACAGAAATGCATCATCCACTTTTGCCGGATTTATTCCAAAAACTTGGTCCTGGTAGCTGGTAGGCATTTAGCAGCAGCAATAGGCCAGTGAGCCCATGGAGTGGCAGGGCCAGGGCTAGACGTTAGGAGAGCTGGCAGCAGGAGGGAGAAGGAAGTCACAAGGTTGCAACCCAGAGCAGTAGACTTGCTTGTCTCAGCAGAGTAAACATCACCCCTCGTCTGCACAGAGTAATGACTAACAGAAGAGGACGTGCACAGAAACACTATCAGGACTACTGCCTTGTCCCGCCAGACCCCACGCATGCCATTCCTATCATCTCCCAGCTTTTGCATTCCTCAAAACAAGCAGAGAGCTAGCACCCTGTGCAATGCTGTGGGCACAGGTATTATTAAAGGTGCTGCACCTCTACTTACCTATGCCCTTGTTTGTTTAAGGTAACAATATTCAAGTTCTGAGGGCCACATGCCTTTATTCAAAAACAAGATGGATAAGTAGAGTGTTTTGGTGTTGTGGGTACTCTTCATTGGGGTTCATTTTGAATGAAATACAGTTTCTCACATAGAGGTACTGACTATTGTGCACACTGACTTATCAGACTCCAATCAGGAGCAGTGGAAATGCAGCATAACAACAGGAAATTATGAGTGATTGGGAGCATCTTGAGATCTGACCCCCAGTTGTTTGACTGATTTTCTTTTAATTGGTTGTCGTTTCCCACTTGACACCATGAAAGCTTCATGCTGGAGGTGAGGCAGATGAAATGGTTCTATAATACCATGAGTATGATAAGACGCACCGCCTTTTTAAATGTGATTGCAATCACAAACTAGTCACCAGATTATTGTCCTAATGTTAATGAAGAAATATGAAGATACAGTATAAATTGCACACTAGATTTGTATGTTTACTACCAATATTTCAACCAAAACAGGCCTTTATGCATGTCTTTTGTTCACATGTAAATGTAGTAATGTTTTGCATGTGTGAGAAAAAACAGAATGACAATGAGCAATTAAAATGTCAGTAATTAATTTATGGACCTGAGCGTATGGTTATATCTTTATTTGTCTTCACTGGTACTCACAACATATTCAGCACCTCTTTTAGTGGTGTGGTGCAAATATACTATATCAGAACCATCTGTTGTCTTAATGTTAACTCCAGTTCCAACTTTAACTTTATTGTGCCCAAAGGGAAATTTGTCTTAGTATACACACAGATTCAAATATAAGATGCATAAAACATAATAAAATACATAAAATATAGGACATCAATATGTAGAGCATATGCTAAAACCTCCCACCTAGCAAAGTTGATCCTATTTCATTATTAAAACAAAAGATGAGCTAGCCAGTGAAATATACATGGAACAAACCACCAGTAGCAATAACAAGAAGCAAACCCTCCTTGAAATAAGCTACAGTTCACTGCTGTGATCAGATCAAATTCATATGACAGTACAGTTCAGTTGCTAGCACAGCGTGACCTAAAGGCTGAAGCTCCACCGTTAGTAGCATCCATCTAAGGTGCTTCCAATTAAGAGCTCTCTCTGCAGATCTGCACATGGTGGAATATACAAACGCAGCCAAATTTCACTTGGGTTGCATTTTATTTATCCAGCAGATTTTACTGCAGAAACATTTGTTATACCCAGCTTTAACAAAAGCATCTTGTACTTTTTCTCGTAGTGAGGGCAGAGTTGCTCCTGGAGCGGGGCATTTGTTTAGTAGAGATATTTAGAGAGCCTTAAAATGCGTCTTAGAGAATTATTGTAATCTATAGCAAGAGGGGCAAAAGTCGATATTCCAGATGCTTGGACCTCAAGGGGGTATTATAGTCCTCTTTGAGATGGAACGTATGTGTCAAGCATGCCACTCATGAGCACTGGATTCATCATCTAGCTGTATGAAAGGTAGTGACTGGAAAAGGTTGAGGACATAGTTGTAATACAAAGAGCGACACGGCCCTGAAATTTGCATGGTGAGGAGAAGCTGATTCTTCCTGAGACTCTGTGAAGACAAGTGTTTGCTGTGCCTGGTGATGTGCGAGACAGAGCAGGCAGAAGATTATTGTTAGCATACTGAGAAAAGATCATGAATTGCAATGATTCCCCAAAGCGCAGGCAGAAGATTTACTGAGACTATGCCTTTACCCCCTCTATCTCTATGTCACTACAGAGTGCTGTCAGCGCAGATGATTTTGGGTCGAGGGGAGTTGATGGTGTCCCCCTGTGCACTGATTCTACATCTGATAATGAAGAAGAAATGCTATTTCAGTTAAAACCACAAGCCATGTTTGAGGAAGAAAATAAGCAGACAGCCAAGCCTGGCACACCATGCAACAAGCTAAAGAAGAAAAAAAAACAGATGACGGTGAAAAAATTCCTTTCGAGTCCTATTTAATATGTGTTAAGGCATAGCTTGTGAGACCTCTCAGCTCCAGTAATTTCAGCACATCAAAGACATGCCTCCTTCCCAAGCTGGTGTAGTCTTTAGAAGGGCTCATCATATCCAATCATACAGTCACCCAAGGATCTTGTGAAGAATACCTCCAACCCTGTAATTTTGTTCATTAAAACCAGACTAATATGGGTTGGTCAATGCCACAACTAAGTGCCGTGCTATGACAGCGATTGCAGCTGGTAGTCCTTTTCCCTCGTTGACCTGTTTTGTTAACTCTACTGCTGTATTTCACTGCCTGATTAGATGTCACTCAATTAAAAGCACATTTCTGCGGGTAGAGCGGCCTCCCTAGTTGTCATGGATGCTGTGAGAAAGGTAGAAGAGCTGAAAGTGTGTCCCAGAGCACCATAATGAAATATCCACACTGTTATAGCAGAAATACGCAGGCAACCCAAACTTTCACACCCAATCAATGAGGGCTGTGTGGCTGACTCTTTTGCTTTTTTCATTGAAAAATTAAAAAGGATGTGCCTAGTAAGTCACAGAGGACTCACGCATTTTATAGTCAGCTATGAGAAGCACTAGGATTAATAGACCTCTCCTAATATGCCTCGCATTGGTGGTCCCTGAACACCCTGATCAGGTAAGGCCCAGCGAAGCAAAGATCATTTATAAGTGGTTCATTATTTTACCTTCAGATTCCTCTGTCTGGCATTGATTTAATAAACACTGATGTATCTCCTTGTAGAAGAGAAGTGCCATTTTTCATTTCCTAGATTTGCTGTCTTTGTTATCGCAGTTATCTGTCGAGCTCTGGCATTTCAGCGGTAATACGCTCCCAACCTCAGCTGTGTACGGGAAGCGGTACGGGAAAATAGTGTAATTCTTCTATGGCAGATATTCCTTTAAATGTTTACTGAAAGATTCTTTAAAAGAAAATATTGTCTTTTATCTCTCTGACTCAGTGCCTGCACGTCCAGACATGGCTTTGTAAATGAACAGATTGTTTAATAAAGTTCCATCAAAGTGCTCTGATTATCCATGAGAGGATTCAACAACGTGTGACATCAACAGTGAGGTACAATAATTAATGATCTATCAATGTGTTCTCATGATTAATGTATTTGTTTTTGCAGTTTGATGGAGCCATAAACTGTATGAAATAGACAATGAGCTTTGCCATTGTGTATTCCCTGTGGTGGATAAAAGCAACAGCACTGAGGCACACTATAAAAAGCACAGAGAAGTGATGAAAAGAAAAGAAAAAACCTGGCTCTTTATTATTAAGGTTAACTGTCAGTAAAGGCTCATGCTTCTTCCCTATCGTTTTTGTAACTGAGAAGCTTGGTGTATTTTTCTGGGATTCTCCTGTGAAGTGTTAAAGCAGTTTGTGGTCAGATTAGGTGTGTATGTCTGGCACATCAAATCGAGATGAAAATGAAATGGAATGATGAATTTGCCCTGCATTAATCCCTCCTCTCCAGCGGCATTCTATCGATTTTCTTGTTCAGCTTCCTTGATAACAAGAATCATTTAAAGGTCACATTTTGATGTCTGTCAAAAAGAAAACATTCTTAATGCACTGTGAGTGGCCTTTGAGGCTTATGGTTGTCAGAAAGCACAGACTGAATCTTGGCACCTCAGACAGATAATACAGAAAACATGGCTAAGTGGCCTAAGATGTGGTGGTAAGACGGAAGGCAGATAACACTCTTACTGTTAAAATCTATTAAACTATTAAAATCCTTTAGAAAGATAATTCTTATAAATAACACCCCTCTCTTTATTACCTTAAAGGGATATGAGTTTCCCTTTAAGGTAATAATTATGATGTATACCAAAATTATTTCCATCCAAGCATACATTTTTAATTCCTCAGAGGACTGCAGACTTTGCAAAAACTCACTGGTGATGCATTTGCTTAAAATAGCTTGATGCATGCTATCCTGATGGACATACAAGGATATTGCTAATGAGAGTGCCAGGCCTGTGTTGAGCTATGCCTTCACTCACAGGACACCAACATTCAGCCTTGCTTTTATCTCAGGCAGCACAGATAGATGTTGTTTTTGGTCTTTCTTTCTTTCAGTTCTGAATGTCAGTGTGAGGCCACAGTGCTCAATGGTACACATATGCTACTGTATGAATACAATAACTGTTCAGAGATCAGCAGCTCCCCTGGTTTTCACAAACAGCCAGCGCTGACCTTTACTTGCTCCAGCTCCAGGATATAGAGCCGTGCATCATGGGCTACTGCCTCAGGCACTTAGGATTCTGGGAGGGAGATGTCTTCAGGGAGATTCTGATCAAACAGCAAGCATGCACAGTTATCAAAGCATCCGCACTTCTGTTTGTACAGTTTTGTATAAAAGCTAACAATTATAATCAATTCATTCACACAATTCACACAATCTTTATTTAATGTGAAAGTACTTTATTCAGTGACCAATAAAAGTTATAAATATTGGATCATAGGAAGAAATATTTGTAAAATATGCTTAGAATTAATTTCATTTAAACCATTGCGAGATAAAATGCTGCATTATGTCTATTCACTCTTTTAAATGAGTGAAACGTATGCGTCTAATTTCTTAAGAGTGGCCACAAGCCTACAGGTGTGATCAACTAATTTTTGCAATTTTGAGTACCAGAGGCAATACTGGTGCAGTGCAAACTGTAAAACAGGATGGGCCAGAATAAGAACATTAATACAATACATATTAGCAGGTTGTAGAGGAACACATTTTCAGCAGATGGAGTTTGTGCAGGCCTCAGTGATGGCCAATCACATCAGCTTCTCTCATCTCCATTAAAATCAGCAGACAGTTTAATGGGTGGGGAGGAGCGTCCACGCTGGCTTCTTTGAGGAGAAACAGTCCTTCTCTTGAGGTTCAGAGTCTCTCCAGCAAAATACAAATATGAATATTAACAGAACCCCAAACATGCTTTTTAGGGCAGACAATGTCACTTACATGAAACATTCATGCCGTGGCAAATGAGTTAGTTATTTTAGAAGATAATAATGTGTACAAATGGTTCAATAAAAGACTGTTTTTGTTTAATTATTTTTGGAGAAACCAAATATACTTCCAATTATTTCACTGTTTAAAGATGGAGGAAAAAAGGGTGTGTAAAGAAGCACAGTAGGTTGTGTATCTATTTTTTTAGATTCTGGTGTTGCCTCAGAAGATTTAGTTAATTAATTTGGGCTGCAGCTAACAATTATTTTCATTATCAACTGATCAGCCAGTCATTATCTTGATCAATGGATTAATCGTTTGCTCTATGAAATGTCATGAAATAGGGTCCAAAACCAAAAGATATTCATATATATAAAATAGATATAAAACAGAGAAAAGCAGCAAAACCACACATTGGAGAAGCTGAAACCAGAGAATGTTTGGCATTTTTGCTAGACAAAATTACTTAAACTATCATTTATTAACAGATAATTTTCTTCCAATCAACTAATCAATTAATTCACTAATTGGTCCAGCTCTAAATTAATTGGGTAGTGCACAAAGTTTGACCTGTGTATAATAGTGTGCATCACATACCACACCCTGCACTGACTCTGCCTTAATCTCATTAAAAGTTGTGCTTTGATGAGCATTTAAATCTATACTAAATTAAAATTTTATATCACAGTGAAAGAGGCAAAGCACAACATACTGCACTTGAAAGGGTTGACATACAGTATATGGTAAAGCCAGGGAAATTGCTGTCTGTGCTTACATTTGCAATAAGACCTGGTGAAAAAGCAAGCACAATTTCATGCCAAAACTGCTCTGATGTTATGAGGAAGAAAATGTGTTCCTTCTATGCAAGAAGTGTCACAGTTTAAGGAAAAACCAGCAGTATAATGGAGGTTTATGAATACTTGATGAGTGCCCCTCGTTTAGTTGTGTGTGTTTTTGCTCTGCTACCTATCTGAGCCCGCTGGTGTAGTGGGGCCCCAAATAGAGGGTGAGGTGAGCTGACTGAGTTTAGGAAAAGAGGAGCATCAAGCCCTTCCACTCACTGTGCCTGGGTCAATATAAAACCTCATTACTGGGGTGTCATAGAAAATTTGTGCACTTTCTGCTCCATCTAGCAGCAATTTTGCTGGATAAGCACTGCTCTCGTTTGGCCCGTTTTAAGCATTTTCACTAAAGAAAGGCTTGCAAACAGGAAGCCATCGCTTCCCCACAGGGGCCCTGGCAGCCCAAATCCCCCCAGCGCTGCCTCTGCTCTTATATGTGCAGTGTTGTGTTTGTGCGTGTGCGCCTACGTGCATGCATAGACACTCATCTTATGACTCTTCATCATGTCTATAGTTTGTGCAGCCTACATCTGTGAATGTCTGCAGAACAACACAGCTTATGAAGTATAGAGCATGACAGGCTTTTGCACCACATTTCCATCTTGAGTTGTTTATTTTTTCCTGGCTATGCATTTTAATAACTGAGAATGAAGACATGCAACTGATACGTGGAAAGGTTTCCAACATACAGATCCTCATCTGAATTAATTAATCTCCTAGTAAGCTAGTATATGCTTGTTATTAAGGTTACTGATGTGCAAGCTGTTAACTCAACAGCTTGATTTTTCCCCATACTTTTTTCTATCATTTTCCAACTGAAATATACATTTTAGTCACTCTGCCTCTCACTTCCTCCCTGATGTCAATGAGAACACCTCGGTGGAAAAATACAGTTTATTTTTTATCCATTGGGTGGCTGATGGGGACATTGGCAAGCTATTCACATGTTGTTTGAATGTTTTTTCCCCCTCATCTGTGCAAAATAGAATTTTATGAAAGCAAACAGAATGACATGTTTATGAATATGGATGTCTGCCTTCTGGACAAGCTTCTCAGGCAGTGCCACATTGGCCCTTTCACTTCATGGTGGAACCTTGTAATTTCAGAGAGTGGGGAGAGAAAGAGAATCAAAGGGAAATCATAAAGGATAGAAGTGCTGTTTGGCCATCCTGTAAAGTGTTTTCTTTTTTTCTTTTTTTGTGCAGCAGCGGAGACAGGCTGAACAGAATGTACACAACAAAGATCCTGAATAAAACATGATCAGATAAAAGCCAAACATGCAGAAAATACCGGAAAGGTCAGAAAGAACCCTGGCCATAATTATGGATGTAGGATTTGCCAGGAATGCACTAATTAAACCACAGAAAAATCTCCAGTCTCGACCTCCCCCTTGTCCCTGAAGCTCCACCATAAGCCCGCATATTAATCATTGGGGAGGGGAGCGAAGACGTGGCCGGCCAGTGCTGCTGTACTAACAGAGTGTACTTTAAAACACACACATACATAGACACATTCATGTAAGCCACATTATAACTGAGAGCAAACGAGAAGTGGGGCGGGAGGATGATCCAGAGTGAGAAGTTAGACTTTTGAAGGTTGAGAAGCTTCCTTCTGGAATAAGGACTGGTACCAAGCAGTGTCTCTAATTGAAGTGGAGTGGGAAGGCTTTTTTACCACTAGGCCTTCTCAGCTCAGAGTGAAGGAAACAAAGGCATCGACAGTATCTTAGGCAGCACCACACAGGTTAAAGTTAAGGCTGGATCACGCTGCTTCCCACCTGCAGAGTGCCCTGTTAATGTGTGTGTGCATGACTGACTATATCATGCTGTTCACCTCCAGTGGCGTGTCTGTAGGTGTCTTTCTTGTTAGCGCCGGATGGCTGGTGATGATCTGAGTGATCCCCTCTCTACTTTGAGTTTACAGAAGTGTACCACATACTGCCTGTGGGGAGAAAAACAGCAACATTTGAACATGTTAAAATGTACGTAAGTATGTAATATCATATGATATTATACCTTACTCAAGCTGCATTTACAGCTGTTACGTGTTACAAAGAATAAATTAACAATTTATTCTCTTATTTTCGTCATTTTATTCATCTGGCGAAGCTGTATGTGCACAGGAACACGACATGTTTGCTTCTATCTCTGGCTCAACTGCTCTTTACAGTCTGGTATCAGGGAGAGGGTTTTACAGTTCCCCAGGATCCAGATGGCTAACTGTACACGACCTCCAGCACTGAATGATAAATAGCAAAAAAGCACATTTCATCCATCGCCCAGCTTACCTCTCGGCTGCACACTGATATTCCTGCTGAAAGTGTGGTGAAAAGCACAGTTGGATGTATGGATGCGGAGTGCACTGCAAAGGATTTGATATAGAATTATCCTGTTCAACAGCTATTCTGCTTAGAAGCTACCGTTGCTTTTGGTGTTCACAGGTGGAGGTTCAAGTCTCGAAACCTACCAGCTGATCGGACAAAATGCTGCCAACGGAGATTAGCAGTTTCTGCATTTTTGTCTTTCTGGTTGGTTGGTTGTCAAATGTGAGGATCTTCATTCTGGTTTTAGGTTAAAAGGCGCTAAGATAGGAACAGGTGCGTTCCCCCAACACATCAGTACCATAAGCATTGTTCAAGGAATTTACAGTGTTAATTGTGTGTTATACCACACCCTGTGGGGCGCCCTATAAAAGCAAGCCATCCAGTGAATTAGCTTGTACATATTACAACACAGCCTGAATGCCATATCTGAGGCTTGGGCTGTGTTTTGTTGTTGTGTTCTGTTGTGTTGGGCTCTCCAATGGCCTGTTCTGGGAGTGGAGCCCTGGGGCTCAGTGAGCCACATAACCGCCCCTGTCAAAGGAGGCCTGCTGGCTGGCTGGAGCAGCCATAGAGAGTATGTGGCCTTCTCAGTTAATCATAACGCCGACTCATTCTTGCCTGATTGTATTGGCGGCTCCAGGGATCTGCCATAATTGGATCCTTGTAAGTGGGATGGAGGAGCTAAACAACCAGATTGCTGTTTGTTTATACCTTTTCATATATTAGTAACGTGCCGAGACTTCTCAAGCAGTCTGGGACTTGTCTCACTGCTTGTCGCTCTAATTAGTAATTCATTCTTAACATATGCCTCAATTGTGGCCCTATCCAGCTATTTGTGATTAACTCCTCTTTAATTAGAGTTGCTCATGCAGACTTTGGCTCTGTATGGACATGTGGTGGGCACTTGAAAACATACCAGTACCCTGCGTGGGTTCATTTGACAAAGAGGTGCCCTTGACGGATAGGATATAGCTTAGACTGAAAATTTCAAATCATTTGGAAATCCCAGGTAAATAGGTGGGAATAAGGTGAAGACAGTACAGATGTATTTCAAAGAAATAAATCGACAAATAAACCAAGCAACTAATAAACAGGATGAATGAATTAAAGGTGAAATACATACATACATTTCTTCACATTGTTGGCAGTGGTGCTGTGGTGCAGCTGTTGTAGAGGGCTGTGGACACCTGCTGTATATAATCAACCAATGCTAAGCATGGCAAATGTGGCAGCTAGCGAAGTGTGATACAACTGAGCTTATGCTTGATTTCAATGCATGAAAATACAAACATGGTGTGAAGTCGTCGCTTCCAGTCCACTGGCTCTGTCTTGAAATGAATGATTTATTAACTTAAACATTACAGATACCAGTTTTAACTGGTTTCAGATATCAAAGCACTTAATATGAAACTGTGATACATTGTATTATTCATTGCGAGTCCTTGACAGACATAGAGAGACACACACTGAGCTTCATCACAATTTCTCACCTCTCTAATACTTGTCACCACCCAGTGCTTTGACAACCTAACTTAATCAACTAGGATTACATATTTCTTTTATCGGTTCCTTTGCAGTAATCAACTGACATATTTGTCAGACAGCCCCCATGTCACCTTGGGGAGCATTTGTGTGAAGAGTGTATGTGTATTTTTTCATAAAAAGGAATCTGAATATGTATCAAATTGCAAACTGTCCAGCTGCCCTATGTGATATATAAGCTGAAACTTTGCAAAATGGATCAAAAGGTATCCACATTGGAGCACTCCAATACCAAAAGCCAGTAATTAAAAGGCGACAGCTTTGCAGATTAACTGCAGAATGGAGTTTGTGGGGAAACTCATGCAGGGAAGGGGGCATTTAGTCACATGGCCCTGAGTTCCCCCACAGATAAAGCTCATTTTCTCTAGCAGTGGGGTAGAAAGAGTGGAGAACACAGCCCATTTGGTTTTGGCCTCACATGGGGCCCACAGGGGTAGCCAGCATTTTATTTAAGGTCACCAGGAATAAATGGGATTCAGGCTGTGTCTGGCAGGTTGCAGTGGACAGGGCCCAGGCTGGGGCCTTCCACCCCTGCTGCCCCCAGGCGCCCTCTCCATCTCTTCTTGCAGGAGAGAGCAGGTCTTTTCCTGCCTTCCATTTCACTGTCTGGAGCCCTGGCTAAATACCTCACAACTCTCCTACTTCCAATACCGGCACTGTGTCAAAGGGTAATAGCATGTTAAAATCCCCCTCAGGTTGTTCAAAAGGGCGAGTGCAGAAAAAAGGATCCCAATAGAAAAGCTCTTAATTCCATTTAGCTCAATAATGAGAGACAAAGGGAGGGAGAGACATGGGGAGGGCCTGCATTGTTGGTTCTGCAGTGTGTAACACATGAAACACAGGCACCCCACGGTAGACCACATCAGATGATCCTCTGTGGGGCGACACTTCACTTGAGCCACTCTGTCATAAAGCCCACAATACGCTTTCAGGGGAATGAGTGGCCATCATAGTTTAAGGGCTTTTCTCTCAGGTGGAGGCAACAAAAAGCTACAGAAATGGATCTGGCTGCCAGTCAAGCTTTGTATCAGTGATTGTCCTTTTGAGGAAATATGAGAGGCTGGACTGCTGTCCCATCACAGTATGGTTCAGAGTGAGAGGGATTTGAGCTGTGAATATGTGAGTGGGCCATGTGTTGTGGTGAGGATAGTGGAGAAGGGGGAGAGGAAGCCCCCGCTTGCTTTACCTTCAGACTGAGACATACTGTACAAGTGCTAAACAGGGACTAACTACATCTCTCATATCTGTCAAGTGCTCTGGCTAATCACTTCTCACCATTCCCAACTTGTTATCTCCTAATGTCTTATAAATGTCTTAAATGTGTGAAGAAAAGCTTAGTGTGCATTGCAGTAGCATACGCACTACTGAGGTAATTGATATACTGTGCTGTCTCAGTGTAGCAGATCGCAGACAAGCTGTTTCAGGACAGCAAAGATGTTCAAACTATGAAACCCAGAGATAAACATTGATATAAAATCCTCTTATAAATAGTTTTTTATGTGTTTTTATTAGACATTATATTTCATTGCCTACTTGAACATTGAATACAAAATGCTCTTGATGCACAGGCACAATACCCAAGTCACAGAGTGTTGCTACTGACATGGCCTTATTCCTTTCATTATAATGTTGATTTGAAACACCTGCTTATGGCCCTGATCAGACAGGTGCATTTTTTGCAGTGAAAGGCATCTTTTTCCAGTTGTTTTCTATAGGCAGAAAGAGTTTTGTGCGCTGCTCATGCGCCCTGGGCACATCACGTTTTGGCAGGAGCGCCTCGAGTTGAAAAAACGTTTTTGCAAGGTTTTTTCCCCCATTGTCTAATCGGATGAAGTGGTGGTGGTGAGATCTGTGAGTTAACTTCACAGCAAAATCACGGTTAGGCTAAGGACAGGTGATTCGGTGGTTGCCTAGCAACAATAAAAAAAGGAAACGCAGCAAGCTGCTCTTATTTTTAAATTGTAGGTTTCAACAAAAATGGCAGTGCGGTGCGCCTCGCGTTTTGCAACCTGCAAAAAGCGCTCTGTTTGATCAGGGTCGAAAATGGCATATATGTATACTTGTCTGTCTGTCTGTCTATAGTGTAGATTCTTAACTGTCATTGCCATGTATCTATAAATGATATGGTACCCAGTACAATCAGTGTCATAAAAATACATCACGATGCATTTGCGTTAGTTAGTATAATTTGCTAACATGCAAAATTATAATCGAATTCTGAATCTAAAGCAGAAAATGTACTCATGTTATTTAAGTCATGTTGCATTTTCAGGTCATAGAATACGATTACTGAGCAAAACAACTTGATTATTAGGATCTTTGTCTTGCTGTATTGTCCTATAATTGGGGAACTAAGTAAAAAATAAGTCCAACATTGTTAAGCCAAAATGGATGTGAATACCCTAAAACAGCACTTTAACATCATAGTCATTGTTTCATTTCAAATCCAATGTGTTTCAGTACAGAACCAAAACAATGAAAAACCTAAATGTCCCTATGCTTATAGACTGCACTGAGCTGTAAATGCATTTGTACAACTTACAGTAATAACGGCCTGAAAATTATCCATAGTATTGAAAATGTTTGTTCTTTCAGAAAGTCCCATATAAAGGAGCTGCTATATTGTTGCCCATTGCTGTACCTGATCTTAGGAACGTGAACATCTTTTGAAAATGAAAATAATAGTTTTCTTGTACCATCCAAGTCAAGACTATGAACAGCCACAGCTGGGAAGCAATTATTGACAGTCTAAATGCCCCTTCATGGGTAATACTTACAGGCTGTACATCACAGGTGACAAGTAGAGTATTACACAATGCCCTGATGGTCTCAACACAATCTTTGATACCTTTAGTGTATAGTACAGTATGAAGGAAGTCCCACCACTCTAGGTTGCGGTAATGTGCATTACGATTATTTTCGTTATCGATTAATCTGCTGGTTATTGTTTTTTTGAGCTATCAATTAATTGTTTAGTCTATGAAATGTAACAAAATTGCAAAAAAAAATACACATCACAGTTTCCCAGAGTCCAAGGTGATGTCTCTAAAATGTCTTGTTTTGTTCAATCACTAGTCCAAAACCCAAAGATATTCATTTTACAATGATAGAAAACAAAAGTTTCTCATTTAAGAAGCTGGAACCAGAGAATGTTTGCCATTTTTTCCGCTATTTTTGCTGGAAAAATGATTGAAACAATTAATCAATTATCAAATAGTTAATAGTTAGTCTCATAGCCTCATAGTTAAGATAATTATTTCGGCTCTAATGTGCATCCACTCTATTGTGGTATCTTATTCCTTCCATACCCACACCACAATGCAAAAAATTCAACCTCTGTTTTTCCCCCCAAATATATGCATGGAAATTAGGTTGGAATGTGATTATGCAGATTGAGCGAGGAGCCATGGGTACCAAATGTCAGATGTCAGGTATGCATTTTCAGACCCTTGTGGGATGGAGATGATTATCATGGTAATTATTCAGCATTTGAACAATCCGTTTTCTGTGCGGAACACTGGGAAGCACATCTGCCCAGGGACCTGATGTTGGTGTTTGTCTGCCACCACAAACATGAGGGTGTTAGTCAGAGATATAGGAGGAGACAGGGAGCAGGCGAGGCCGGGTAAAGTGATGGAGATAGTGCAATGTCTGCAGTTCAACTTTGGTCGAGGGAGAAAGAGTTGCTGTACCTTGTGGCCAATTCCCTCTCCTTTCTCTTAGCTCCCATCCTTGGCTCCTCTTAGCATTAAAGAGATTGGTCTGAAAGTGGAGCAGATATCAGTCATCTTTATCTCCCAGCTGGGGGAGGGCTGGCTCAGGACCAGGTTTTCCTCTCTTTATGGTTTCTTCCCCTCTTTTTGTTTTGCGACCACGTTTTGTGCATCCTTTTATGCACTCTGTATATTCCGAGGCCAGCTTTCTGGTTTAATATGCATGATAAATTTTATTCCTGTGTTCATACCCATTATCCGTTGGACTGAACACCCCCTTCCCAGACAGGGAAATGCCACGCTATGGATGGCCAGCAGGAAAGTGAGAAGGCCTCCCCCATCCCGGTAGTCATTAACCCTGTGACTGGAGAATGACCCCAACACCTACACACAACTACACACACACACACACACACACACCTCATGCTCATAATAATCCTTGGTCGTCACTCTTTGATGTCCCTTTCAGTCCTGATGTACTCTGCTGAGCACACAGACATGGCTCAGTTCCCTTATGGCTGCCTACTCACACAACACACTTCACAGAACACTCTTGCACTCCACACAGACACCCATTAACTGCCAAGGACATTGGTTATCTCTGTTGATAATAGATTTTAGCTATATTTGTAAAGTGATTTTTCATGCAGCACTTAAGCTCGTGAAGTTTTGTGCTTGAGAAGCATATAAAGTAGTGTGCTTAATGGTTACCTAACACACATCTGTTTCTGCTGATACTTTCAAATATAGCAAGATTCAGATTGCATACACGTTCATTTTCATATAAATAAGAGTTGTTCTTCAAAGTCTTCCTTGTTGGGCCACTTGACTTGTTCTGATGCTTAGGAAGCTTTGGCCTGAAAACTCAGTGTTCCACATCTGTGGCACAGGGACCTTGACCTACAGGTCTCCAATTGACGGCAGACACAGAAGGAGGAGGAGGAGGAGATGAAGAGGACAACAGGAACAGACAGCCTAAAAGGGGGCTGAGTGAGTGTACCGAGACAGGCTGAACACCTATTGGCTCCAGGTGCATTTTGTGCCGAGTACTGGCTGAAAGATAGGGAAACTTCCACCATGAATTGTTAACGAGGGTCGACCTAGGACAAGTCGAGCATGTAAACAGTCAAACTGGCCTTCTAACAAGCTTGACTCTTAATTTACATTCTTCCCTATTCCCTCTAGCTTCCATTATACATGAAACCCCTTATGAAAAAGTCATAAATGCAAGAATGTATCCAGGAAAAAGGCACACAGATTAATTACAGACAATCTAGCATCTGCTGTCTTTAGGTATGCTACTGTACCACCAGGGGCTCTGTGTTTATCCTGTAGTTACAATTGTAGACTATAGCCCAACAATGTTATGCTATATTGTATTATACTATAGTTGCAGCTATTGCTCACAATAAATTGTTGCACAGTAATTAGCTGAGAGATAATGTATCCTTAATACAAACATAACATTTCGGGTCTGTTTTTATGTGCACAGTATTTTACTTAAAGGGGAAGTGCTGATTTTACACATCACAGTCTGTTTACAGGTCTTGGGGAGTACTACTGCATATGTGGAAAAAAGTTGTATAAAGCCTTTTGTGGCTCCAGAGGGAGCTGTACAAAATCTGATAAATTCTGATAAAATGTTGGTTGGGGCTGAAGACTACAAGTTTGAAAATGAAAAAAAAAATCTGGGTGTGTGGAGTCTGAGTTTACCAGACCTCTGTAGCCCACTCGTCATCTCTGCTTGAGGCTAGTGGCTCAAGGCTACATTAGCCGTTAATAGCATAACACGCTCAAATCTCTGACTGAACTGTCTCCAGTTTTTCCGTTTCGCACCCAGGTTCAAAAATACCGGAATTACCCTTTAACCACACAAGAACTGCGATGGAGGAGAACATTGTTGCTGCCATGATAACTTTAACTGTAAAATCCTGTCTCATAGCAGTATAAACCACTGTGCAGTGTTTTGGCATTTAATAAACCCTCAAAGTGCACCGGTTAATTTTTCTATTCGCAACAGTACCTGTAACAACACGACCACAGTAACAGATTTTTAACATGGTATAAGTATGGTGCATCAGTTTAGTCAGTGGTCCTCCCTCTTTCTTCAGCTCTGTTTGAAACTCCCTGTCCTGGTTAGTAAGAAATAATGGTAATGGTAAAATTGATAGCTATAATAGTAAAATGAGATTTCAGCAGAGTAAGTGCTTTTCGACACGATAAAGGGTGCAGTCTGTCTTGCGCTGTACTGAATGTTTTCTTAGGTCTTGGGTGTGGTTTTGGATTCTAAGGGGTACTGTATTTTCTTTCACCACATAATAAACTGGTAGATGTTAAAAGAGACAGAAACAATATTTGTTTTGAATATTGAGACATTCTCTGATCAGAATTAAAATGAAGAGACAGGATGCCTTATGGTGCCTACCGTTTTTGGTGATTTCTGTGTTGCTGACTGTGCATCAGGAGAGTGAAAGACAGTTTCTAATATATTAACTTTGAGGGGCTTTGCATCGAGTTATTTTTGTGACAGCCACATTTCATTTCTGCTGCTTCCCCGTGTTTTATCTAATTTCTTTTGTTGTGGCGTAAACATGGAATTTTTGTGAAAATTCAATTACGGAGGCCTTTGGAGATTCTGCACACAAAGACGTATCGGTTGTTTATCTCCTTCTCCCTCACCCTTAAAAGTGGATAGCCAGTGGTGTTTCTAATTTATTCAAGCAAAACGTTGCTACCTCTGTTAATCATGCAGAGTGGGCTGAAAGGCCCAGATCAGCGTAGACTGGCACAGCCTGAAACACACAGGCCTTATTTATTGAGGTTTGTGTTTTTGTATTTTGAGGTTGTGTAATGCATTCAAATGAGGGTGCAACAAGCCAAAGTCACAGCAAGTTGCTGAGGGAGTCTCCTTGCCTCTACACTGCTCACCCTGCCATCAATAGATCTCATTCAGCTCATTCTCAGCTGAGACTTTTCTTTCAGTCTGTGTTGCATTGTGGCAACAACTGCCTCTTGACGGAAGAGAAAGGATGGCTTGTCAAGGTCAGAGCTGTGCACTAATTAGCGTTCACCACTGAACTGCTGGGTTGACTCTTGTGCCCTTCACCCCTGAGGCCTCATGGCATTACGTATGTGTGTGTTGTGTTTTCATCATGTTTGCCCCTGCCCTTTCTCCTCTACCTCAGAGGCCAGCCATCTGAGACTGCCTATACAATATATACCTCCTCTATCATGCCCCAGACTTGACACAGATGGGGCAGTCATATGTGACAAGCAGACAGAGGGAAAAGAGAGGGAGATAGAGGTGGCAGCAAGCATTAGCATCCTATAGGGCTTTGTGTGCTTGTTATAGCATAAGATCACACAGACAGGAGAGGGCAAAAGAGAGAGAAGGTGATGGCCATAGGAGACAGCGATACGACCGATTGATACCAACACAAACAAGAGGGTTCACTGAATAATGACGGCAACAAAAAGAGCAATGGCAAAAGTTCAACCGTATCTTAAGGGGTAATTTTAGGCCTTTCGCTTGGGAACAGCAATTTCCTCCAGCTCTGTCTCTGAGCGATATTACTGTGGAATCATTAGACTAATTCATCATCCTTGACTTCTTCGTGTTTTCTGCTGCACTAGTGGGAAAAATGGTTGTTCTAATTGCAAGCCATAGAATTCAGATGTAAGCTCTGAGTGCTGCTCATTGCTTCTCCACAACTCTGCTCAGAACGCTTGCAGAATTAGTCGTGATCCGTTGTTGCTGGATAATACGAGGCCTTTGACATCTACTAGATTGTCAAATTATCAGAGTGTTTGTGTTGTACAGTATGTTGAACTATTTCCCTCTATATCACTGTTTCATTACGAGGTATTGAGCACTTACTGTATATAGCCTGTACAGCACATTACAATAAGTGCTTTGCACTACATAGTAACAGTTGCCCAGAGATATTGATCCAATTTGGCATGAACATCATGGCTTGGCAGGAATTTTTTTGCTGTATCATATTTTGTTGTTTTTTTTAAAAATCCCTCCCACATAGACTTGTATTGTTGTTATTAAATGTGGCTGATATGTATTCCATCTCTGTAACGCTTTGCTAGGAGCAGTGAAGGAGATATGTTAACAAGTCTGTTCTCTAAGCAGCATCCATATGGATGCCTCTGCCCTGCTCCAGTCACTGTAGTGGTAACTCACAGACCGATGAAACACATGCATGCTGCTTGCCTCCATTAATTTTTGTTTATTATGTATTTATGCTCTAAGCCCGAGATTTGCTGTGATCAAATGCATCTGTTTCGGCATGGATCAGTGGATAACTTTGGCACACCACCACCTTCATCACATCCTGCTTTCCATCTACACCTCTCCTCTGTTTCTACTTTGCTAACTCCCTTTTTGCCCTCTCTTCTCTCTCTCATCTTTTCCCTGTTCTCTTCCTACATTTTTTTCCCTTTTTAGCCTCTAGTGCATTTGAGCCCGCATACTGTATGAATCACATGTCTTTCTCTGAAAACAAGATCAGTTCACTTAATGGTCAAAGGACATTTTTGGCTTTATTAGCCAAATCCAGGGACTTAAATAAGCAGGTCTTGGTAGGGACACAGCACAGTCTTCTCTCAAACTATTTTAAATGACTTATTATACTTGTGCAAAGAGCCTTTATTTGTATTTAGAAATTACCCTCTCCCTTTGAACTCAAATTAAGTCAATGAGTGTGGTATGTGTGTTATACAAACACAATTAAAATGCCCATCATAATCATTAGAATCTCAGTTGTTTGTAGTGAAATTTGAACACATAAACAAAAAAAAATCACATCTAACATGTTTGACTGTGAAACAGATTAGATTCAGATGACAAATTGTTTCCTTAAATGAACCGTCATGTGCTGTGGCTTCTGTAATTTGTTTCTAATTTTCAGGCAAATATTAGAACGTTTCTTGTCTCGAGCCAGAATTTCACATTAGTGTCTTTGTAACATGTCTCCTGGCACCAGGAAAAAAATTAAACACTGTCCGAATTCATGGCATTTACTGTATTTCAAAATACAGCAACAGCTGTTAACTACTACATCAGAGATACAAACAAATATGTCCTGAGCGGTTTCTGCCTGCCGAATGCATCTGAGATTCAGTCTAGCATGAAAATCTCATCAGCTTCTTGGCCCGGTGTGAGAGAGACATTTTTTACTCATTATGTCCTAATGCCATCTCTTCAATACTCTCAGTGCATTCTGGTAAAAGAGATGTTTGCCCTCTCAGCACTTCCTCTATGACATGCTAGCCCACAGTGGACAATTGCAGGTGCTTTTAGTGAGACTCAGTAATGAGCAAGTTGTAGACATGCAATCCAGGCTGAATAACCAATGAGTACTAAAATGACAAGTAGTGCTACGGTGATGGAAACATGAAACTATACTATTTTACAGACTTACATTAGGCCAGTCACAGTCCAGGCCACAAAACGTGAAGGGTCCATCCGCCTACCATAGCTACAGTAGGTATGGTATATGATGCTTGACCTTCCAATGACACAACAAAGCCTTTTATATTTACTTAAATATTTACAAGATTATCATTTTACTGCTATTTATTATCAACAGTCATTTTATTATTCATTATGAACAAAAACTGCTAACTCAGTATACTGTATATTGTTATTGTAAACTGGAATAAATCCTAGAAACATACAATAAAGATACATAATCTTTGTTTGGATGTGGTCTAAGGAAAAAAGATAAAGTTTGTGTTTTAACTTAACCAGCCTCTTTTAGTACAGTCAGCAATTGTGGGGTGCTTGAGCTCCACATTGCATTTTTAATCTCTTTGTTAGGTGAGGATCAAGTGCGGATCACTTCTGCCCTGCTCATTATTTCAGTGAGTTGTTTTAAGGTCTTTTTTTTGGGTTCAGATAATGTGCTTTCTGTAAAGCCTACTCTAGTAATCTCATGACATTGTCAGCATGAAATTAACAATTTGTTTGTCACAGAGAGGGTAAATAGTGAAACCTTTTAGTACAACAGTGCAACATGTTTTAGTACGCTCCTATTATGTGAAGCTTTTAAAGGCAGTTTAGCTTTGCGGAAATGAAGTTTTAATCAAAAAGACTTGTAAGGCATACCACTGTGCAGCCATTTCTCAGCTCTCCATAATTATCTCTGGAGGCTCATGTACGTAGCAAGCATTTGTTTTATTCTGCTGGTGTATGACATCATTAATTGACTTAGGATACTGAATAGAATGGCTGAAAAATTGAACCCCGGTAGAAGACATTTGTTTTGAATGGATGATGACTGCCGGGCCTGCTGTTTAAACATCCTTGCAGGCTTTGGGCAGGTGGGGAAAGAAAGCTCTTATCCGTCTTCATCGCAATATCAAGGTCATGGATGAGTAGCTGAGCTAATCTCCTTCTTCTCATATCTCTTACGGAGCGAAAGAGCTGGCAGGCCTGCCGTGTATTAAGCCCTCTCCAGCCAAAGACAGAATACGATGTCTGTTCCACACAGGGAAATATGATAAACTACACTGAAACGAAATTCAAGAATGCGTAGGTCCCAGTATTTGTAAGTGATGTAGGGTACACATCCGCACCCAGACACCAGCTGCTAAATCAAATTGGAGATAATCTATGCATATTCAAATTCTGTGCCAAACTATATAATCTTCGGCATCTGCTTCATTATGCATGGAAGACACCATTTTGAACACATATTTCCTTCAAAACACCATATCCCTGTAAGTGTACATGACTATTAAATATTGTTCCAGCTATATTCGGGGGCATGATCAAAGCACAAAGCTTGCATGTGTGAGCCTAATAATGATAGACTCATGTTGACAGATGAGATGGGGTAAAGGCTCTGAAGTACTGTATCTGAAAGAGAGTTGGCTCCTCCTCTCCCACAAATAGATTTGCCCTGCACAAGGTTTTATCCCCATTGTTCATTAGACTTCTGAAGGAATAATTAACAAGGCTTTAAAACACAGCTTTTATGGATCACCTGCTGTCCCCCCAATATCATTTTTGTGATTGCGCAGCAGAATACAGCAAGATGCATTGATGCTAACGTCTGGCACCCAAATGCCTTGCAGGATCAGTAACTCTCCAATTAAAGCAATATCTCTCAGTCTTGTGCCTGGCACCAGATCACTGAGCTCACCACAGGACTCGTCCGTATACAAACACCAAACTTCTTTATAATAGGACCATGGCCCCAAGATAAGAATAAACTGCCTAAATGCACTAATGTAACGTGGAGATACATTGTGTTTTATGAAGCTGAACTGTATTGTATAGTGGTAAGCCAAGAGCATGGTAGAATAATGGGAGGCAAGGACATTGTTCATTTAAAAGTAAGAAAAGGGAAACAAGAATATTCTTTCTTTTTAAAGTTACAGATTAGGCTAAGAACATTACGCCTTATCACAGACTGGAGCTGTAGAGAGCACTGTCTCCTTTCAGTAGCCCCCCTCTTTACCTGAATCACAGTGCCTTCTCAAAATGCACAAATATATTTGTCATGTCTGGAGCTGCCAAATCACGAGGTAAATATTATCATCCAACAAGCAAACAAACAGTCTTTTGTGTGGTAGATAAAGGTGAAGCGTGTGGTGAGGTTAATGGGACCTGGCTATTAGCATTGTCACTCAGTCTGCCAGGTCTGACAGTGCAGCTCAGTCTGAGGGCCTCTCCTCCCCTCGTCCACCTGCTTATCACCCAGATAAATTAACTCCGATAAACAGCAGAGGCAGGTGGAGCGGAGGGGTGGGGGTGCAGATCCTCACCTATCACAAGACAGGAACACCAGGCACAGATCATTGCTCTGTTGACTCTAGTTAATAGCGTGGGGCCACAGTGTGTGTCAGATTTTTGGGGGTCCATGAGATTGACGTGTGGGGCAGGAGAGTAAACACTTGATAATTAAACACAAGCGCATGTTTGTCAGAGGTGATGACAATGCCTTCAGAGCCTCCCTCTCCTCTTCACACTCAATTCTTCCAACTTTGTGTGAAGCAACAATTCACCCTGCAAAAGTTCCACCATCTGTAACGACAAAATACGCCATTTGCTTTCCAAAAAGACCCATTTGAGCGTTTTCTGATCTGACACCCTTATTGTCAGGACAGCGTTGT
Source organism: Maccullochella peelii (assembly GCA_002120245.1). Lineage (NCBI taxonomy): Eukaryota > Metazoa > Chordata > Actinopteri > Centrarchiformes > Percichthyidae > Maccullochella > Maccullochella peelii. Next base: position 25,882 of record LKNJ01000287.1, read on the forward strand.
TTGTCAGTGCCCAAATGTCAGAAAAATGGTTAATTGTACCTGCCACCCCTATGTCTGAGATTTGGTTAGGTTTCAGCAACTGAAACTTGGTTGAGGTTTGGGAGAGATCATGGACATTGTTAAAAAAACAAACTTGACAGCTGGTAGAAGACAGGATGCAAATAACTGTCTCTGATATCAAAGTTGGGCCCTTTGCATACCCAACCGCCTGCTGCCTTGACCATTGCTGGCATTATAACATTGTCACTCCGTGTCCGCCTTTGCTTCTGAGAGACGATAGTCATTTTTCTGCACTGCCACAAGAGGTTGCAGGTCAGGTAAACGTAGGTTTACCAGTAACATTGGTTGTTTTCGGTTTTCATTCGCTTTCTGGTAGAGAGTTAGATGAGCTAACTTGCCTCTGTCCAAAGATGAAAAATCTGCCTATCAGTACCTCTTAAGCTCAAGTGAAATGTAAAAACGACACGTTGTGGAGTTACAGGGGTTATGTGGTAGACTATTTCTGCTTGCTACTGCATCTGACCAAGAAATATTCCCCTGTAACACTGCAGTAAAAGATTTTGTTACCTTTTGACAGTGCTAGGCTAGCCTAGTCTTTGTGCTAAACTAAGCTAACTGGCTGCTGGTGGTAGCTTAATTTTTACCCTACAGACATGAAAGTGGTGTCAATCTTCTCATCTAACTCTAGCCAGGAAAGCGATTAAGCGTATTTCCCAAAATATCTGGTGAGGACAAGTTCTCAAAGTTCTCATATCCGACAGGGCAGGATGGAGAAATGCTTTTTCTTTAATTGTGAAGTCTTTGGTAAAAATGTGGATTGTTGATTCAAGGCTTCAGTTAGACTTCGAGAAAAGACTGTGTCAATTGGAAGGCATTCCATTGGCTTTATTGGGCTCGGTTTGCCTTGTGGGTGCTCTCTGTTTAATTGAACACTCATTAGAGACTACACTGTTATACCCCCACAGTTTATAGTGACATTTCCCCAAATGTAACGTAATTAGGTTTAGGCAAAATGGTGGGCTGAATGGATCCAGATCTGTTCTATAACTGCATACAGTTTGTGCTCTCGCTGGCTGGTCATAAAAGAAATCATTTTGGGAAAAGTGTGTGACACTGGCTGGCACCCAGAGCATATGACTGGAACAGGAAGATTACAGGCGCGGCTAAAAGGGAACAGTAATTGAATTCCAGAGATCCTGACGCACATTACACCAGACCAAGAGACAAGAGAAAGCTTTTTTGCTCGATGAGGGAAACTGGAGGGTAGAGAGAGGTGAGTCCTCTCACTACACAACCCCTCCTCCTGTTAGTGCCACTCAGCAATGCTGGAGCCATTGCTGTGTTAACAGTTTCTGTTCTCACGGGACGGGAGAGCCCTAACTGTCGCCCACCTCCAGTTGGCTGAGACCGGTGAAACCACTCCACTGTGTCTACTTTATATTGGTCCTTAGACGACACAGAGCTGCCAAGAATTGTCTTTTCTGCTGCTGAACATTTAATAGAACCAAACTATCCATGAAAGACAAGCCAAGAGCCTTTATCAAGCTACTTGCAAATCTGAGAGAAGGAAAATCCATCACAAAGTCCAACGGTAGCAATTTGTCGTGCACAAGTAACAGCTGGAAAATACTATAACAATCAACATATGGCATCAACATAACAAAATATTTTGTCTTGAAACAAATCATGTAAACATTGGGTGTTTAAGTGATCCCTTAAAATGGTGACAGAGGAGACAATGAAGCTGACCATTTTAGTACAAATGTAAAATGTGAGACATGCTGCTGTATAGAAAGTACCCTTTAAAAAACATTGCGTTGCATTCAGGGTGGGAAATTAACTTTTTAAAATGTGAACATCTACCAGCCACTGACAGATACATGTTCAAATTCACCAGCCACTCATTAGTAAATCATTATTTTGTGTCTGAAATCTGCCAGCCACTTTCATATTTGACCAGCATTTGGCTGGTGGCTGGTGCTAATTTCCATCCCTGTTTGCATTGCATTTCCATTTAAAAAATAGCAGCTTTTTGTTAGTTTTTGTTTTCTACTTTTTCATTCAAATGACTCCCACACTGCTTGAAAGACTGAGTAGTAAATGAAATATGAGTAAACAGAAGACTTAAAAAATAGTATGTATATGTTATGTTTGTTATGTATATTCTATATTTTCACCATTCCAAGAATTTTTTTAATTTGTGGAAGTGGAGTATCATCCACTTTACTGCAACGGAAAACCTCAAGACTTTTATTGTCCTAATGATTCAAGACATACCAGAAAACACCCAGTAAGCTATAATGTTTAAACAGCTCAAAACAAATTGCAGAGCAGTTATACATTAGCCAGCTTATCAGATAGTTATGCATCACATCAGCATTTGTGCCTCTGTTTTGTTTACACCAACAAAGTAACACCATGGAGATTTAGTTGAAATAGAATATCAGTATGCATAAAAAAGAGTTCAGTAGACATCAAACACGCTTCAAGTCACAGTCCTGACAAATGCTCCAAATGTAGATATTACAAAAAGAAATTTTTCAAGCACCTAACTTCAGCTAAATCTGAATAATAGAATGCACAAACCATTCTGCAATTCCAAGCTCTTGTGTAATAAGTGCAGCAAAAAGAAAGAAAAGAAAAGTCAGGATGAGCGATTTAAAATAGATATAACAGCAGTGGAGAGGAGGGGAGATTGAATCTGTCAGTGAAGGCTGTTGCTGGATCTCACTGGTACCCAGGGTCTCATTTAGCCCTCGACTGATACTGCTGCAGCCCTGTTAATTGGCAGAGGACAAAGAAATCGGGTTAAAAACAAACTGTGTTGCCTCTGCCTTTGGTAGACTAAGACAAAAACTTAGATCAAAAGTGATCATTTTGCCGGTAAATGGTGCTATTAAACCACTGACCTACTAATTTACCAGCTCACAACAGCACAGCCACCTTCTAAGTAAAGATGACTGTCTAAAAAGTTCCTCTGCCCTCTTTCTAAAGTTTTCTAAAGATTGAGGAAGTACATAGTGTGGATATTGAGGTGGGTGAGTGTGGTGGAGGTTGTGGGGTGCTTGAACTCTCTGTGGTGCAGGCAGTAACAGTATTTACATTCAAGAGAGAGAAGATCAAAGAGCGTTAGTTTAAAGGGAGGAGGGGCGGTTTTAGAGTCTCTCCTCTGTTTGGGAGGCATCCAGGTATCTGCGGTGTGTATTGATGTGGAGCACCGTCGCGAGACACACTTTCCCATCCTTATTTCCTCTTGTCCTGTTGAAGCTAAACGGGCTGTGCTTCAAAAACACTGCTTTATCAAAGACACCACTTAAATTGTCTCTCCCTTTTTTCTGTGCAGTTTCTCTGTTCTTCTAATAAATATTATGTGTCTTTCTGGCTGAAGCGCTGGAGAGGAGCCTTCAGAGAGTGACTGGTTAGAAGTAATCCCAGAGAGAGGTCGAAAAAGGAAAGATGCTGGTTAGCATTTCTTCAGAGATGCGGCGCAGAATCGTGAACTGAAGTCAGATGCTATTTCAGCATGCAATGTGTGCTTTTCCCACAGTGTTTCTTTGCCTGACCCATAGGGTCTAATAAGACACTAGAGGAGGTTCCTTCAAGCTGACGTACAAATGACTTTTCTCCGCTGCTCCACCTGTGTGCTCCTCTGGCCTGCAAAATAATCAAGTCAAAAAGTGGGTTGTCATTCAGACCAAAAGAATATGTGAACTAGAGAGAGGCCTCTGTCTGTGGAAAAGGGAACAGCTCCCTCTAGAAACTACTGTGAAAAAATCACCATATGACAATTTGCAAATATGGTGTATTTCAATAAACTTGGACACTGTTTATTAGTCCAATTAAACTGCTACATGCTCCCTGCAATATGATGCCTGACATTGATGTTTAACAGCAAATTTTCTTTTACTAGATACCCCTCTCCATATTTATTGTCTTGTCACTATAATTATTGCACCTGTCCTGCAAAAATCTAGACCGTATGCCAATGCATGGCCCTGCATGAGCCCGTATTAAAACCCTGCAGTCACAGGGATTAGTGTCTGTATTCTATACAGATTGGAACTGTGTCAAAAGAAAAGAAACCAGACTAGAGCAGGGGTAAATAGGGTCTGGCAGAGATTATAACAGTGGATATAATAAGGCTGGTTTCCACTCTAATTGTGACACCAAGCCAAAGCTTTGCAATTACGGTGCAACGAGCAGCACTCTAAGTCCACACTCCAGCGGGAGGATCAGAAATTCTCAACTTTAAGCTATAGTATCAGATTATGTCACTATTAATTAGGCGCTGTATGAGAACAACCCTGTACTGTGTCCTCTCCTCCCCACATGTAGCCAAGCAGGCAAGTAAACTTAGATCAATAATTACACAAGGGCTGAACTAGCTCCTCCACAATTCTGTCACCAAATTTCACACTAATTGGCCACACCAGCTGAGAAACCCAGAAACAGACTTTTATTGAGTCAGGGTATGACTGTGCAGAGCCTGGAGGGACACTTGCATTACCTAAAAGTGGCTACCTTTGAAACTAAAGGCACCCATGCATCGATAGAGATGCAAGTTGAGTGCTAACTGTTGCATCCATTTTAAATAAGGCTTGGCTGTGTATTAGGCATGCAAGCATAGTAAGCATTGATCTGTTCATGCATACATACAGTGCACTGCCTAGCATAATTATGTGATATATTCCCAACTAACCAACCATATAGTTTCTCAGTCAACCGTAGCTGTTTAGCAGTATATGAGTAGTGTGTGTGTGTAAGTTCTGTCACAGTTTGTAATGTCTATGTTTATTTGTATGTCTTCATTTGCCTCTTGATGCTGCCTGGTGTTATCCTGACTATTGATTGAAGAGTGTAAGACGCCCAGGAGTCCTCTGGTTTGATCTGTGTAACATCCTTTCCTTAATTCTCCTCTGTGAGTTTAATACTGAACACAGAGATCCCTCTTGACAAAAGCCTGATCGAGTGAAATGTGGAGCTATCGAAATGAATAGAGGTGAAAAACAACAACACCTGGAAACAAAGGGCAACTGAGACAGAGATGGAAGGGCTCATGTCTTTCAACTGTCAAGGATTTAGTTGCCATCACGGCTCTGTCTGACCCTCGCATCAAATGACACAATACGCATGGAAGACCTACAAGGGGTTGTGTTTATAATTGCTTAAGGTTGGGGATGTGTATTCTCTATGCCACTGTGCCTGTGTTTGTGAGCATAGATGTTTTATTGGTGCATCACTGTCTGACAAACTATAAGATTCTTATCATAACAGCCTTTCTTTGATTCACTGAGTGGCATATAGTGGCCTGGTTAGTGATGGTTGGGGGCCACTAGGGCCTAGGTAGATGCAGACAGTCAGACAGCCACATGTCACATGAAAGTTTGCTTTCTATAGTTGTCAGGTCCGTTTTTTGGTGTGTTTTTCAAGCAGCTCTCATCCAGGTAAACGGAAGAGATCAAAAGCTGGGGCTTGAGCTAGCATCACTCTGCCTCTGATGTAAGGCCTCCTGTCTTTAGACCTTGGGCATTTCTTCTGCCTCCTTCCCTGTGCCATATCTCTGATGGAATTTTAATGATAAGCTCACTAAGACTGAATTGTTATCTTGAATGCACGGAATCACTACACCACAAACATCTCATACCCATATCACACACTCCTCACCATAAATCCCTGAGAGCTGAATGACTGTATACCTCCTGAAAAAGTTTCCATTTGGACAGCCATCTTTCTTTTGACAGTTGCATACTCTGCAAACATTGTATTTCTGTTTGCAGGCCAGTTTTTGATTAGTGGCAGCACTGACACCTTTAATAGTGGAAAAAAATCAACTCTGGATCTGGTGCTAAGTGTTTTTTTAACGTTGGGAGAAGTGCTGTAAAAAGCACCATCTTCTCCCCGAGGGGACACACCCACTCAGCAAGGGTGAGAGAGGAATGCTTGTGTGATGGTCAGAGAAGCAGACATCTCTGGTGCTGAAATTGAATCTGGTCCCAAGTTTGTAGTGGAAAAGCCAAAGTGACAGAATAGTAGATAATAGGTTTGCTGTAACGTCACGCCTGAGTGTATGTCCACACTTCTGACGTCCTTATGACAGGCCTCTTCCCATTTTGTTTCCCGTTACACGGCTGTGCAGCCACAGCCCATTTTACTTCAACACTTTTAGCATGCTCCATGGATTGCTCTGTTGCCTATTACTTTGAGTGCTGAGCTATCAAAAGATGTCTGATTTGTTATTGATAAAGTAATGTTAAAATGATCATAAAAATGAAACAAAGCCCATTTGTGTGTTTGCCCAGTAGGATACAGTGCCTGCCCTTTTTTTTTTACTTTCTTGCTGCTTATTTTATTGTTGTAAAGCCCATGTAATCCTCCGCACTTAAAAAGATAAGTGAACTGTGAAAATAAAGAATTATTTAGGAAGTATTATATTGTAATTCCATGTTGTTGGCCCCAATGTTTTAGTGTGCAGCACTGGCCCAAAACAAGTACAGAAGAAAAGTTTTCTGTTTTTATTTTCTCTTTGAGCCCAAATTCCTGGTCTCATCATCACTTCTGTGTCTTCAGCGTCTCCCTCTCTGTCTCTCAATCACTCTATCTCCCTCACTCTCTTTTTTTTCTCTGACGGTGACCTTGAAGGTATTCCTCCTGTGTTTGTTCAGACACACAGAACTCTCTGTTTCTTTTTCTCTCCCTTCCCTTCCTCTGTTTTCATTAGTGGGATCAGTCAGCCTGCCTAGGGACAGCCCGGTGCTGTGCTCACGTTACAGGCCTATTGACTTCGGAAGAGAGAGAAAATACTGTGGACATGATTCACCATGCATGAACCTCATGATACCAGTTTTATCTGTACCTCCTTTTCAATGGAGAAGGGAGCAGATAAAACCACACGGCATTTTTATCACCCTCACTTCAGGCATGTCAGTAATCAGATACACAGACAAGGCTAATTAATATTTGGAGATACTACCACGCAGTCGCACACTGTTAAAAAATGACACAGAGATGACACAAAGTGCACAATGCCTCAGACCTTACTGAAGACATTTGGCTATTTAGTGCTGTTGTTTTTTATTATTACTTTTGTTCTTTATGCTGTATTTTGCAGTAGTCATTACCTGCTACCTGAAATTGCAATGGGGTAATTATTTTCTAGGCGATAATCAATACGGCTTTTCACTGTTGAAAAATTGCCCAAATTCAAAAGGTGATAAAATAATGGAAAATATTTTTTGTGCTAATTAATTTCATCATTTCATTCTTTATGCATGCTGAATTCTCATACTGATGACAAAGCTTGTGAATGGAAACGGAGGTGGGTGCTCAACCCTCACTAACTTCTGGCACCATATTGGGCATTAACCTTCATTAACCTTTGCATATAAATTGTAAGCACTTTAAATCAGGTTGTTGTATCCAGGAGTTATGCGTATGCATATTCTTATGAGCACTGAAAACAAGGTGAAGGCATTGGCAGGAAGTAATAGCCCTCAGAGGTGGATTGGTGTTAGTATACTGGGGTACAAGTGTCATACTTTTGATACTACCGTATACTATTCTCAGTGTTTGTTTGAATGTTTTTGAAAAAACTGAAAATGCGAGGAACTTGATGTAAAATATCTGCTTCCCTTGCTTCTTTTTCTTTTCTTAGCTTTTATTTAGCTGCTCCAGTGTCCAGCAGTGCTCCATTTTGCTTCCACATGTAGTTCTCAAGATCATGCACAGACTGACCTTATCGTGACTTCACCTGTGACCTGTAACCTGTCTCAAGTTCACAAATGTTAATAGCGCCCCCCATCGACGAGTTTCTATACTTATTAATCTAATGGGAATGGACATTTTTAGCCCACACAGGCTTCTCTTTCTTGAAAAATGATGATAATAGGCTTAACAATATTATATCTGCAATAAATAGGGCATTCCCTGATTTTTGTAAGAGATGGGCCCATATAAACTATTCAAAATATTTTTTTTATGTTCATGTAAGGAATCTCACTTGTCCCAGTAGGACTTTTGGGGCTCTGTTATTATAAATGAGTAATAACGGTGCATACAACTTCCTGGGCCAAGTTTCTTTTTGCAACTTAGGAACAAACTGATCCAACAACAACAACAACAACAAAACTGTAATGGTTATTAGCACTGGATACATAAAGTACCAAATTAAACATTTTGGGCAGGTTGTGGAGCGATTTAGTGAAAGCCATAGCTGGGAACAGGAAGTTGTATGCACTGGTTTCTCACTGCAGAAGCATTGAGGAATAGAACGTGCCTATTGCGTTCATTATAATCAATGCAATATGCAATCAATGCAAATATGCAGGTTAGTAGGCTATTATAATTTAATAACAAAGATAATAATGTATTATTAATAATATTAGAATATATAATTATTATCATTATCATTATTATTATTAATAATGTTGGAAATAAATATTGAGTTGCCAACTGCCTCTGACTTTATTGTACAGTTCAAAAACATGAGAGAAGAAAGCCTTTGCGGAGCAAAAGTTTATTTCAATTCAAGAAGTTCCTCACAGTATATCCAAATATAGTAGCCTAAAGATCCTATAGGAACCTTAATTCAAATGGGTTCTTTGAGGAACCAGTTTTCATACTGAGGAATCCCAAAAATTCTTGCAGGCACCTCTAAGAGCACTGAGGAACGTCTGAGTTCTTGGAGTAACCTAGAGGTTCTTCAAGGAACTACTCAGTTTTAACAGTGTAATTAACTAGGACTGCCCTGGAATTCACTGTCTGTTTTCCTGTCTCTCTCCTTCTCCTCTTTTCCTTATATTCTAATATGGAAGGGTAGGGTGGGGGTTGTCTCTGTTCATTTCTGCAGCTGTACAATCCAAGCTTTGAGCTCTGCCACTGTGGCATTATGGTAATCAAAAATGGAATACATTTTGAAGAACTGTTTAAGGCAGAAGCACACTGTGCTCTCTCTATATATATACACAGAGTTTTTGACCCTATGTTCCTGGAAGAAGTTGGGGATAAATTTTGTGGTGCACTTGGCAGCCCACATTCCAGTGATGATGCACCTGATAGGTTGGCAGCCATGCAGCAATCAGTTAAATGACAGACAGACAGACAGGCTCAGAGCACAGCTGCACAGTGCAGTCTAAGCCAATTGTGTGACAATCAGAGGCTGCTATTTTAGGTTTCCCTCCCCCTACAGAGAACAGATTTCAGTGAATCAGTTGGCCCTCAGGCATCATAATTATGCAAAAGGCTCAGCAGAGAAAAGTTGTTTGTTCCACTATTGTTTTGACTTTCTTTCTTATCGCTTAATCATCTGAGGAAAGTGGTTGTGGTAATATATAGAGAGGTGGAAACTTCTGTTGACTATAAACATTAGGCTTGAAAGCAATTTGAAAGTTAGATTAGAAATACATCTATATGAACTGAATTTGGAGGCATGCAAATTACTCCGATTTTGCAATTCAAATCTTCTTCTTTTTTTTTCTTCTTTTTTTTTTTTACTAAATAAAGCCTCTGTTTTGAAATGTGTAAACCTAGAATTTTTAAATACTCCATAACTTATGCTGCAGAAACTTACTGTCTGCTGCACATTTAAACTTAAGTAATATGTCCAAAAAAAGGGCTGATTGCTGAATTCAGCAACATGCTCAAATTTGAAAATGTTTTATAAGAAATAACATACAGCTTGAGCAATGTCACTCACCTGTAGCTCGTACTCAGGCATCAGTTTGAAGGGCAGCTTGGCTTAAGGTTTGCCCACTTGAAAGCGACCCGTGAGAGGAAAGGGCACAGGCTGCCACTCTTTTGACTGGCTCTCCCCTGCGGTGAAAAACAGAGCTGAAACAATTACAGGCCACTGTGAGGTCTTTCACATAGTGATGTCTGGAAATGTTAGACACACATAAACACACAGGCTCACACAGAGAAGCCAAAGTTATTAAAACTAATTAACTTGAATTAACATTTAAAAAACTTCTCTGTGCCCTTTAGAGATTTAGGTTGACTGCTGTAAGTAACACAAATCCATCCAGACCTCCAGGACATTTGTGTTAAGCCTCTGGTCAGTCTATCGATGCAAAGTGAGAAAAGCTGTTTCACTTCCTGGCCTGCACTCCCCCTCCAGCTGAATAGAGCACTACAAGTCCTCTTCGCACCCATAAAGGTGGAAGACTTATGTGTTAATCCTGAAGCCCCCACCTAAGCCCCTGTAATAAAGCACGCTCTCAATGAGGACCTGTCCCCTCCCTCCAGGCAAGGGAGCTTAGGCCTCAGCAATCACTAGCTGGTGAGCCGCAGGAAAGCTAATGAGCTCCTCGTCTAGACGTCCAGCACCTGCATTCATAGCTGTTCTAGCAGGAGCTCTCTGGGGTGTTGGCAGACTGCAGGTGGAGATGATGGAGGTCTGCAAAAGGCCAGCAGTGAGCCCCAACAGGGGGATCATCTGGTGACCAGCAGTTTGCTGGTCTGAATACATAGTAGTCAAACACACTGCTGCCACGGCCCCGGTGGATGACTTGAACCCATGGCTAACCTGAAGCTGAGCACTCACTCAAAGAGAAGCTTGTGGACTTCAGTGTAAATTAATTAATGATGTCTAATTCCATGCAAAGGTCCAGTTGTTCAGCTTACGCTCTCTATGCAAAGCATATGTGGACAGTTTCCTGCTCCCTGTAGACTACTGTTGTGCAAAATGCAGATAGGCTTTTTGCAAATGTTAAAGAGCACAATGCAGATGTTCTATTTAGAGTTTGTACATCTGTTGTGCCTGCTGAGAATTGGGGATGTGCCTACACCTAGAGTGGGTTCATGTGATACCTTGATTTTTTCTTCCATTCCATCTGGATGAGGGAATATTTAGTAAAAGATTCAGTCTTCTTCTGTGCATATATGTACAACAGAAAGACATTGAACTAAATATGTGTAAAACCCATGATTCATTACCTTTATATTTGTTTTCCATTTCCTTAGCTTTTCAATCTTTTTCATGGGTTTAACAGCAGTGGTGTTAAAAAAAGAGCAGACTATCCTAAATAGTTCAGATGAACTGCAGACCCAGAGCTTAGTTACAACTAACAAAAATTCGTCCATGGATAGTCCTCATTTATGTTGGCCATAATTGCTCAGGCTCCAATTATATTCTCAACACAGGAACAAATCCACTCTGATTGAGGGACCAACTAGAAGAGCAGTGAGCTGGTGTCCCGGATGTTTTCAGAATCCTGTTCAGGAGAGTAGAGCACTTGTGTAAGTGTTTGTTATTCAGGTTTAATTATGTCCACGGGGCCTGGGAGTGTAGGCCAATCTACCCAGCGCCTCTTTAGCCCAAGCCACAGTGGACTGGCTTGATGTCTTCCTCTTCTTTCCTCTGCACTGAATGAGCAATTAAAGGTCATATCAATTAGAGCATGTTGTGGTCTCCAGACTCATTTTGAAACAGCTTGCTCCTGTAGCGCTGTCAAGAAGGAATAAGTATACAAATGTAAAGCTTGGCCTTCCTCGCTTAAATGTTATTTTTTAAATATATTTTGCATAAATCTGCTCCAACTTTTAGAGTTATAGTGGTAATGAGTTGCTTGGCTTGGGCTTCACTCACCATACAGCATACAGTATATACTGTAGACTATACAACAGTGTATGTATAGCCCATTATTTTATCAATTAATCAAACTAAAAGTAAAGAAGTATATTATAGAGATAATCAATTATGAGCATAAAATCTCAATCTATACTACAGTCATGATCTCCTTGCTAGCATTGTAATTTGTTGCACGTTTGGTGTTTGTGTGTGTGTTGTTTATGCTAATGTGTGTGGCGTAGTTTTCATAGGTCTAAGATACAGTTAAGTCTTATATTCTCTCTCTAGGAATGCATGTTTAATTCAGGACTACAATACAGTGAACATGAAACTATGTTTGAACTGCACTTTGCAGTCATTCAGTGGCCAGATATATTACAGCCTTGGTACAAGAAGCAAAACAAAAATCTATTTAGTCTAAATATGGCGGGTCTATATTATGTTCCCCGTATTGGTGTGCAAACAATCATTCACATGGTGCCAAATGAGAGACAAAGAATTGTTTTCATTGATGATCCATGAATCCCAATGAAGAAGCATGCACAAAGAGACATTTTGCAAAAGGTGATACGTGCCGTTGCCATAGTGAACCCCGCTCTTTGTGTACTCCGAGATTATATGTGTTTGTTTGCAAGTGGAACTACTGACGGAGGTTCCTTGGCAGTCCTGCAGCGAGGGTGTATGTGTGTGTGTGTGTGTGTGTGTGTGTGTGTGTGTGTGTATGTGTGTGGGGATTCCTGAAGTACGATTAGATGAATTTTAATTCATTCATTTATTCATGAAATTCAATGGGTCTCCTGTCTTCTAAGAGACAGCACACCAAATGCCCTTGCTAGTTTCATCATCACTCTTTGTATTATTTGTAAAGAAGAAATAAATTGTTTCCATCTCATACAAATAAGAAAAGGAGGAACCAAAGAAAGCAATATTACAGGGGAGCGCAAACATGATCATGGTGAGACAAGTGGTTTTGCATCAGTAGCCTACATTAATGGTGTGACACAGCTTTTAGTTTGTTTTTGTTGATAGCAGGCTGTTTGTGTTGATGACAGGTGGTGTTGCGTCTGCAGGCCCATTTCACACAGAATGTAAAAGTCTCGGCCGCTGTGAATTTAGCGGTAGATTGCAAGCAACTATAGAGGGTCTCATGTAGGGATAAGCGGTGTACTGGTGGGAGCATGACATGAATAAATCAGAAGGTGCCATAACATATATATGAGCGCTTTTTCCCCCCAACATCCACGAAGAAAGTCATTTGGGACAGCTAGCTCGTCAGTGGCTTCCCTGGTGATTATTATAATCAGACTAAATCTGAATGAGCGGTATTAGCCAGGACCACAAGCTTCCACCACCATCACCCACAGGCCATTGGACTCAGGTCTTCCTGCCTCTATGAGGACACTTAGTGAAGCATATTCTATCATAGCTGCACATTTAGCAGGTAGACCCATAAATAGTCCTTCATTACAGTAAATGAAAGTTTAGGGAATGTGAGTAAAGTTATTTTTATTGTATTACATTTCATTTCATTTTATGGTGATTTTTCACTCCCTTGCCTGAGAAAAGTGCCGTGCTGCCCTTCTGATTTATACTCTGTATGTGACTAAGTGCATGCATATATCAATATGTGTCAGCAGTCTCATACAGTAAATTGGGTGGCATGATCCAGCCTCCGTCATAGTGGTCTTGACAGTGTCCTTGGGCAGGTAAAACCAAGGTCAGCACAGAAGTTACTTTATTGTGAGATATTTTACATAAACAGTATGAAGGCATCTAATCAGTAAATGTAGAAGTACAGCCTTAGAGTAAATCCAGACCTGGTGTTTTCTCCAGATCCAGTTTTGTTTGCAAGGGAACAGCCTCTCACTCGTCTCCTCATGCAACAGCTAAAGAAGAAAACAAAAGCTAATACTGTAGATGTGCTTCAAAGAACGAAGCTTTCATGGGCCTGCTTAAGTCCCTTTGGAAATATTCAATTTAAGTGGATTCTTCATTGTGTATAATCATGTGCATGCATGGCACATGTGCGTCATCAAAGAAATAGTACATGAAGCTAACAGACGAATGGTTTCCCACTTTTTTTTCATGTCTATGGATCCTCCTGGCCTGTTGCTGTCATCAACAGGTAAACACAATCTTTTTTTCTACTCTGATGATAAAATACTCCTGGCACCTGGATTGGTCAGATTATTTTCCTGTCAAACTCCCCTTTGCCTCCCTTGACCAATCATATTTGATGTTTGCCACTGAGTGCCTGAGTGCGGGGTGGGGTCCCCTGCTGTCTAAACAAGCCCCCACCCCCCCGACTGTGCAGCCCTTTCCTGAGTGCTGTAGTGGAGAGAAAAGGGCAAGAGAGCAGCGCTCAGGCGAAACAATAGCACCGTGAGGAGATGTCAGGCCCTGGGAGCTGTGAGGTGGATGATGATATGAGCCCACTGGTGTTGTTGTTTCTCACTCTGCTGAATGCTAACACACGGCCCCCCGTGGCTGGGCGTCGACCCACTGTGTGGTCAGGACCCTGGTGGTAGCGGTGTGAAGGGGCGAGTGGGATGTTATGAGCCCAGACTGTACTGCTGGGCGTCTGTTGGAGTAGGTTTTGTGTGTGTGTGTGTGTGTGTGTGTGTGTGTGCTTGCATGCATGTTTTAGTATGCCACCATGGATGCAGGGTTCCCTCCTTCTGTGTTCCCTGTTGGTGGATATCAAAGGCTTGGTGTAGTGTGACTCCACCCGTCTGCAGCCGCCTGCTGCTCGCCGCCGACACTGTCCATTAAATGTAAGGCTTGATTTCACTGCCACAGTCTCACTCAAAAATTAACTGACATTTTGCTTATAGCCGAACAATTTAGCCTGTCCTAATTTTAAATGCACCTAATTTCATATTAAAGTTAACAATATAACAAAGCAATCCAGAAAAAAACCCCTAAATTATCAGTGTTGTAATTGCCACTTTTATCACAATTGCTTGCATTATTTGCTTTCGTTTCATGCGAACATTGAAGCAGGACACATTTTGAGAAAAATCTGGGGGTGAAAGCAAAGTGATCTTAAATAAATGACCCATAAGTTTATTTGAGCTATAAAATCTTCACACTAAAAATATTATTTTTGTATTTGTTCTGAATGTCTGCCCATGTCTATCACATTGCATCATGGGTGAGTAAATATAAATTAGGGTTTTCGTAATCCTATTTGAAAGTTTATTTTACTGAGATGAGTAACAGTAGTGATATAATGCAGAGGTGGGTCTTCATCCTGTCTTCCCCGTGTACAGTCAGGGTACTTTTTTTCCTCCCCGTTTCATTCTTTTTTAAGTGAGCCTGGAGGACAGCCTGCTGGCAGGCAGGGATGCAGAGAGGTTTTCTCTAGCAGTACATGAGTGAGGGAGACAGATGGAGCATGCCAGACAGTGGTTTGTGGATTTATCCAGATTTATGATGGGAGGAAGTGCGGCTGGATGTGAACGGGGAGCGAATCGGGGAGGAAGGGAGGCGATGGGAGGCATGAGGGTGAGCTTTCAGTGCAGGATTCTGAAAGGCTGGGAGCCTCTGGATGGGGGGGGTCCCAGCACAGTGCTGTTGTTGTTTGAATTGATTGTGTTTTATTTTAGCACACTGCTCTGTGTGTTACTGTTTTGTCATCTACTGAGGAGAGCGTCCTTGCCTTCACATTGAACTCCATTACATCCCTCCCAGGACTCAGAGCTGTCTTTCAGGTTGCTTGATTGGCATCTGCTTAGGCTTCTCTACCACAAAGGCATCTTGTTTTATTTCCCACTAATTTGGCTTCCCTGGTCTCTCCACTAATATTAACAATACAAGATTGATAACGTTTCCTCCCTTTGTCATGTCATTTTAAAGAGCTGAAAATCATGAATAACATCAAAACAATTGCCAGAATGTAATACTGTTTATCAAGATAACAGTACAATAAAAAAGAGAAAATGGAAGAAGAAAACTGCTGTATGAATTTATCAAGAGATAAAAGATGATGATAACTTATCATAACAGATGTTTGCTTTCATAGGAAATATCCCTTTGATAATCTACTTTTTATTCCACGTACCGTTGATGTTTACAAAGCTTCAAGGTTGTTAACTCCTCCTCAGGGGAAAGGAAGACATAACAGCCATTCTGGGATGCAGGATGAAAGAAAATAGAGATGTTCTTCCTTTTTCACAACATTGAAAAGGTTGAACACATTCTTTGTAAAGGCACTCTATTATGCTATGCTGTCACAACATTTTACAGGTTAATATTGTAGTCTATTTGGGGGAAAGAAATCCAATCCAATTTAAAGAATATTGAGGGGGACAAAAAGTAAAACCATATTCCTTGCCCCTAAAAGTTTACCTCGTTTTTCAGTGTAGTGGCTCTAGTTCTTTTGAAGTGAAAAGGCAACTTGGATGACACATAACTGTGGCGGACTTTTATCCATGTTCACAAACAATTTCTGTTCTCATGAGTGGACCAGTGGGTTTCTGACAAATGATACCTTTCATCCTTCATCCATTGGTTGAGAATACATGGGGTTTGTTGGATCGGTAAGAATAAATCAATTTTCAAACAGCTAAAAAACATTGGGCAAGGCTCTCTCTCTAAGCCTGCCTTTATTCCACTTGCTTGCGTTCTCCACTATCTAGGGTAACCCTTCTCAGCCTGGTATCGCTGCTTATAGCCAATCACAGGGAGGCTTCTGTTTGAGTAAACCAAGATATAATAGAGCGTCTCCCTGTAAAGGAGTCACGTACCAGTGGTTTTCATTCATTTCATTTGTAAACGTCGAGGGGAAGGGAATGGCCCTCTCGAAAGGCCTTGAACGAAAAAGCGTTTGAGAGAGAGAGAGAGTGAGGGAAAGAAAAATGCTGTGCAGCAAACAGTGAAAAGGGTCACAGTCAAAAAAGACATAGGAGGAAGGTATAATACAGGAACAGATGGATGCAGTGAACTACAGAGAGAAAGAAATGGTGGAAAGGGGAGAGCAAAGGTTTAAGGGAATAGCTAAGTAAGTAGGAGTTTGATGCCCTTTTGTTGGTTCATACATCTGGAGAGCAGAGAAACATCTCCATATAAGGACCTACAGTATGCTCCAACATATAGCTGACCTATTGACCTCTTATACAGGAGTCACGTTGCTCAGCATACACACGTTAGACTGGGTTGACTATCAAGACTGGAGACAAGAATTCAACTAAAACTACTTAAATGTAAATACATAAGCATGTAATTACTAAATATTAATAAGTATACAAGCAAATGATTATGAATAGATGATTGACATATGAATAAATTATAAGCTATAAGCTTACAACTAAGTTTACTTTCACACCGTTTAGGGGCTGATCTCAGTTCAGCAGGGGGCCAGAACAGCCCATAAGGTGTGTTGAAGGCCAGTTTTACAAATTCATTTTGTAGGCCAGACCTGACAAATAAAGCCCACAGCCACTGCACTAAAGTGTACAGTAGCTGGGTGAAGGTCAAAGTCAAGGACATTATTTTAGGAACTGAGTTCATGTGACAGTGACTGTCCTCTGTAAGCAGTTTGAGCTGTCATGGATCAGATAGATAGAAAGGAGCCTGCACTCTGCTTTTTCTTAGGAAAGGATGACCCCAGTAACAGAGCGGATTTTGGGATGGGTGGCGATGCAGACCAGTGGGACCTTGCAGTACGTGAGATGCTTCACTTTGTCAACATCTTGATTAATATACTGACTCACATTCTACAGTCGCTGTATGGACCAAACCATCAGGGGACAGCATATGCTGCACACCAATGAAAGAGAGAGAGAGAGAAAACAAATCACCTCATTCTTTATTATAAAATGGGGTGCCCCAGAGTATAGAAGCTAAATAAATTAAACAGCAAATAAATAAATGACACTCATCAGTGCCGGAGAAGGGGGGAAAAAAAGATGAAGGTGCAAATGTGAAGAGAGGGTTTGCAAACAAGAGACCATCGAAGAACTGTGAATGGAAAAACAAAGACGCTTGATGAGAGATGGGAATCTTAATTACAAATCTGCATGAGGATAGTTAGATCCAAACAGCCTTAGGTAGGAATAACAAAAAAGGGTGATGAAACAAGGCCCATTTGAAACTTCTACCGCTGTCCATTCTTGTAACGTGAGTAAAAAGTTTTTATAGGACCTACTTGTATCGTTACAGTTCTATCTCTGTGAGAAAACAGCTGGAGCAGCACACAGCTTGATGAGCAGTGCTGCTGGTAAGAGGGAGCTTTATTGTCAAAGCCCCCTCTGTCACAGCACCTCCCTGTGGCCTCTGCCTTTACCAACAGCCTGGCAGTCTGAGCATGGTGGAGATGGTTCCCTGGGTAAGGATTATTCTATCAAAGTCATACTTCACACAGTACTTTATGCCGTTACTCTTAATTTCCCTCCTTCATAGACGAAAAGGCTACAACAGAATTTTCCTCTCTCTCTCTATTCCACTTCCTTCTCTCTCGTTCTCCCACACCTCTGCCCTCACAGGCATTGGCTTTCTTCATCTCGCCTCCTTAACAACACCGGCCATTTTCAATTCTCCTCGTTCTCCTTCAAAAGAGCTCCCCTCTGTCTTTTTCTTACACCCCTCCCTCCCTCCCTCGCCTCTCTCTCTGGGGACTTTGGAAGGGAGAAGGGGGCAGTCATAAAAGATAAAGATGAAAGTGTACAGAGAGAAACAAACACGCAAACAAATAAAACCCTTAAGTAAAGTAGCTTTTTCCATCACAGTCGCGGCGGGTAAGACGCTGACAGGGAAACTCTGCTGACATGGGTGGGAATCAAAGCTAGTTACGGGAGGGGAAATAGTGGTGGTGTATATATGAGTGTGTACTTAGTGGACCCATTAGAGGACTAACCACCTAGATGCAGTGAGGATGAATCACTACCATGACACCTGGGTAAAATAAAGTGTTAATTTCCATATTGTGCACCAACCATAAGTATGGTTTCAAAAGACTAATATGTCTTGGGTGAACGCTTAGATGAGTGCTTCTATGATGTATTTCCTTATGTGTTTTATTGTCTGTCTCTGCCTTCCTCCTAGCCCATTAGTGTATGATGGTGTCTAGTAGTGTGTGCATGTTGCTTCAGTCAGAGGGACTCTGTAGGATCTAATGAGGCTAGCCTCCCAGCCATCTCAGCAGCCCAGCCTTACTTACCGGAGAGGGCTGGATGAACACAGGGCCAGGGCAGGGAGGTAATTAGGCAGGGAGTGGTGGTCAATGACGGGCTGCCCCACACCCCAGGCCTCCAGCCTCCAGCTGCTTCGTGCGCTGTGCGGCCCGCACAAAAGAGCTGATGAGGAGGCAGGCTGACCTTCAGGCCTGGCACACGCTTCCAAGGGTGTCTACAAAAAACCTGCTGAGCCATTGGAGGTTCAGCTTCCCCGTACACATCCCGTACACACCTCTGCAGAGCTATCTAATGCACACGCTCCTCCTAAACTTTCAAAATCTCCCAACCCCAAAGCTGTTTGGGGAGAATTTGTGGACTGAGGAGTGAATACAAATCAGGCACCACCATTTGGCCTTAGCCGATGGTAAAGTTTTCCCGAGACGTTTTCGTTCTTCTTTTTCATCTGCCCCAATCTATGCACTGCTTTCTCTCCACAACAGGCTACATTAGCAAATGGCTATGTCAACATCCTGTCCCTGACTGTGTGTAAAGTCCAGTACTATGCAGACAAAGAGTAAACACCGCATGGAGAGGCAAAAGATTTATTGTGCTGCTGTTTGTATTGTTGTTGCTTAAAAGTAAATTCTCATGCACAATCGCAGAATGAATCATTTGCATCAAATTAGTCATTGTTGGCTGTGACATTGGACAATTTATTCCCTCTTAGACCATAAAGCTGGCCATGGGCGGACAAGCGTCTCTCTTAGATGGGCCACATAAAGGCACAAGACCCAATAAAAGGAATGTCACAGGAAGTGCACTGAATGTCATTAATAATAAATCACAATTGTCTGAAACTGACCTGGCAGCAAGGATGGACGTAGTGGAAAACCTCTGTGTGGAGGGAGAGCACCTCTGTCAATCACGGCCTCGAATCTGGCCTTTTATTACTACGAGAAGCAATTAACCTTTCAGAAAACAGTGTCACTCAAGCACAGACAAAAGAGCATTTTGGAGATGTTCAACAAGTCCTGAGACAAATGACTTTGATAAGGTTGGTGTTAATGGGCAACCTGCAAAAATGAAACTAAAGTTCATTTCCCTTTTACAGTGTTCTGCAAATATCCTTCCTTCACAATTGACACACCTCACAGTGGCACCTCCTGTCTTGATACTCTCCATTTTTTTTTTACATGGATGGAAATCTTATTTAGTTGAATAGTTATACCTTATTTGTTTGCAGTGGCAAATATCAGAATGATGATCATCATTTTGGTCACATGGGATGTGTTCAGCATGAACTTGGGTCAGCACCAGTAAAGCAGCAAATGGTATCCTAGCTCAGCAGGTACTGAACTTTGACATCCACTTTCAAGAAGGCAGTGTGATCCTGGGGGCCTGTCTTTGAGGGGGATAGTGAGAATAACATTAGAAGTACATATGAACATGTACAAGTACAAACCAGGACGCACAGGAACATGCGGAGAGACAGACACACAATTTGTTAACAAAACTCTACATCTTTGTCACTAAACAGCTGGGCCCAGATGAAGTTGGGCTAATACACAGCACATAAATAGATTTAAAACTAGGCTGGGTGGAGCAGCAGGAGGGACGGCTCAGAGAAACAGACAGTCTGTGTGTTTCCATCCAAGTGAATGTAATTCATGTTTGCCGGCGAGGTCAGTGTGGAGGAATGTTTTTGGTTCTATGTGTCTTAATTGGAAGGCTTCCGGACCCCGGGGTTAGCACACCTGCTCCTCTATCTGTGGCTGCAGTGGGAGTCTCCTTTCCAAAAATCCAAAATGAGCATAGAGGGTATGAAAGTGTATGTGTGTGTGTGTGTGTGTGTGAGGGAGAGAGAGAAAGAGAGAGAAAGAGAGAGAGAGAGAGAGAGGAGAACTAAGAAATAAGCCTGGTGTATGGGTGTGTGTATGTACACATCTTAACATCCAAAGCAGTGCAAGCAATTTGGGTGAGATTGTTGTGTTTGGCTGAGGATCAAAAGATAAGAAAACTTATCTTCGCACGCTCTCTGAAGCTCATAAACAGAAAATTTTATAAGCAAAAAGACAACATTTTGATCCCACAAGTACTTTCCTCAGGTCTACAAACCAAATGATTAGCTTCTCCTTACATACCAGTCACTTGATTAGTAAGTAGCAACATTTCAATCTTATTCAAGATATTGAAAATTATATTATATGGCTTCATTTGTAGGATAATATACATTATCTAAAATAAAAAAGAAATCTATGATGAGATCCACTTCAGTGGTAATTGGACAAATGTCTTCAAAAAAAAAAGGTGAGTGGCCATTTAAATAGACAAAAGAAATATACAAAACTAAGCCGCATCTGCCCGGTTGTCTTGTATTATCTCGTTATCTTGTATGTATTGTCCCCTTTATCTGAATTTGTAGGTTGTCATGAAACCATTTGTCCAAACTATTAAGAACAAAATCCATAATGATGGTGGTTTAGTCACAATGCTTTCCTTTTACTATAAATGTTATCATATACATGCCGTCTTAAATGCCCACAAATATTTAACGTTTGCCAATTACTATCTCATTTTGGAGTAAGCCTATTTTCTATTTCTTCTCTATTTTCTGTGGTAATATATAATAATACATAATTGTTTAAATAATTTCAACAGCAACGTGAGGTTCAGAGTGGAAAGAGAAGGTTCCTGTATATGTGGGTGATGCTCAGTGACAGTGTGATGACTACCACTCCTTTTTAAAAAAGAAACAGATACTGTAAAATAACTTTTGTTTGTGACAGTGTTGATCCTTTACCTCTTAAAAGGGTTTACCTTAGAGCCAATTGTACAGACTGAGAAGAACCTGACGCTTTTAACACGAAAAGTCAGATGGTTTAAAAACCTGTTTTTAACAGCAAGGTCATTCTAAACAATGGATAGAAGAGGCTTTTGAGCAAGCCCTGGATAAAAGATCGGATCTACTAATGAAAAATACAAAAAAGATGTTCAGTGGCTTTTGTCTTCTTTTTCATAGAACTCTAAAATAATTTTTAATAAACACTGGCATATTTTGTCATCTGATCTTTAGTTGATGTTTTTATCCAAAGACTCTCCTCTCGTGCTAAACAGAAAAAACTCCCAAAACATTGGAGAATATTTGATTAATGCAGATTAATATAGACCGTTTTTTTTCGTATCATTTGCCCTGAGAGTGGCTTTTCATATGCACCTGTCCCTCAAGACTTTTATAGTGCAGGACATCTTTTAAATGTTAATCTTCTGCAGATGGGTGCCAAAGTAATTGTCAAGTCTTGCTTTTCTACTCTGACCCTGGCTTTGGAAACACTGGATGCATTTATTGTGTTTGCCTATGTTGGCTGCCGTGCTGTAGTGCAGGACCAACATGCTCTGATGCGTTAGCTGTTCCCTGCAGTTTTATGGATGTTTTGGCCCCGCAGTCACCACTCCCTTAAAGAGGCTCTACTCTGAGAGATTAAGACTGCCAAACCTTCACCTCTCCCTCTCCTTTTAGAGTAATTACGCATTTCTGCCTCTGAGCGAGGAGGGGGAAAAGGCACTCAGATTCATTGAATGCTAATTCAAGCAGGAAATTCAAAAGGGATCTACATATTTTCACATTATGTGTACAAGGACGGGGTGAAGTAAAATAATAGTCAAATATTGTTAAGCAAAGTATTGTTTAGCTCTCACAAAGACTTCTCTCCAACAAAATAGGGTAGGTCTTTGAGGTCAGGGAGAGACATCATGTCACGAGGTCTAGTTTTATTCCATCCTATTTATAATGGATGAGATAGAGGGGAAAAGGCATTGCACAGCCTGGCTGAGCCTTGGCAAATATTTTGGCATCTGGATGCTTAATATTTCATGAGATAAGATGATGGAGGCTAGGTAGATGATGGACACCACACAGAGTGCCACCGGTATTTGTGTCTGCTCGTTATATATTGCCTGATTTACTCCTTGTTCTATGCCATGGGCTTGTCATAAGACAGTCCTCTACTCCTCTTTGAGATGCATAGAGGGGCAGAGAAAGCTAGTGGGCTGACTGAGGCAATTAGGTCTATTATTAGTACGACAGTGGAAGGATTGATGTGCACAATAGTCAGTGTGTAAGCAGAAAGCCCGGCTACGTGAAGGAAATTCTAATGGTGAGAATTTCCTAGATTATATGGGCCTTCATTAACATTTTCACACATGGCTGCCTAACAAATGAGAAAAGAGCCCTGGCATACCAGCAGATTTATCACGTGTACACAACAGACCAGCTAGCTCCTTCTTCCCCTCTACGGTGCAGAACACACTCTGTACCGCTCTCATAGCAACATTAGCCATGGGCACTTTGGGTGTCTTTGGCTTTTGAATAATGGGGCAGCAGGACTATGATACTGTTCCATGCTACATAATATATTAAGATACACATTGTATACCTGGCCATCTCTTCTTTCCCCAGATAAACCAAGACTGGTTAATCGCAAGGGCCTGCACCATCAGTGCTGCCTGTCAGATTTCCCCAAATTAAGAGAACATGCTCTTCAACACAGTATTCTGGGCTTGTTTCTAAATTCTCTATTCCCTGCTTTAATTTGGCATGAATTGTCCCTGTTAAGAACTGATACACAGGCAGGCCTCTTGCCTGCAGGGCAGGCCCACTTGAATTAACTGTGTTGCACACTTTACATTCTCTGCTCCCTGACATCTTGAGAAATGTTCCCTGGGATCTTTTTTTCCCACAGAGAAGTTCATTAGAATGACAAATAGCATCCTGCCATAAAGTGGAAAACATCAACACGGCACAACAGAAACTGCGATCTGAGGGAAGTGACATGCAGGGAGGGAAATGAATTAGACTCCATTTGATTCTATGTGATATCAGTAGCCACGGCTTCACAATCCTGTCGGTTCAAAGATTCTGCTGACTCACTCCTGTTTTTTCTTAGTCGTTCTGCTTTCTCCATGGAGTTGGGGAGCCTTGTGTTCTTTCAAGTTGGCAAGCCCATGGGGTTTTTCCTTTAGCTTAGTACTAACATATTTGATTTAACTGATCGGCCGGATGATACTGAGAGGTTTTATTTGAAGAGTTGAGCCCAGCTCTCTCAAAGTGGCCTAATCTCCTCAATCTTGCAGTAGGTGCCATGTCAGCAGCAGCTCAGGTTGGAGGTAGAGTAGAGCGGTCAAAGTCGTTCTCTCCACTCAGCTTGTTTTGAGGATCGTTGCATGAACGACCTGTTGCCACGAAAAAGCCAGCAGCTCAGAGAGCTCTTCTCCTCTTCATCCTCTTCATGGTTACCCTGGCTGTCTGCCAGCCCTCCGTATCAATAATGAACGTTTTAAAGAACAGCTTAGGCAAGTGCAAGCCTAGCTAATGTCCTTAAGACAAAAGGAGATATTGCCATGGACAGGGGGCTAGAAATCAATTTCCCATTTGCCGCTTTAATTTCAGTGAGATGGGCAGAGAGATTAGGGCCGAAGGCACCTGTAAGCCCCCTTGCTGATGAGCTTTACCTGGGCACGCTGCACTGGATGGCCTGACCCCCTGGCTAATTAAAGTTCTCAAATTGATCCACAAACAACGTGATACAGATCTGTCCTTTACCACCCTCAGCAACACGTCTCATTGTGGAAACTGCCCCATAATGGCCTCATAAAACAACAGTTGTGGTTGCTTCCTGACATCTATGCTGCCGTCCATTAGATTGCCTTATTTTTGATTGTGATGATGGTCACTTCAGTGGTTAATTGGATAACACAGCCAATAGTGGTGCAGTATTTGTTTATCTGTGTTTGTGTACACACTCGTGATTTTGACTGCCAATTTTTTTCTTTTGGATTGACTGGACTGACTTAATGCCAGGTATGGCTGAGAGCTCTTTTTATTCTGGGGACCTGAAGCTCTAAAGTACAGCAGCTTATGTCTGTCCCAGTTACTCCTAATCATAATTAGAAATGTACGGAAAACGTGCGTTATAGTGTACAGGAATTTTTCAAGAATACTGCAGTTGTGAACACAACATTGACATATCATCACCTTTTATATGGCAAACTTGTCAGCAAACAGTTGCTTATTTACATATCTGGCAGTCACAGAGTCACAGTATCATTCATTTGGAGTGTTTCTCACCTGGCAAATGTAAGTCCAATATTCACTCTCTTTTAGCTCTGTTTTGGTCTCTACCAACTCCTGAGGGAAATATCTCGCTCACCAGCTAGAGCTTTTCCCTGAATACAGTTGCCTGCTGCGGCTGAAAATGGCGCTATGAGTGAGAGGAGAGTGAACCACAACAGTAAAGTTGTCATTGACAATGAGCTGAAACTCACTATAAAGCTCTGTAAAGCTGAGGGGGGCTGCAGATTCAGGTGATAATTCTTTGTAGGTAGCAACCTCTTTCACATTTTCATTTGATACATTGTTATTATAAGAATATTGATTATAGCCACTTTAAGTATTTCTTAAAGAATAAATCATTAATAAATAAATACAACAACAACCAGTGTTAAAACAATCATCCTTAGTCATAAATAATTAAGAGTTTAACACTCAAAAACTCTGCTAACCTGCTTTATCAAGGTGGTTGATTTGTAGTTTTATCAGATTCGATTGAAAGTGACGTCTCCCTGGAAACATAAGCAAACAACTGAACAACCTTGTCATCAGATTCTAATATTGCTACATTCTGATTGTGATATCTCCTCTTTTCAACACTACATACCAATTATTTACATTTTTACATTTTCTCAAGGACTCCAAAGCTCAAACCACTACCTCTACCGTCTGAGCTACCGTCTCTCCTCACACCTCAAACAAGTGAGAAAAAATACAAATACAGAAATCTTATCATGTGTAATCATGTCTAACCATGGCAGATTATGATGGTTTCATGTCAAACCCCATTCCTTATAGTAAGAAGCTGATTTAAAAAATACCCCCGACCCCGATCCCAACCTATGTCCTAGGCATTGAAAACATGGTTGTATTCCTAGGTGCTGTTCATGTCACACAGTCCTCCCTTCCCTTCGTCCCTGCCTGTGTTTTGGACAAACCGCCACTGCACCCTGTCCTTCTATCCACAGGGTAAGGCCCCTCTTAGGCAGCTGTGCTGAGGTAGCATTATGCTTCATGTCACATTACTAGAGTCTGAAAGTCCTCCACACATTGGTGGGCTTACAATGCTATAGCCTGGGTTTACTCCTGCATCTCAGAGGAGTCTCATGAATGTAGCACAGCGCTGCCCTTGTTTTATATAGAACTACAGGAATCAAGCACAATTTAGAGTTAGAGAGCAGTGTTGTTCTGTGTTTTTGTTTGTTTTTGTTTTTTTTAGATGTGAGCAGAAGTAACACAAAAGTTAACATGGAATGAACTGAACCTGGTCTAGTTTCCCAGCCAATGAAATTACATAATGGCCCATCTTAGTAGTCATGTGCTTTGCTCAGAAGAGTTATTTTTAGCAACCTGCATGTTGCCCTTCCCTCTCGTACAATGGTTGTCGGCTCCATTGTGGTGAATTTTTAACAAGGGCCTTTTCCTAAGCCCCTCGGAGGAGTTAATTAAAGTGATAGAGGCTAGAGCTGATGAGCCACACCACCCTGACCTTGAGGCTTTGCTTTCCCCACCTCCCCACAATTATACCTGCATAATCAGGACACGCATACACACACACACTCATGTATGGACACATACACACACATCATCGAGACAGCCCAAAGGACCCCCAACCAGAGTCCCACCAGTCCCAGAGCCAGTGAATCAACATGGAGCAGCAACAGTCTTACCATGCGCATTATCACAAGGGGTGGCTACATGGTTTTGTAGAGATTATTTTATTTTCCAGCCTGATAATCACAGCAGTGTTTGGTGTTTGTATATAGGATTTTTCTGTTCTGTTTGTGTATGTGATTCTCTCTGTGTCTTACTTTTCTTCTCTCTCCCGCTCTCTCACCTTTCCCCCTTTTCTCTGCCTCCCTCTGTGTCTCTGTGTCTCACTGTCTCCAGTCTGACGGTATGGCCTCTGTGCAAAACAGGAGACGACTTGGTATTTGGTGATGTGTTGCATGCAAATGATCTCTCTGTCAAGGCTGCTTATTCTAATATGACAGCGTAGTGAGTTATCTGGTCCGCTCTATATTGGCAACCAGATCTGCAGCTGCCAGCTAGAGGGTAGAGGAGCTCAAATGTTTGTGTGTGTGTATGCGTGCGTCTGTGTCATCAAGCTAGACAGTCCGAGACAGAGAATAGATGAAGACATGCAAGAGAGAGAAGCCAGCCAAGACAGGCATCATATAAGCAAGAGGTGGGAAGATGGCTATGAACAAGAGAGAGAGTGCCTTTCCAACCCTGTCCCCTCCTCTTCTACAAGCCCCCCACCCGTCCTACTCCTCCAGTGTTAGTGCTGTTTAGTAGAGCTGTCTCTTTCAAGAACGCCATCGAGACATGAATAAAGAGAAAATGAGGAAAAAAATGTTTTGGCGAGAATGGGATGTCACAGCAGATAAGCATCACGAGCTGCTCCATATTTATTATGTGCAACAATTTGACTAACCAGAGAATTTAGATTAATAACATTGGGCCCCGGGAAGTAATTTCCTTTTTGCGAAAGTGATTTACATGGCGCATCGCTAAGAGAACCGCTCTCGCAGGCCTTTTTGTTGTGTCAGCTAAAAATAATGACATTTAAAGTACCAACCAAGGTTAATAGGCTTCCTATATGGTTATGAACTTTTTGCGCCTGCCCCTCCCTTTGTTCTCCCTACAAATCAACCCACTGCTTTTATAGTCTCGACATCCACACTCACAGTAAACCACCTACCTCCTCATTTCCATCACCCCCCTCGGACACCTATTTACCCAGACCCACCCCTTATGCAGAGAGATGTTCTTGCCAGTTGTGAGGGAGTTACTATTATTACCATACGGTTGCAGCTTAGCTTTGCAGTGAAAATTGGGACGATTTTTGGACCATTACCTGAGATATTGGTGAAATCACTGTTACGTGGTCCAGTTGAGCAAGTAATTACACATTCTCTGGGAATGAAACCTCGAAAGTAAATGTTTCTATAGGCAGCTGCCAACACAGTTTATTTAAACAACACCTTTTCATGGTAAAACACAACTTTGCCAGAGGAGCGGTGGAGTTATTTGACGTGAGAATGTGAGAGCTCTGCTGTACCTTACTGAGGCTCACCATCTCTCTGGCCTTTTCTGAGTCAGCATACTCAAAGCCGCCTCAAAGAATTGTATGGAGCATACTGCACAGGTGAAAGTACAGTATACTGTGTACTGTGGCTGCAACTCCTACATCACTTTAGGCTGTGTTTGTGGTTGGGATGGGGTAGTGGGTGTTTAGATGCTGGGGGGCTGCTAAACTTCTCTATCTCCGGCGGTAAAGCTGCTGCTTGGGCTAGACCAGCCCATCCCCACCCACTCCCATATTTTGGATAGATCTATTTTTGATGTCGGGTTCCTCCCCATGTCGGGCAGGTGTTTTTAATGAGGTGCGCCCAGCATCCCAGGCAGTCTGCGGGAGGGTAGAGTTATTGATAAATCATT
Organism: Maccullochella peelii; assembly: GCA_002120245.1. Classification (NCBI taxonomy): domain Eukaryota; kingdom Metazoa; phylum Chordata; class Actinopteri; order Centrarchiformes; family Percichthyidae; genus Maccullochella; species Maccullochella peelii. The sequence continues at coordinate 54,110 of LKNJ01000287.1, forward strand.
AACGTTGGCGGAGAAGGTGTGGAGGAGTTGTAGCTTGCTCTCCTCCGGAGAGCTGTCTTACTGCTGAATATTTCATTGGCACACAGATGTGCTGCTGTCTGTGTAACTGCTCATGGCTCCTGAGCTCTCTGCCATTATGTAGCAGTGGATAGTATCCCCACACCGCATCCACTAGTCAAATCAAAAACAGGCTTGATAAAGGAATTGCTGCACCCACCTTGTCCCAACAGCCACCTCTGCTATGCTCAGAACCCCTCCCACACTTTGCTAAAGTGTATGTAAAGACGGGCAGCTGCCTACAACACATGCCCCTCAGTAGGCAGAAACAGCAAACAAATCTGTGTCATAACAGAAAGAGGCGTATTGTGAGTTTTACCCAACCGTGGCGATGCGGCACTTCTAATGCTGCAATTCCATTAGACTTATCTCCAGTGGGGGAGACAGAGAAACAACTGCTGAGTCAGACCAGAAGGGGCCAGGGATTACTTATTCCCCATGTCATCTGTACAGAAGCGTGTAGTTCATGTGCTGTCCTTATCCCCTACTTCCCTCTCACCGGTGCTTACTCTCCTGTGATGCCATCTTCAGCGCACCCATTTGTCTCGACTGTGTAACACTGCCACCTCCTGTATGGGAGCCCTGGGGTGCCAGCAGGTATGGCCAAAGTGTGGGCTGCTTGCAAGGATCGTGGGAGGAAGAAAAATGAAAGAGGGAGGAGTAGGATTGACAGAAAAAGAGAGAGGGAGGTAAAGAGAGGGAGAGAGAGTAGGACAGGGGAAACAGGGCGAAATATGGGGGAGGGAGAGAGAGAGAGAGAGAGAGAGAGAGAGAGTGAGAGAGTGAAAGAGATCTCAGAGCTCACCCTACCCTGATCAAAGAGCAGTCTCCCTAATCCTCCAGCTTCAGCAGTCAGCCTATCTCTGAGCATTTCCAGTTGCCGACAAAAAGGAAAGGAAAAACACTTGCAGCTAAACTGCCCTGAAGTGGTGCTATTTTTACTTTTTCAGGAAGGCAAAAAGTGGGACCCCCTGCTGGGAGTACCGGGCAAAATTAAAAGAACAAAGTACAGAAGAGTAAGAAGAGAGATGTATTCTTATAGAGCCATCCACAGGACAAACAAAACTGCCTAGCCATATGTTGTGTATATGTGTATATGTTCGTGTATGTACTGGTAAAACCTGGTGAGTCCTCCCAAAGTTGGACTTTTTTTTTACTGTTAAGCTTTGCCAAAACATAGATGTTAATAACTGGACCAGCAAAGCCCACTGTGAGCACTTACCTGCAGCTAAATCCAATCTATTTTTGTTGCCTTGCATGACACAATAAATAACAATGACTAAAACAAAACAGCTATTGTTTAGCTATTGTGGAGCTTCTCTTGAATAATGATTTTAATATTACACCATAAATGTTAGATACTTAGTAGTTTAATATATACATGTAGCATACAGTTCCTTTGCAGTTTCTCTTATAGCAGTGTTAACTTTAATGGTTACCCTTGGTGGACTTGCTGGCCTGTTTCTTGCAAACTGAAAATGGTACTGCAGTTATAATCATTCTATTTAAATCATAAATCCAATGGGAATCAATTGCATATGACCCCTTTAACCCCAAACATGCTGTTCTGCTAGGTATCATGTCAGCCTCCCAAAGACTGTCAATGAGAAACCTCAAGACTGCTGTAACAACACAGAAGACAATTGTTAGGCCCATATGCATGAAGCCAAATTATAATGGCAAAGAGAAAAATATGAGAGCAGGATGAATGCATTCACAGATGGAGATGGAAAAAAATAGGGACTGGGTGGAAGAAAATAATGAATGAATAGAGGAAAGGTGCGAGGAATGGGCTGAACGGGAAGCTGTAAATCAAAGGAAGGAGTCAGGATGGAGGGAGAGAGGTGAGGTCAGTCAGTTGGAGAAAGAGAGGGAGGAGAGCTGGCCAGCAGCAGTGCAGGAGGAGGAGGATGAAAATGTGTGGTGAGGTAATGGCAATGATGAATAGCCCGTGGCTGATCAGTAGAAGCCAGGTTGGTGTTTGAAGATTAGATTTTAATACAGCGCTTTGACTTCACTCTGCAAAATAATCACAGGGAAAAAAATCAAATTAGGAATTATTTCATACAACACAAACTGATTATGCCAGTTTGCCCTTGATGATGAGAGCCTGCACAACCTGCCAGGTTTAGGTTGCACAGGCCTATGTCATAGTGGGAGGTGAGTGAATATTTCAAAATAATTTAAAAGCAAGTTAAACAGCATTTGTGAATATTTCTCATGGCAAACATGGCCCTAAGCTGATTGCCAAATTGCTAGCATGTATGACATCAAAGGCTTGTCTGTCCCAGCATGTTGTCCTGATTTATTGAGCACTGTTTCTGGACTTGCAAATAAACATGAAAACACAACAATGGGATGCATTAAATCCCACCTCTGTTCAAATTGATGGAAACATTTTAATACCATTGACAGCCATCGCCTGAGATGTACTTTTGGGTTTGATATTCTAAGCTTTGTGTAGTTTGTGTTTACTGGATTTGGTTTGTCTTTGTCAAGTGGTTTGGTTGCTAAGAAGTACACATGAGCCATTAAATGACTTGTCAGCATGGCTTAAAGCAACTAACACAGAGGCTGCTGCGTGTGTAGACACGATGCTGGGCTGCAATTATATGAATGAGATGTTCATAAATGGATTTTACTTCGTGTCCACTTTAGGACTGGGTTGTCTGTCATTTTACTTCTGTCTGGCCATATCTGCTGACATGCTTGAGATGTAAATGTAGTGAAGTATTGATTGAGAGGCTTGATAATTGAATATGTATGACAAGGCTCAGCTCAGGTACAGTATGTATGTGCACGTTTTTATATGTACATGTGTGTATGTGTGTGAACAATACTGGCCATAAGCAGAGAAGATTCAGTTCGTCTTGCCAACCATTCCGGTGGCCAGTGGGGGGACTAAAATAGTACTCTGTCTGTTGCCAAGGTTACAACACTGACAACATGATGTGGCCATTCATTCTTAATACTGTATCTCCCTGGCCTTCTGTGAGAAAGTGGCTGCTAATCTTAGCCCTCAATCTACCCGCCTGTCAATGTGAAGAGGGAGGCAGCCGAGGTATGGGATGAAGGGAGTTGGGTCAGCTCCGTCCCCTCACATTGCACCCCGTTCCACTCATCAATGGCCCCTCCCCATCTGTCGTAACCCCACAGCTTTTCTCCAGGCGGCGTGTGTTCCATCAGCTTGCAGATAAAAGCCACTGGTCCCCCACTCCTGCCAGCGTGTGATGGGTGAAAATCAGAGCTGTTTCTATGCAGATGCATGTGTCACTTTTCCTCTTGCAGGTACGTGGTGGCTTGAGGAGGAGAGAAGGGTTGAATGGCAACCGGATGGTAGTCACAATAAAACTGTAATTGAAAGATATGTTATCGTGACTATTTCAAGCTGAGGAAAGTGGTATCAAAGAGACATTCCTGCTAAAAAAAAGAGAAGAAAGGGAACCTCTTTTAATTAAAAAACAGTGCTCAAAGGGGGCGACCAAAAGTTGAAACTGGAGGCATGTTGTGCATGAATAAGTTGCCCCACTCCTTTGTGTGGTGACACTGACAAATAGAGCTCTGCATGTGAAAAGGAGACTTATCTTTGATGGGTAATGAATTCAAAGTCATGGAGATGAACATGCTCTTTGAGGTTCAGAGGGCTTTAGCTGAAGTCATATTATCTCACTCCGACAAATGGAAGCAGCGCTGTCACATGGTGCCATCCCCACAACTTGATTCATCAAAAAGAGAGAGTGTGTTGTTTATCTATGCACAGCTGTACTGCTGTTGGTTCGGAGGTATTGTTATTGTGAAAGCAGTACATTAGTACATGCTGGTCATCCTAGCTCGCTTTCAGTATGGTCAAGATGTGTAATAGCCTGTGTAGCACACAGAATACCCGGATAGACAGAGAATTGATTTTTGAGGTACACACATTGCTAAAGCAAAGATACAGTACAGTGGGTGTGCTGCTCTGATGTTGTTCCAAGTCAACAGTTGCCCTAGCTGAGGACACCTGCAGGCTAACAGTGGCCAGACACATGGATATTTAACCAGTTCTTTGTGGTGAACCTTTGTGTTTTTATGACAGACACAGTTTTCAAGATGTGCACAAACCCATTTCTGCTCAATTGCTCCCAGCGGCGGCTCCAAATAGATTTAGCAATGATACTGTGAGAGGGGAGATAGGGAGCAGGAGTGAGGGAGGAGAGAGAGACCTAGAGAACAATGAAAAGGCAAGAAGGGAGAGTGAAAAAGAAGAGAAGAAATAGTCTGAAAATGAGCCAGAATGGGATTTTTGCAGTTCAGTTAAGAAAGGCTTTGAATGTATTTGAATCACAGACTTGATCTGCCACCAGCCTATTTTTATTAGCTGCTTGACAGTGCAGCATAGTGTTGGGATTACAACCAGCGCCTGTGTTATTCAGGGTTCCTCACAGCTAAATTTGTATTTGAGCATTCCTAGCACGCCTCTGCCTCCTCCTAGCTCACACTTTAATGCCTTTCCAGTTTCCTTTTTGTTTTCAAACTACATAATTTTAGTGTTGAGGGTCACATATTAAGAAACAAACATGGTAGCAATTAGAAATGCTTATCTTGTTCCCTTACTTCTCCTCATTTTTAACGAGTGATTCCTCATCCTAATATCTTGAGAGAATGGAGCAGATATTCAAATGAGTTCTTTTATTATGGGGAATATTAAAGCTAGGCTTTGACGTTGTTCAAATTCTTAATTGAAAAGAAATGTATCGTATCCTCTTGAGTGGTGTAAATCATATCCCTCCTCCATCCCCTATGCGCTAGTTTATGTTATCTGTGGCTAATTCATGCCACACTTAATTTGGCCTTGATTGTAAATGTCCGGGGTGAGATGAGAGTCTTGTCACTATTGTGCCTGTGCCTGAGTCATACATGGTCTCGCAGGATTGTGATGATTTTGAATTTCAACTGCGGTTCTTAAATGAGCATCTCTCTCATCGGATGAAAACGTTTTTATCATGACAGTTGTACCCATCTGCCTATTTCCCCTCTGAGTAGAATCAGAGACAAGGAGTTTAGTGTTTACACCCAGAGTAAAACCAAAATATTTTACAGGAGGCAGAGATGCCTCCCCTCTGCCATTGTTGTTGACAGAATTGCTTTGAGCAATTTTTTTTTAAGCAGCCTTCATTACTGGCAAACATGGTGAACACATGCAGTGGATTTGTTATAATTAACCCAGGGCTTGGCGTGGACTTGGAGAAAGATGCAATAAAGACGACAGTTTATTTAGGATAAACTCCCCAGCTCCTGAGCTTCACAGGGGGAACCTCCACACTCTAAATCTAGTTGCACGAACATATGAGGGGATAAAGCGGCTATATTAAATTTGTTGACTCCAAAGATCCTCTCTGAAGCTGCAGCGTATTGCATTTGTTGGCTCTTCCATCCCTGCTAGCCTTCTCCACGGCTTCTAGGATTGAATCAGACAGTGCCCAGATTCTCACCATTGCATGGGATGAACACTATTGAATTGCTTGGCTTGTAGATCCACAATTCTAACTTCTTTAGACTATATTGAATTTACCATCCTGGGCAATCAATAATACTAAGTTTTGCAGGCAGTATTGAACTCTATCCTCACACATCTACTCTGTGGTTGGTTTCTCTCCAATTGCTTTGGAATCTGCAGGCTGTCACGCACAAAGGAACTGATTCTGAATTGGCTTTTTAAAACAAGGTTCATAAAGCCATGGGAATTGTGCAGAATGGGCCACATAGTAAAACAAAAGGAGTGTTCACCTGCCTAACATGCAGTCAGATAGAAATGTGAGTAGAATCATGTTCCTGCTGAGGCAAGGAGGGTAGATAGCATTATATTATTTAGTGTCTGTTGCATTGCAGATATAGAGAAACATGAGCAATCTTCTGTGTCTATGTTTTATACGTTGAATTACTCATTTAATTTGGTAATCCAAATGGTTACCAGTGTCTAATGAGACACTGTCCGGAAGATTATTCTGTCCTCTGAAAGCCTGTCCATGATAGTAGAAGGCCTAGAGGGCAGCAGCATAGCTGTGCATTGCTGTGGCATTCAGTGCATTGCGATTCACCATTGGCCCCCTGGGTAATGAAAGGCCTAATAAATGAATCCATCAGAGTGTCTGTGTGTTGCTCTCTGTGTGTATCTGGGATGCAGTCAGGCCCAGACGTGCCCAGTCTCCGGGCACACAGAGGAAAGGGATGCCATTGCTGGCAGGCCTGATGAATGGGTGGCACGCCGCACCATGACAAAGACGAATGTGACAGCCCCCGTCCCGCAAAAGGGGGGGCGGTGCTCAACTACAGAGGGGAGATCATGTGATGCTGACCACCTCCCCTTCCTAGTTATATCCCCTACTGGCTGAGCCCAAGGTGGTGGAAGAACCAGAGAGGAAAAGGAGAAGACAGAAGAATATCAGATGATCTTATTGAGTGACTGCCTCCCTCCTGCTCCCCTTATATTCTTTCCATCAAACAGCACATGAAGCAATACTAAAGGCATGAAATCAACAGAAGGGGGGCAAGCTATACAGTATATTTATACTCACTCATAAGTAAATGATGGGTTATAACAAACACTTTTTTAAACTGAGAGCAGTATTTAATAAACGCACTCGACAAAATAACAGGCTTAAACACAAAGGAATTCATCAATAAATTTTCTTCGACCAGAATTGATGCGGTAATCTGTGCAAGATGTTAAATAGTTGAAGGCCCGAAACTCTATTTAGGTTACGACATTATTAGAGGTGGGAGGAAATTAAAGACTACAGATCAATAGCAATATTTGTTTTATATTACTCAGGTGTCCTTTGATTGTCTGCATGAGTGAGCGACTGGAGTCTGATTTTGGTGACTGTCTCTATCAGATAACTACATACTATGGTCTATTAGGCAGATCACTTACACTTAAGATGAAGATGCTCTTGTACTTGTCCAAGTGCCTGTCAGTAATCACTCCTGTTACAGGGCAGCTTATTATCATCAGAGTTGAATGTGGAGAGGGGTCTTTGTTATAAAAAAAATCACTCAATTTTAATTTTAGTGATTGAGATAATGTGGTGCTCTACTGAGATACAACTCTACATAAGATATTTTGAGCTATTACCCAAACATGCCAGTCCAGACTGGAATTATGCTGCAGTGCAACTGAAGAAAACCTCCTTGACCTCACTTCCAAACTCCTCAATAGACAGAGCCATCTTCTCCGTGGCAAGGAGGGGAGGTGGGGGTCGGTTAACTATCCCCTCTAAGATGGGCCTTCGGTGAGAGGGAGAGAAGCACGGAGGGGTAAGTCAATGGGAAACTGAGATGATTAAGAGGCTTTCACTGTTAACAGAAAAGCGAGGATCGGTTTCTATTGCACCCTCTTCTTTTCATGGCCTGGTCTAGTGGACAGGCTGGTGCTGTAGTCTGAACAGAGCCAAGACTTGCCTATTAATAGACTATTGAGTGCTATTGATCCTTGGCTCGTGTGACACATAAGATACAATGAGCCATAGATCCCAGTAAAGAGCCATGTCTTTCTTTTCACTTTACCACAATTGCATATGATTATAGGAGTCTGAAGATCAGTCAGAGAGGCCTATCTCTCTGTAACGATGACCAGAAGTGCGATGGTACCCCAAGTAAAAGCAGACTGCAATTTGGAAACTTTTGTCATAAGCACAAAAGCTCTTGAACAAAATGGCCACAATGGAGACTTGGCTTTGCGTAGACTGAATACGGCCCCTCCATAATTTAATGGATAGGTTTTTGTGTAAACTACCCAAACATGGATATGTTTCAAAAAGTGAAGACGCTTTCTCTTTGAATCCAAGGTGAGAATAACTCCAAAAAGCTGCTATACAATTACGGATAAATTAGAGGGATAATGATGAGAGGGAATGGTGGTTATATCAATAACCCCTCTAATGGTCAATTCCAGAATGCTGTCTGCTGTGTGCTAGATTTAGTGTAATGGATAAGGTGCCTGTTTAGCAGGGGCTTACTTGTCGCCAAACGAGGGAACAAACCTCAAATAGCCAAATTAAAAACTGAATAATAGATGAGCGATGCCAGGATGAGAGAGAGGAGTGGAGACAGCTGTAATTTCTACTCTTGGGGGAAAAAAAGCCTTGGCATGTAATTGTCGAGAATTTATAAGGGCATGGGAGATAAACAGAGACAATAGGAGATACACATCCCACTGTGAGAATCACCTTTACTGAAAGACACTCACCTTAACAGGTGAAAGTCTACAAAATCTTCAAAACACTGTAAATGCTGCTGTTATTAAAGTTGACTGCCAGTCTGTGTGAAAGAGTGCCTCTCTTCCCTGGGTTTTATCCTCTTTGCAGCAAACAGCAGCAACAGTCTTGAAATGCTAAGAAGTTTTGAATTATGTTGGAATGACAGAGAGGAAGTTTATTTTGGCAGCGAATTGCGTCAGAATGTTATTGAATGGTGTAACAAGAGGTGCACATTGTGTGCAGTCCATGGGGCATTATTCTCAATCTGCATATGAGAAGGATGTCTGAGACATGTTCAATACCACCAACGTCTTCCCAGAAGGCCATGCCTGAGTGAAGCTTTGTCCTCTGTCATGTGTTCAAAGACACTCCCATTATCTGTGGAGAGGCCTGAAACCTATGAGATTGTTTGAGGTATGTAAGAGGGCTGGATCTGCCACAAAATGTATTAACTGTGAGTGATACAAACATTTTTTTATAATCAATATTATATACATGTAAAAATAGATGCATCTCAGTCTGCACAAATGAACAACTAGTTTACCAACAATAGCATTATGGGTAATGAGGGTGAAATTGGTGCTTTTAGCTTGCTGGGTTTCCGCTGGGCTTGTTTTTTTTTTTCTTTTCTGTGCACCTGTGAGAAAAAAAGGACTTCCCTGCTTGGCGGCTGGTGATGCAGTCTGATATGAGTGGGGACTATGTGATCACAGAATAGCCTCTATGGTGAAGAGATGAAGCTATTACTGCACCACTGAGTGCAGGTCATTTGCCACAGCCACCTGGCCCTCTGATCGCTGCTTGGAAAGGGCTGTAGTAGCTGGACTGGTCTCTCCCCCTCTGTTATCCTGTGTACCTCTGCAAAGAAGTCCATCTTAGCAAGCAACTTGGTCTCATCGATTTTCAAATTTAAATGTTGAAAATGCAAAATACTTGCTTGTTTTTAGAAATAGGTTCAAGTCTTGGCAGAGGGTAGAACAAGGCTATACGCGCTTAATATTTGCAAATGTAACAGTGATTGTCATTTAATCATTTTAAATTTAATTTCTTTATTTTCTTCACTTAAAATTTTGACTTATTGAGATAGATGTTTCCTATATATTTTTTATTATTGGTATTTTCTTTTCCTTTATTAGATAGCTATAGTTGAGAGATGACAGGAAATGAGGGAGCGAGAGATGCAACAATGGATGGATGGATATATTTGAAATGTAGGTGAGTTAGCCAGGTGCCTAATTGTTTTTCACTCCACCTTGGTGACACTGTGCTGTGAAGAATCATGACTTTTTTCAGGGACGTTCTAGATGGTGTTCTTATTTCAAGCATACACTAGCCTGCACAGATATTGCATAACTTTCTACCATGCATCACAGCATCTCACAGGTTGTACATTGTAGACCACAGTGGGAAAATAGTGGGAGATAGTGTTCAGAGATGGCAAGATTGCCTTCAATCCCATGTAAAATTCATTTCATTGCATTTGTATGGCACATAGAACCAAGTTGTTGTTTTATACACTCATCCTCCATAGTACGTTAACATCATGTCATGCCAAATGGAGCACTATCTCATCAAAGTTTCAGCGCTGTTAGGAGAGCCTGAGAGGAAAGGTTTGTAATGGAGAAACATTGAGGAGGGATTCCGACAGCATTTTGGTGAAGACGACCTGCTGGCTTCCCAGCTCACACACACAGATGGACGGTGTGTCAAGGGAATCTCGCACACCGATCAGAGGCTCCCCTCCCGGCCAGCAGTGGGAGGAAATGGGACTGAACGAAAGGAGGAAGAGCGGGAGAAGGAGTTAATCACCGCACTAATGCTGCACTTCATCATCGTTTCCTGAGCCCGCCTGCTCACCCTGACTGCCTGTACTTGACTATCTACACACACAGCGCCCCCTTCTCCTAGTTTTAGCTATGGCACTGTTGACTAGCCCACAATGAGCTTGTCACTCAGTTGACTAACTGGAACTCAAGTAGCCTAACAAGTTTATGGGAGAGACTCGCAAAGCACCATATGAAAGTTGTTGATCCTTGAAGGTGATTCAAGTGGCCGCCGATAGGGAGAGGATTTGGACTGACCTTGGCTGTCGTGCATCAGCTATGTATGCGGGGCAAAGTTCTTTTTGTGCTTTTTCATGCATGCCTATTTGACACTGGTCCTTTGAGGAGGACTATTTATTTTTGCAAAGGCCCACATGTGGTGTGCTGACCCTGTGCTATGTTTGCACACAGCTTGTGTGACACATATGTGTGTGCTAGTATATTTTTTTGTGCGTGTACTTAGTTCTTCGTGCATGTGTGCACAAGTGCATGTAGGATGCATGCCGTGCGCAAAGATGGATCTGAGGCCGGCGGTGAAGGTGAGTGAGTTTAAGCAGGGTCCTCCCTCAGGCTCTTGTTCCACAGGCAGTTACAAACAGGATCTTAGGAAGTGCTGTGCTGTGCTGCCGTGCATGGCCAACCGTCAGCCTGGCCTAAAAAATATAAGTCCATGTGCGACGCGCATAACTCACAGCCTTGCTGCCACACCTGCCCCACTGCCCTGGCAGGCGCTCCCTCAGACCATAACAGCTACCACAGCCTCTTAAACCCATTTTGGTCTCTGGGATTAAATAAGGTGCCATTCATGCCTGGGCTAGTGCACAAAGCCTGTCTCTGTCTCTGACAAATACACCTGCTCACACATAGTATACCCCTGTTGAGATCTTTGTACAATGCATGTAAAGCTGATGCCAGCTTTATGGCTTTTATGTTGCATTTGAATAGCTGAAATGTTTGCCGGTACCTTCAAAATCGGTGAAAAATTGCTATTGGAGAAAATGAACTGACATGGGGTCTTTACACAAGGTTGTTGACACACTCATAACCTCTATCACTTCTAGGTATTCTGATGATGTCTCACATAGACTCCATTGAAAATGCTTCACTTATTGTTTTCTTGTTTTCCATGCACATCAGGTTACCTGACTGATATTGTCCCTGGTGCTAATTCGGGGCATTAGGTGTACAATGCTTTTCAAATTACACTTCAAGTGCCCTACAAGCTACAAAGCAACAAAGAGTGTCTTGTAAGATGGGACCACACCGTCTCAGGCGTTAGCATGGCTGCGGCGTGGTATGGTGTGATGTTGTGGTGTGTGTGACTGCGAGAGAGAGTGACAGCCACATGACAGGACTGTGCTGTGATCACAGCTCTGTTGAGGAGACACCGATGGCAGTGCTTTGCTGGATGCCCATCAGTTTGTCTGTCTGCCTTTCTGGTCATACTGTAGGTACACAGACACATAGACACACTTAAACGCACCTGGCTCAGTGCTTAATGGGTGCCTGTCTGTCATACACATGCGCCCGCATGCATACAATCAACAAACTGGTGGTGGAGATGCCACGGTGCAGTGATTTCAGCTTTGGTTCCACATCGCCTCCTGCTAATGGTGGTAATTAACTGATGAATGAGGTCAAATCTGAGATATCCATGCACGTCTCAATTCGGATGCAACCCCATCTCATCCCTGTGCTCACCTCTCTGCCACCCCGCAAGTTGTTTTCTTATTGCGCAGTGCACCACATTCCCTCTGTGCTCATCTGCATAAGACCTTGGGATGAATGTTAACGATGTTTAATTAGACAAGACGTGGGATGGATGAGTGGGTGGAGGCAGTGAGGCCGGGGTGGTGCTGCCCCTTGCTGGGGGGGAGAGAACACATAAAACACACGTATAGTCCCCCTGCAAGCATTCACACACATACATACACACACTTGATGAACAATAAATGACCATTAAAAGGCCAAAAGCTACAGCTAAACATGACCTTACATGTGATTGGGTGATTGGTACATTCTGACTCACTGCTATGCTCCCCATCCTATATTTTACCAACGTCAAGGGCATAGACCCCTCATCGTTAATGCAAAATAATTAAACAGTTTGTAAATGCAATATATTTGTTGGATATTATGTAGTGCTAACTAACTGTCCTTGATAGTAAATCTAATTAACCAAACTTGTATTTCTCACAAGCTTTCTGTCTGAAATCAACTATTTTCTCATGGACTTAGTTTGTGCAAAATCAGAGCATTCAACATTTCACAAAATTAAATTCATCCTTCTGGCTCAAGCCCTTGACTTACTATATTCAGAGAGTTTGTAGGTTTTTGTGCTACTACTTGAATACTGGTTCAATGGGTTACAGTACAATGATCCCAGTCAGCATAAAAACTTCTCATTATTACTTTCTGGACTAATGGACTAAAAAACTAACTCTAGCTTTATAAAAAATTCTCATCCAGAATTGGTTGACATTGTGACTGGGATCAATGCTAGGTGAGTGCCTTGCGATCCATGCCTGAGGCCGGCATGCTGGCTTTTCATGCTTATCTAAGACACTGAGACAAGTTTCTCATCCCAGCTCGCTCTGTATAAACATTTCCACTACACTGATCTGTGAAAGAACATCAGGCAGCAGCTTACTGTAGGGTAATCCAGTAAATGATCGGCATGTTGTTTCGACAGTGCAGCCATTGCAGAGATAAGGGGATGCAGATGTTTCTCGCTAGCTGTTCCCAGATGAGGTGTCATTATACAGGCTTGGTCTCAGACCTGCTGTTCTCAGCCCACCGCCTCAACTGGGTGACTGACTGTGGACCGGATGCAAACACACACTCAGATGGGCACTTTCTGTCTATTGCTCGCTGCTGTCTCCTCCAGACTTGGGCTTATCTTGTGGTCACGGCCAGATGGAGACACCTGTGAATGCTGTGGATTAGCAGGCTGCCTGGAGTAAGGCGTTTAGTGCAGTGCCCCAAGGATCCTGGACTGAAGGCAGGCTGAGTTGTGAGGCTGACACAAGCTCAACGGAGGCATCTCAGGGCCTAGATTGAGATCAATGACTTCTCAAAGCTGCCATATAAAACATTCAATGAAAGAGTCATTTGAGAGACGCAGGTGAACATGCTTTGATTACAAGAGAAAAGGATAGTGTGTTTGTTGTTTTAAAAGTCTTGCTGAAACAACAAGAAGGCTGCTTGTTCTCCTTTTGTGTTGGAGATGCCATGTTGAATCTCCACTCTTAATTAATTTGGTGAGCACAGAGAGGGAGCGTTTGTCACCCCTGCTCTCGCCTGTTAGTGCTATTTGTCTCGGGGTGACCTTTGATTTCACACTGCATTGGTTTTCTCCCGTTATGGACAAGAGGCGGTTTTTGCTGACAACAGAGGAAACCTTATCTTTTAAATAAGTAATTCCTCAACTGCTCAGTGAGTTCACCAGCAGCAAAATATTGGGATTGCTGAAAAGGCAGGCACAGAGGCACACTGGGGAAAAGATCTCCTCTCTATATGCTACAGCACCTTCGCCTAACTCATTAAAAATTCCACAACGCAGTGTTTGAACAAGGCTTTCTACACAATGGTAAATTCTATACTACAATACTGCTTTTGTTTATCGACATGATAAACTTGTTAATATGTTTTTTCATTCTTTTTTGTCTTAGCATATTGGTAGGGAGGTACATTCTGGGCTTTAAAACTGTGTTATTGTTTGACTATGTCAGTTCTTTAGAGACCCTGTGGTTAAGAGGTCTCTATGTGAGTGTATATGGACAGCTCCTGGTTTGGCATCTGTTCTGTGTGTGACTTAGGAGGCACAGAGGGGGGCAGGTTTATCGTTGTATTGTAGAGGGGTTTAGGCAGTGACACAATAGCACCAGCCAGGCCTCCTTGGCACCAGCTGGGGCCCAGCAGAGCTTTAGGTTTTTGGGAAGGGAGCATTGATTGGGGTGATGGCTGGAGTGACTGAGAGCTTGGACGGATGAGGGAATTGCAAGGGGATGGATGTGTTGGCACCTGGCTCTGTGGGTTCTGGCTGGGTGCTGGAGTAGTCTCCAGTAACATTGATGCATGGCCATGAATTATATTATGGCTTGGCAGCTGCTTACTCCCAGATTCATCTTAGCAGTCATTGGGTTATTTATTTATTTGTTTCCACAATTTGTCAAAAGAGTTCCCATGTAAAATAAAAAAACAACCTAACAAGATTAAAAAATGAGGTCGATTTAGAGTATTTAGGTACTTGTGCAGGTAAAAGCATTATGACAGCTTGCAAAGGTGTAGCAGCTAAATTCTGATGGAGTGCTTTGTTTCTGGCCAAATGTCATTTGATGAAAAAAAGATGGTGTGGCAAAGTACAAGACGGTTTTCTCTGAACATGTCTTGAACACCTGACTGGAAACCTGCCGGGATAACACCTCATTCAATGGCTGCCTGCGAGCTGTAGCAGCTCAGGCTGTGGGAGATGGAAGTGATGCCTTGGGCCTTTTGTTCAACTCTGACATGGCTGTTCGGACACCTTTGTTCTGGGAGGAGAGGCCCATTCACAGTGTGCCCAGGGAACAAATTGAATCTGGTTGACAATTAATAGCCGTGCGGCATGTTTAATTAAGAGCATGTAGCCAGCGAGCGACGTGAGGGAGATAAACAGAGGAGAGCTGCTCAGAGCCAGACTGGGCTCACAATGGAGCAGGCCATTGGAGCGTCTGGCTGATCGATTCCCTAGCGTCTGCAGAGAGCAGCCTTCACAAAGAGCAGCCTGCGCCTCCCCTCTCAACGGGCCAAACTTTTAGAGGGGAGAGATGTGAGACTGATAATGCACACAAGGCAGATGGGAGTATGCAGATAGAGGCAGAAAACTTGAGGAAAAGTTAGCTCAGTGGGGGAAAAAAGTGTTAGTGAAACCTATACAGCTGCAGAGATACACTTAATTATTTGTTAGCTTCAGTTTGGTGAAAATGACCTTGAACATGATGATTACTGGTGTTGAGTGGTCATTGGCTGTAGCTCATGTGGATGGTTAGTGTTACATAGATGTCTGGTGTTGGGGTCTGCTGTTGGGAGACAAAACATGCATGCCAGCAAGCTGGTTTGACTTCAGGCGTCTGTGACCTTCACAGTCCCACATTCCCGTTATTGTAACATGAACACAGAGAGAGAGAGAGAGAGAGAGAGAGAGAGAGAGACAAATAATACCAGCCATGGCCATGCGATGCTGTAGACAGATAGTTACACACATGCGCATGCACTCACACCCACTTCAATTAAAGAGAGCCATCCTCCAGAACTAACAATCACATCAGTCAGTGAGTTGGCAGGAGCTGAAAGGAGATAAAATGAGAGCAGTTCATGTAAGGATTTGACTGATACTGTTGTGTGTGTCTGCATGTACAGTCAGCATTCGTGTGTGTGTGTGTGTGTGTGTGTGTGTGTGTGTGTTCTGCCTGGACATGTGTGTGCTGACAGGCTTACAGAGAGATGACAGGATCAGAAAAGGGAGTTGCAGGAATGTAACTTGTTCATGTAAAAATTAAAAGGGTGTGTGTGTGTGTGCGTGCGCCGTACAGGCTGTGTACAGGAAGTAGCAATAGAAGATAAAGGCATGAGTCTGACAGACAAAGGGTGATCCTTTCATGCTGACGAGTAGTTGGGGAAAAAAGAGTTTCTGCCGGCTAATTGGCCTGAGCTGGAGATCTGGCCATCCCTTTGGTGAATTTTCAGACTTGTCTTGTCTTCATGTCTTTTCTCTCTGTCTCTAGAGCAGAGTGTGTCACTCTCTGTGGATGGACAGTGTGGGCTCAATATTTCATCCTGTTTCTTTTCATGACATATACTGTAGTCGATTAAAGACATAACATTTTGCCCTTTAACACATAATGTGCCTCTTCTTCAATCTGTTTCTTTACCTCTTTCTCTCATCCTCCACCTCCTCCTCCTCTTCCTTCCTCTCCTTCGCCTCTTCTCTTCCTGCCTTTAACATGGTGAGCAGGCTTTAGTTTGTGTGTCACAATTTGTTCTCCTGTCAGAACATCCTGCATTTTTGTATTTAAGAGCTCTTTCACTATAGCTGCATATTGAGAACAGGTTGAACCAAACACTTTAAACTTTACATAACCTCACATATTCTTAGCACAGCATGCTGCTTACGCAAACGCACGCACACATATTTGCACCACATGCTCATAGGCACACGTGCATGACTCCATGGTCAAAGATAGCTTGCAATTTTGAAGGAAGACCTGTAGGTGGTTCTGGGGTGTGTCTCAGATTGAAAGTTAGAAATTGGTTTCATGCAAGGGTGCCCCAGACATTTGGTTGCACTGAATAGTGGGATTCAGAGGATAATTCAGGCATTAATTGATTCTGGAGCCTGAAATAAATAGGCTTTCAGGCTCACATGAGACAGGGCTCTGCTCATTTGTGCCTTTCGAGGAATACGGGGGAGTTCCCCCCCTCTTTGGATAGGTCTTGCAGGAGCCTTAAAATGAAAGCTGACATCAGTTGATTGATATGAAGTGAATGGTGACCTTCTAGATTCCACTGTCACTTCATTTATGTCCCGATACCATCGCTCCTTGACTTTTGGGAAAATTTGGGTGATATTTGAGGATATAGTGCTTAGATTCTTACAATGTCTCCACAGAGAGAAATCACACCTCAATTATATTTAGATGACATTTAATGCCCTATCCGTGGATTTTCACTGCAATATCTTTCTCACACAAAGCATAAGAAAGCAACAAATGTAGCATTTATGTCTGCCTTCTATATCAAATTGTGAAATTACATTAGGAGTCAAACAGACCTGGCGGCTATTGGCTGTACAATCTGACACGGCACTTTCAATATCTGCTGTCTTCCAAAACACGAGCATCTGTCAAATAGAAGACATAGAGTAAAGTATTAGAGAGAGGAGACACAGAGAGAACCATCTCCTCTATTAGGTTTCACTGCTCCTGCAGGTTTTTTCCCTCTTTTGGTGGACAGAAGTTGGGTTTGAGGGGGGAAAAAAAGTTCAGCAGCAGAGTGGGGTAACAGCCTGGAGTCTCGGCAGTAGGGCTCGGGTAAGGTCAGCATCATGGAGGCTCCGCCACTCTCCGTTCTCCTTGGTTGGGCTGTCAGCAGGGGGGAGCAGACATCCTGCTGCATAGATGATGAAGAGGACGTGCAGCGTGGACGTCAGAGGTCAGACAGCCACGGGGCGCCAGGAAGTGAACCTGGCTGCTTCCCGCCGTGCCCTGCAGCGCACACATACACATTTTTTGCCCTGTTTACTAATGTAGTGCTCCATATTTCCGCCGAGTCTCCAACACGTCTTAAAGTCTTGCCAGAAGTTAGAGCCCGAGGGAAAAAGAGGGAGGGAGTGATAGAAGAAGAAGAGAGGTGTAATAGAATCATTACACAAGACACATCTCTCAAGGGTACAACAGTAGGAGGTCCCATATGGGCTTTACATCAGCAGGCACACACACATCCATAGCAACAACCACAGGGTCACAATGCTGCCTAATTATGCCTGACAAAGACGGATGTATTTCATCTCAGTCAACTTTATGTCCAATTCTCATTCAGTGTGTCCCTAACACACCACATGCTGTAGATTCATTCCCACATAAACGCTTTTCATGAGTCCTCCAGGTTTTTCTTGTGCTCAGGTTGTACGCCAATCTGTCCACTTTCCTCCTTCTCTAATCTTTTCTGTCTTCGCTGCTTCTTCTCTGCTATTGCTCCTGTTCTGTTCTAACATAGACACAAGCATACTACTATATGAATGCATAGAAATACAAGACGTGCATGCACAGGTGTGTTGTTACAGTGTGGGAGTCGGTGGCTGACCATTCCTTCAAGGCCAAATAATTACATCCTCTCAACGAATGTCCAAGACAGCAGCCATGGCTCCAAAGCCAAAACAATCCTGCCTCATGCCAGGTCTCTCTCTCTTTCGGTCTGTCCTGTTTTCCCTTCAGCATATGGCTGCAGCTTCTCATTCTGAGGCAGAGGAAGTGGGAAGGGAGACAGGTAGTATTCTGCCCCCTCACACACTGTGTCATCGAGTACAGTGAACACTGGAAAAACAATAAGACTGAGAATTTTTATATGATTTTGAATGTACCTAGATTTGGTGTAAGCTGGTAAAATTGTAAGAATACTTTTTTTAAGAACATAATATCACAAATAATCTGCAGTGTATTACCAGAATTAATTTCTCAATTCAATCTGTCACTATGAAGTCTTTATTAGACCCATTAGTGGGGCCCTAGCTGGCCCAGCAGAGCAGTGGAAATCGAAACTGGGAAGGAAGAGGGAATATATTAGTTCCTCTTAATTATGTTTATTTTGTAAATAATGTCTTTTGTCAAATGATGAACGCAATTTAGGAATATTAACAAAAATCTGTCTCTTGTCAAAGTCACCCACTGTCCCTCAAAAAAACTTCTTGGGACTTCACTTAGCTAGTGGTTAATTCAGTTAATTGATCAAACTACTGTAGCTAATCCTAATTAAGTAACTTTTCTTCTGCTGTAATGCTGTTGTCTTTGTCTAATTTGAGCTTGTAGTATTGTGCCTGGTTCTGTATTTAATTGTTTTTGCAATTGACTATTTCTTAAAGCTGACAAACTTTACGAACCTTAGAATGGGCCTCCGTGGTTGCCGAACCCTTCTTCTGTCTTTACAATACACAGATGGGTGACAAATGAAACAAAAAGCCAACAGGAAGTGTCTTAGTACGATGTGGAACCAAAGCCCCACCACTGGAATAGCTTCAGTGCACCTTCTCACAGATCCTACAAGTCTCTAGAAGAAACTACTGGAGGGGTGATACGCCACTCTTCCAAAAAGATGGTGTTTCAGAGATTGTGGTGGAGAGCGCTGTCTCTCCCATAGGTGTTCAGGTGGGTTGAGATCTGGTGACTATGAAGGCTGCAATCATATGGTTTATGACTAATTTTAATTCTGCCATCTGAATGTGTCATGTTTGGGCGGGGGGGGGTAGCATGCACTAGTGCTCTGTTGTATGCACACCAATCATTTTTCATTTTGTTGCATTAATAAATTGAAATTAGGCTGTTAGCAGGTACGGCCCATTGTAAAAATGTCACCCCCCCCGCAGCCAGACCCCTCCTCTGCCACTGTTCTTTCTTATTGCTAAGACTTCTGCTCTTATGAAAGTATATAGTGTATAGAAGTGATATTGTAAACAAAAAGGAGAGTGCTGGCGGAGCAGCTGCTGTGGGTAACATTGATTGTGGGGAAGTGGGCAGGGAGGCGTGCAGCATTGAGGAGCGAGAGGAGGTTCCCCAGGAGAATGTCTCCGTTTTCAGATCAGTCTTATGACCAGCATGCCAAGCAGAAATGTTGACCAACTACTGGAAAACATCTAAGCTATCCAGGATCAATGGCAAATTGATCCCAGAACTATGTATAATGTAGGCCAGTAGATGGCTTGTCTCTCTCTCCTGTATGGCAAGAGAGATCCGAACCGCAGGAGCTGAGGAGGTATATGGCGATCTAGATGGAGAAACAGAACAAAATTGCCTGAGGTGTAGGGCCTTTGTGGTGAAGGTGTACACGTGTGCTGGGTGTGATGCGTGTACATGCATTATTGTGAGTTCACAGAATTTTGTTCAGCCATGATGATGCACTTTCCGTTTTTAAATCGATCTGGTACATCAGGTGCCAAAACACAGGATGGTTTGTGGTTGTGGGTAAGGTAGAGCAGAACAACTCTGTTGGTGTGGAGCAACAGAATGGGCACAGTGTGACTTCCACCCTCCCTTTTAGCATGGGCATCCCTGGGAAGACCCATGCAGGTCCTAATGAGCAGTATGCTGGAGAGGGCATCTTTTTAACCCAGCACAGGGAGTTGTAGCACAGCCTCAATCCTCTTCAACAGATGCCAAGTGCAGCTGTCAACAGCTCCATACTCTATTGTTGCTTACTTTCACTTTCTCAACTCTCTCACTCTCCTATGTCTCTGTTTCTGTCTCAGCCCCTGACTTTCCTCTCTTTTCCTCTGTGCTGACCATTCGTCTTGATAGCAGATCCACTGCATCCTATTATGAGCCATGCTCAAACAATCTTAAAGGCTAGCTGGAGGTTACAGCTTGCTAAAATAGATTCACTCTACCTCACTACTTTCCCCAGCTTAAAAGAGTAATATGACCATATGAGATTACATAGATACAGTGTGTGATACATTATTGCTAGTGCATTAAGAATTCATGAAGTATAAACAAAAAAGCCCAAAATGATTCAGCAAAGGCGCTTTTGCTTGCAGAATCAAACTGAAGCGCTCTTTTTTAATCACCATACCTTCACGCTTCTCCTGTTTTAAATGCATTTATCATTGTCATGGGAAAAAAAACTTTCAACTTTGTTCCTCCTTTCTCCTTTTTGATTATCCTCTTCCTTTTCAGTAACTCTCCCACCCTCCTTCTCCATCCCTTTCTTTAGTGCCAGTCTCTATCTCTTCTGTGTCTAATTGCATTTGAATTTTTTTCTGGTGTAATCTCGTGATAGCCTGAAGCCTCAGCAAACCCCCCACCCCCTTCCACCTCCATTTGTGCCCAGCCCTGGGCAGGTTGGTTTCCTGGGCTGCCCTGGAGGAAATATCAGATGACCTGGCACTCCACAGCAAAACCCAGGTCATCAGGGAGGGCTCCTCTCACCGTATCCCTCCCTTGGCCCCCTCTCATCCACTTCCTGCTTTCAAGTGCAGGGCAAGGTCAAAGCTTTGAGGATGCATTCCCCAGACTTCACCACGAGGCAGGCTGGAGGCGCTGTGCTCTTCTCTCTAACCAGACTTTGCTCCATCTATTCTTTCGTATCTTCCTGCCCTCTCATATTCATTAGCTCAAGCTTTTACTGCAATCAATACTGTTGCTAAAGTTAGTTTCTCTAATACAGCTATTCATTAAGTGCCTTTTCATTAGTGTCACTAGAGCACCAGTATAACTGGAATAATACTGTAATGGACAAACATATGCTGTAATTGTTGAATCCTTTTTTTGTGTGATGAAGACTGGTTTTAAATGGCTGAGCTCACAAAGAGTGAGTCATCACTCTATGGTTTACATAATGTCTCCGGTAAATCGAGGGTTTTAAAAACTAAGATTAAATTCTCAGACAACGAGTAAGTGTTGGTATTTTAATGTAGGGGTGGTACAGAAGGGAATGTGCTTCAGAGTCTTTTCCTCCCAGCTCTGTATCGTTCCCACCTCTCTTTTTCTGTCGGCTCAAATGCACCGTGGATGCAGCAGGAGAGGAGAGACATTATGGATAGTGTTTAGAGACAGGTGCCTGATGCGTCCTGAGATTATGCCAAAAGACTCCTATCTCTCCTTCTAATGGAACAGCGACAGTTGTTTCAAGTGATCAGGTCTGTCATCCAAATGCTGGAGCGTTGGTCCTCTCAACGCCTGTCTTTTGTCCCATAAATCAAAGTTGCTAGTGAGAGAGAGCATCAGAGGGAACAGCAAAATAATCTAGCCTCAGGTCATCCCAGGACAGTGAATCTACCATGGAATATCTCCATCAAACACTGGCATCATCTTTGACTGACTTTTGTGCAATAAGAAAGGGTGAGGGTCTGATGAAATCCAGCTGATCAGGTTTACAAACAGTTCTCCTAAAATTGTCATTACAACTAATTTTGAGACAATCAAAATACGGGTCCAATAGTGTTTATTTTCTGAGAGTTTACTGCTCCTGCTCCCACATCTCCCTTCCTTGGTGCAAAGAAGTTAAATGGAATGAATATGTTAGTGTCATCTCCAATTTCAAATAGGTAGACGTTTCAAAAGCTGATTCTCTCTGGAGAAAATGTTGTACCTCTAGAGTGAAAATATCATTTGAAAGGCGAGACAGTAAAAGCCAGTCATCTCAAAATGAAAATTTTCTTATGGTGGCTTTCCTTTTCACCTCAGCGGTTATGGGAAAGGGAAAAAAATGTGAGTGAGTGAGTGAGAGTCATATTGGAGGAGAGAGAACTAGAGGGGAGAAACGCTGATGAGTACAGGAGTGACACCTCCTGAAGAGCATGTTAATAACGTGCCAGGCCCAGACAGGTAACCAGTAATCAGACCCTCTGATTGTAACACGGTAGACAGAAACACACACACAAACACTCTCGGCTCTCCATCTCCATCAGCCCTGGAACTGCTAGACTGCTCCGTCATGTTCTGGGGCGGCCCCCTTTGCTAACAGTGTGTCGCAGCTTTTGCAGAGACAAAAGAAACAAATGAGATGGCTGGGTTACAACAAACAGCTCCGGGTTGTTCTTTCCCCTGTAAAGTGAAAGGCCCCTTTTTGCAACCACCGTGTCAATTAGCGGAGGTATTGCTCATATTCACTCTCTGGTTCACTGCCAGCTTGTGCTGATTGTTATTTATTTAGATCAGGCTTGGAAGGAAGTTTGCCTCAACAAGAGCTCTGCAGAACACAGCCCTTACTGGTAGAGTTTTCATTTCAGCAGCATCTGGAGATAAAACCCCAGCAAGAATCATGTCAATGGGGAGGCTGAGGCATAAAGAAAGGAAGTACAAACAGCCTGACACGAGCAGGATTCTGACCTAAGAGGTAAAGTGAGGTAGGGGCTGTGTGTACAGAGAACCTCCTCTGAATATTTCCCCACTGACAGAGAGCAGGCCAGAGGCACTGAGGTCAGCAGATAGAGTCCAGAGCCCATTGACAGCTGCTGGTTTGACTTTGATGCACCATCAGTGTTCAGCACACCGCTTGCCTGCTTCCCCCTCCACCTCTCTTGCACTAACCCGCAAGCGTGTTTGCTCAACCTGAACGCACGCTAGCCTCTCATTATGCCGCCCATGCAAACTTTGTCTCTTTGCAGCTGTTTAATGGCTGCACGTCTGTTTTTGTTTGTTTCCTCACCATAAGATTATTGCACCTTTATGGTTGGTCGGGGGGTTGGAATAATCCCTGGCATCTGTTCAGAGAGGGAGGGGTGTGCAAAGAGCCAGAGGTAGAGGCTCACTTCCATTTTTTTATTTTTTTTAAATACGAGACCATGCGGCCCCCTATTTCATCTTCTGCCACTGAGGCTGGCGCTGTGGCTGGGTTTTAAAGACAGGAGTGATGGAAGGGACTATGTGCTAACAGGCACAGAGGTCACTGAAGGAGCTTCCCACTGCCGTTTATCCCTCCCAAAATGAACACACAATAGCAGGGATTAATCTAACCACTGCCGTGTTAGTCTAATTTACTTACAGATGTATGCAGAAAAGTAACTTTATTGTGACCCTAGTAGTGAAGCATTATTTTTCCCTTTCCCTGTGAACATTTCACTGCTTTATTTGTTTTTTTTTTCTGTCGTATAGCAGAAGTTATAAAGGAGAGGAGCAGCCCTGAGCTCCTCTTGACAGCCTCATCCCCCTCCTTTCTTTTTCTTAATTCAAGACTCCATCTTGTCATGGCTTCACTGCCTCCGGTCATTATGGCAGGAGAACAGGAAGTTAATCAACGCAACATTATCTCCCAGCCTGCACCTGGAGGCAAGGGTGCCAGTCTTGCTACCACCCCTTCTCTGTTGGGACCCCTGCCAGCCTGGGAACCCCTCACACAGCAGTGCCCTGCAGCATCCCTATGGGCTATCTCCAGTGTGCTGTGTCTGTGCCAGGTCACACTTGTGACACAGCCTTGATGAGCCAATGGGAGCCTTCTTGCACTGGTGCATACTTTAGAGTGTGTGTGCATGCAACAAGAAAGTCTCAAGGTGAAAAAAAAAAACAACTGGCTCTGGTTTTGTGATCGCTTTGTGGTGCCACACATGTCTCATATTTTTCCAATTTCTGCTGTACAGAAAACTGGTGTTTTTGGAGACATTATTGCCCCATGTGGACAGGAAAAGTAACAACCTAAAGCCCCAGAGGAGGCTTTTTTTCAAACTCAAGCCTCAGACCAAACAAGACAATATTTGAACAACATATTCACACTTTTTTGACACTTTTGTTGACACTCCAGCATGAGGCGAGATGCACATTCTTAAAAAAAATATTTTTGTTGAAGATGGCAGCAGGTCTGGCCTTGTGTCTAGCGCTCTCTA
This sequence comes from Maccullochella peelii, assembly GCA_002120245.1. Lineage (NCBI taxonomy): Eukaryota > Metazoa > Chordata > Actinopteri > Centrarchiformes > Percichthyidae > Maccullochella > Maccullochella peelii. The sequence continues at coordinate 78,295 of LKNJ01000287.1, forward strand.
ACAGTCTGAGAAGCTGACAAATGTTCTTGCTGAAGAGTGAATTAATGGCTGTCGCTGGTAATCATTAGGTTGTCTACCAGCATCCAAAGTGCTTTTATTTCTGCCCATTAGTTTGGTGAGAAAATGGCCGGGTATGGTCTGGCGTGTTCCCCCTTACACCCAGACTGATGCAGTAGGCAGGGCGAGCATGGGAAACATGAAAGTGTTTGAAGTATCTCTATTTATACCAGTGGCAGTTTGGGCTTTTTTTTTTTTTTTACTTCAGTGTCTATAGCATCTCTTTGTACACAACTGACTCCAGAGGATCAACAGCCTTTTCTGAAGTAGCAGTACACACGCATGTCAATATTGTGAGACTGGCGTGTAATTATTATTCAAAGGTTAAAGAGTGGATTGATCCATAGAGGAGTGTCAAGGGCAGATCAAAGGGATTTGGGGGAGGATCGGACCAAAAATGTTAAAAGCTGCTCACTCTCAAACACAGACATGTCAATCTTTCTGAGAGCACCTTGATGTCCTCAGAGGAGAACTTGATCAAAGCTTTTGTAACAAAGATGGCCTTCACTTTACTTTTACCATTCTCCGTTTACCTGGCTGAGCTTCCTGGCACTGCCCCTGTTTCCGTCTTTCCTGTGTTTGTGCTGCTGGTTAGACTGTCTGAATATCAATGAAGCAGTCTCACCGATGTATTACAAACACAAGAGAACAGTGATTAAAGATGACATATCTAAGCCTCACTCCCTTCCTCTCTCCTCTCTTCTCTTTTTCACAGGAGATCGCAGCTTACTTGATAACATTTGAAAAGCATGAAGAATGGCTAACGACATCCCCTAAAACAAGGTAAGAAAATTACACTCCTGCACTCTTTTAAAACATAAGTTAAGATTCATAGCCCTAAAAGTATTACATTCAGGGATCCAAAATTTCCCTTTTTAGTTTTACACATTTATTTCTTCAAGACCATTTCCCTTATGCACAGCTTGCAACCTCCTTCATGTTCAGTGTAGGATGTTTAATATTACAGGCTGCTGATGGCTGTTCAGAAAAGTTTACAGTTTGCAGATAAATGATAGAATATTAATATCGACTAATAATGCCTTTTAGCAAGCCAATTAACATAACATGCAGTGGTGCAGCATCTGCTTTGAATGGTATGTTAATGTGTTCCTATCTGTCTGCACATTCACCACTCAACTAATAACACTCTTGAAGCTGGGGGGGTTTGTCTGGGTCAGACATTACACCCACATGTGGAACAAAATGCCAAGAGCTACTGTAATATTTGAACTAGAATAGGGGTGCCAGCATTGCACTTAATTTATTTTTTTAATGTATGCAGATACATATAGGGCCAATTTGCAAATGAGGAATACATTCTCCTTGGCTTTTCAGCTAACTTAAACACGTGAAATTTGATGTCAGCAATGTGTTTTGTGGCAGCATTGGCTCTGAGGTAATTATATAATCTATGTAGTATAATAATTAATAATGCAGTTGGCTTTGTAATAGCATTCCCTTACATTTGACAGTAGTGGACAGGTCTTTGTTTGAGTAGCTTTGGCTAATCTCTTCAGCTCAGGGATTCAGACCACACAATCATTTCACTGCTACAGCAAATAAAGCCTGTTAACACAATGTCCCCTTTACTAAAGTTTACATTTTCATGCATTTGGAATCAGCTCAATATGTTAAACCTTTCTTTCTCTGTTTCTGCGAGCTGGACTGGCTATGCTGGCATTATTAGCAGTCCTCATCCATGTGTAAATGGACCCTGGGCTCACTGACATAGAACCCATTCCTCACGTCCTTCTCCCCACCCCTCCTCTCTTCCACTGCCTCGGAGACATTGGTAATAGTTCTGCATTAAGACACTGCCAATTAGAATACGTTCTCTGGTGTAATTACTGAGCATGGGCCAAAAGAGCACTGAGCTCACCTGTTTTTTATCAAGAGTGCCCCCTCCTCCCCAAGCCTCTACTCACCAAAAATGAAACCAGTGTCAGGCGTATTTCAATCATGAGATGTGGCCTTAATAATTGATATTAGACTCACCTTTATTACTCTCTCCAGAACATACAGCTGCTGTTATCTTGCTGTAGTATGGTAAATTACGTCAAGAAACAAGTATAAAAGGGTTAAAATTAAAAAAAAAAGAGACTGAAGGGTGCTAGAGCATTACAAATGTCAGATCGCTGACATCCTCCAGCACAAGACAGCCCATAAATGACACTTGTGTGTGAGACGTGAGAGACTTTTGATCCAGTGACTTTCTAGCAAAATGGTCCTCAGGATGATCATGACCACAGTCTGTCACCACTGACTGTCTGTTATGCGGTGGTCTCAGCTGCCAGTGTGCTCAGCGATTTCAACCCCATGTCATGTCTCAGTGCAGGTGCTGATATCTCAGCAAACATGTCACAAGAGAGCAGCCCCTAGTGTACACCTGCACATCACCTGACAACAGCACAACACATTCCGTGTTTTAGACGAGCCACCACTGCAGGACAAGATGTGTGTGTTCACTGTATGTGTGTGTTTCTGGACAGGAGAGGCAGGGAGAGTGTTTGTGTTTTTCCAGATGTCAGTGAAAGGGTAGAGCATAGTGATGGATGTTGGGGCCAGGAAAGGTTGGGGGGAGTGAAAGGGTGCGGCATATATGTGTGATTGATGGGAGCTGATTGATGGCTGGCCTCTATATGAAAGTCTTTCTGCTCAAGGTCATGGGTGAAAGTTCAAACTTGGGACTGTAAGTGCTGCCTTATAATTTGTCATCACACATTTCCCGGTGTTACTGGGTGAGTGTGTGCGCATCTGATTGTGGGTGTGCTGTCTGCATGTCTGTGTGTGGGTTGACCTCTGTGGGGAATAGGCTAAGTAGGCTAATTCTCCCCCTGCCAGCGCCTGTAGACAGGTTCAGCAGGGCATGATGGGAGGCAGAGATAAGCAGCAGGGTCATACACGGAGTGGTACTGCACTGCATGGCTGCACCACATGCATGTAACAACTCTGACACATGCAGGTCGTAAACATGGGAGTGGACCTCAGCCAGAGCTCAAGGAGCTGACGCTAGCTGTTTGATCAAGGTGACACGCGATTCAGGACATGCCCGGAATAGAGATGGCATCCTGTCAACACAAGGAAGATGAGATGAAATGGACCAATTACACACAAGCACAGATGTGTTTTACTAGGCTAATGCTCGTGCACATCAGCCAGGACCATACAGTAACAGTACAGTCTTTTGTTTGGGTCTGTTTCTGTTTGTTTATCATTTCAAGATCTGAAGCGTGCCAGGGGAAAGTGGTGGAATGCTGAGTGATTGATGTGCCTAGCTCTAGTAATACACATTCCCATTCAGATAGGAAGTGCAACAGTGCTTAAAATCAATACCAGTGTTCTCCCACTGACTGCTTGAACAGCACTACAGCTAATTCAGGCCGCACCTGTCAGAGCTGGGGAAATCTTTCCCTACTTGGGCCTTACACTTTAATTTACACCCACAGCCTCGCTGGCTTCCATTTCCATTAAAGGGAGAGCCTGGCATTATGGCTTTAATGAAGGCCGCGGCCAGGCTGTGATTTAAGATGGCCGTTACCCCGCACCTTCACTCCACAGGAGGGAACACACTTAAAGGGACATTTAGGATTTTCCTCTCCTACATCCTCCCAGATAGCCACATTCATTCTTTCCTTTCACCTTTTTAAAGATGAGTCCATGTTGCTTCAGCTGATGGGATCTGAAGGTACCTGTGGGAGGAGAGAGAAAACAGAGGGAAGGCTCAGAAACATTGTCGTTCCAAATCTAGACAATAACATTTAATTTGACCTCATCATGGGCGTTACATTGTGCTCCTGTTGAGAGCAGGCATTCATTGTCCATCATAAATGACACAAATGTCTCCTTGAAGGGCTTTTTCCGAGGTGATTGTATGCTGACAGATGGAGAAACTATTGACTAGAGGGTGTCACAGATTGGTCAGCCCAAAGAGCTAATGGACACCTGTGTGTCGTATAGAGTTAGCTCGTTATCCTGAGCAGCCCCTAAATGGCACACGGCTTCATGAGTGGAGCAGTCGCACATTAGTGTTTCTTTTCTCCACTGTTTGTTTTATAGGACTGGCTAACAGCAGCCCATCTCAAAACACAGCAGAGAAAGTGCTTCTATGCCTGTCATCTAGATTCCTCTGTGTGTGTGTGTGTGTGTGTGTGTGTGTTTATTTGTGTAATCTCCTGTCTTGCATACAAATATACAGTAGATTTGTTATAGCTGTAGGAAAGCTGGTGGAAAGTGGTGGGCTGTGTCAGCCATTTGTTTCGACTTCTACGCAAGTTTGGAACACACAAATTTACACATGTGCTTACATGACCACAGAACACACACACACACACACACACACACACACACACACACACACATTGTATATTGAAACTATCAAACAATAAGCACCAGTCCTTGGAGAGCCCCGCAATGACACTGAACCTAGCCGCCCCCACGTCCCAGCGCAATAGCCCTTTCTCCTCCCACATCCACAGCAACAGCAGCAGCAGCACTCCAAAATGAAACCAAGTCCCTTTAGACAGCTTCCAAAGACAATGCTTTTATTAAAACCTACAGCAGCGGCGCCACCCCAGAGGCGCGGGCACACCAACAACAGAGTAGAGCAGAACTGAGAGGCAGCCTGAAATCTACTAATGACTGTTTGTTTGCTATTGTGTATGGTGTTAGCTATTGTGTATGGAGCCTGTGAATGTGTGAAGATCTGTGTGTGTATGTGCGTGTGTGTGTGTGCATGAGACTGTGTGTGAGTGAGAGTGAGAGAAAAATAGATTGTGTTTATGCATGTGTATAGATACGTAAATGTACTCTTGTGTATGCACACAGTATTTCTTCAGACTTGAGAAAGCGTGACTACGCATTAGAAAAATGCATTGTGGATGAACATATGCAGGCATTTATGAATGTATTGAGATGGCATGTGTGTGTGTAATTACCAGTGAAACTGTGTGGATGTGTTTTGAATTAAAAATAGAATGCTTGTGTATACTATGTGTGTGTCTTTTTTTATAGGAGAGGTGGTATCTAAGTGAGTCTGCCACTGTGAATAAGACCTCCCTAGGCCTATGTGTAAACTCTGTTTCTGTCACCTAGTCTGGCACATGGTGTGAGGAAGTGCTGGGCTTTCTGTGTGTGTTTGTGTGTGTATAAGTGGGGGTGGGGGCTGATGTGTAGGATGTGCCTGAGAAGGGCGTCTGATAGTGTTTGGTCCTAATGCTTTGTGGCACTCGTTGGCTGGCAGAGTTTCAGAGGAGAGTGGAAAAGGACAGGAGCAGCAGGAGCGAGAGAGAGCGAGGGGAAAGCACAAAGAAAGAGGGACGCATACAGAAACAAAGGCATACAAGATAAAGAGGTATTAGATAAGATCACATTGAAACGAAGACAGTAGGACATATGGCACTGAATCAAGCCAGAGTTATGAAAAAAGCCAACATGTCAAGTAAATGTGAAGAGACTGTTTGGTGGGGTGAACTAGTGTGATCTCCTTCATCTCTTTCCTCTGCTTGTCCTTCTCTTCTGTTGTTTTTATCTTTTATCCAAACTCTTCATGAGTAAAAGTTTAGTTTGGCTGCATAGTGACACTTCTCCCCTGGCTGCCCCATTCTTTCGGGCCCTGGAGGACACTGTCCCACGCTGCTTCCAACCAGTCAACAGCCCTGACAAGGACAGCTAGGCCCACCTGGGCCCTTGTGGGCTGGGTGAATTAAAGCCCACCAGGGAAAGCAGAGAGGACAGGAGTGAGGTGAACCCAGAGAGCATGAGGTAAGAGTGAATGAAAGAGAGAAAATGAAAAATGGCCATCGAAGGAAGAGTGAATATGATGGAGCGAAAGCAGTTTAGAAAATGGAAACATGTCGATAAGAGAAGCGAACGGACGAGATGGAGATGGGAGAAATAGTGATGGATGGGGTGAGGAGGAGTTGGGGGGGAGGATTTACGCAAACAGACGAAAGAGCAGGAGAAAGATGGAATAGAGGGGGATTGAGCTGACATAGGGCGAGGGAGAGAAAAAAGAGAAAAATAGAGTGGGTAAACAGCAGATAGAGATGGAGTGAGGTAAGCAATGGATTCAACTGACAGATAGAGAAAAGTCCTATGGTTTTGGGGCATGGGGGGAGAATGCAAACGGTCAATAGATTACAGCTAGTGCTGGGCCGAGTGCCTGGGCCTCAGACTCCTAGCCAACTTAATAGTGCCTCTTGTTTGTCTGTCCTCTAAAGTAATGCCCAAGCCGAGCCCAGGGAAGCAGCCTGAGCCTGAGGCTAGTGGAAATGGACAGGGGACTAGATATATGTTAGTTCTCATCCCAGCTGCTGTATATTACCCTGGCCAGCTTGCCCACCGGAGACTATTCAATAGAACATAGAACATCATCTAGCTTTATCACTTTTGTTCCCTCCACACTCACCAGGACTGCTGCTGAAGGCCATAAAGGGCAGGATCAGTTCTAGGAATTAATCCTTTTTATTATGTGTCCCTTTTTGTATGATAATAGACATTGAAGTGTAGGGCATGTTTTTACCTGTATGGCGGTATAGCTTTTAAAAATAGCACTGAATAAAAGATACTTTATTCTGTGATGCTAATGTTATCCAAGCTATGAAGTATTGTGTAGCACAGATAGCCGAAGCAGCATGAACAACAACCAGGCCTAGCCTCGCTTGGTATGCCAATATGGAGGAGGAGGTGGAGGGGAGGAAGGAGTGCAGCCAGTGGCTGGCCACAGGAGAGGGGATAAATAAATAGAGGAGGAAGTTGATGTCAAGCAGGTGTTCAAGGAGAAAGTGTCAGCCAAGCGGCCCGAGATGGGGAGAAGTGCTGCCTCTGCAGCCTGATAATAAAGACTTAATTCAATTAGCGCTTCTGCACCGGTGAGCAGCGTGCAGGCTGGCTGTCATGGAGCGGGCCATAGACACAGCAGAGCATACCCTCAGCCACGTAGACACATAGACGACCAGCCCTACACTGACCCAGCACTTCACTATGGTCTCTGTCTCCCTGGCTCTCTCTCTCTTGCACACACACACAAAGTGGACTTAACGTATTATTCACACCTGAGTCACTGAGCAGTCCAGACACTAAACCCTGCCTACACATCTCTCCTACACACACACACTGACACTCTCAACACACAGACACGCTGCCTCATTCCTCACCCTCATCCCTTCCTACAGACTAAACTCTCTTCAGCTCCTCTCCCTTCACCTCCTTACTTTTCTATTTTCTACCCCCCTCTGCTCTCCACCCCCTCTTGTACTGTCCTTTTCCACCTCATCACTCTGCTCTGTGGGTGCCGAGTGGCCGTATGTTGGCCAGTACGGTGAGGATTGTGACTGCAAGTCCCTATTTTAGGCCCGTCACGCCCCGGTGCCCAGTTGGGTGCTGTCCTGTAGGCATATGGTGTAGCGGATCCCGGATCCTTTAGTCAGCTCTAGGGGGCATTTCAGTCAAAAACAGACTCTCGTCCCACGCATCTCCCCATGGCACACCCTGGAATCTGGTCTACCACTCTGTGCTTTGGGTGTGGTCCGAGAACGTCTGTTCCGGACTGGTCACTTCATGATCCCATGGGTGGTACAGTAGCACCGGGGAGCGACGCACAGCAAGGCCTTAAAAGCTCCCGCACATACAGCAAGGTGGAGGATAGGGGAAGGAAGAACAGGAAGTGGCAGAGGAACACAAGGAGGAGGAGGAAGAGAAAGGACAGGACACAAGGCTTCAGTGATACAGTTTGCTGTTATGTAAAGAGAAGGAGAAAATAGGTCCTGGATGGCTGCCAGAGAGCTCGGTGAATCACCAGCAAAGAACAGGCACGACATGGGTGCACACAAACACACACACATACACACACACTGGCACACATTCTGTCCCATTTCTTCGCCCCAGCTGAGCTTCACAGTACAGGAAGTACAGTGGATGATGACTTGCCACGTGGCACCATTCAATGTGTAAAAACGGCAAGTGGCAACAATGACCCCTTGTACCTCGTCACCCTTTCACGACCAAGAATAGCAGCCTGGCTTGTACACCAAGGCCTGCTTTGTAGATCACACACTAATACAGAGAGTATTTAGGTTCATAGCCCCCTTATTTACTTTACCTTTGGACTTCACCCATCTGGTTGACCTGCACAGCTTGTTTCCATCCCTCCCATTTTTTGTTACCTAGCCATAGAAAGCTACTCCCTAAAGAGCACTGGCTCATTGGGCATGGAGCACTCAGGGTTTTTCTGACCTGTCTTAGTCTGGAAGATAGTTAGCCTGTTGATTCTGATGAGAGACATCTTCATTACTGTAGATTTGTATTAGGCACACCAGCGCTCCACACCCCTGCCCACTTCCTCAGCTGTACGTTACCCCAGGCAAGACCCTTACTACTTTAACTGCTTCATTAAAGATGGGGAGAGGATGGAGTGGGTGGAATGTGGAGGATAGCCATGTATTAATTTTGCATCAGTGAATTAATCAATTCAAATATACGTCAATTGATAAATTATTCAAATCTTTTTTTTTGTCGCATTTGAGAGGAGTGCGCGGCAGGAAAGGTGAAAACCATTTCAGATTGGATAATTAATATTAATAACTTTTTTAAAATGAAGAAAGAAAAATAGCTATCAATTCAATATCAAGTTTTTTTAAACACTGGTGTAATTAAGAGTGTTTGAGAGAGACAATTCCCACGATGGTACAATTCCCTACAATTGAAAGCAAAGGATTTGATTTCTCTTGTCCTCCTTGTCTCCCTCAACTCATTGTAAGAGCTACTACCCTCCAAATCTTGCAGCCGTTTATATATATTATTGCCTGATTGATAGAACTCTGAGAGAGATAAATAAATAAGAAGATGATGAATCTCCCTCATCCACATAATAAGCAAAGATAATTAACAAGCCAGTGCAAAATGCGTGCCCTGCACCTGCAACCCACCACTGCCTTGCTGAGACGGGAGTGTATTTTTTTCAATTCTTCATCATTTCTCCGTGCAGTCCTTCATCTTTATTTTTTTTCTGTTTGCTAGTGGGTGGTGCTCGGGAGAGTTATGGGGACAACCAAGATTTAAAGTAGTCCTGCGCCTGACCCAAAGGAAAGCACTGCTGGATACATTAACATGATAGCGATATGATTATGTTGGAATGGACATGAAGGGTTTCAATTATTTACAGGTGATGTGCCCGTTGAATTGGCAATGAAGTGGCTCGTAAATTACCCCCTCTGTCTAATCAAGCCTCCAGTGGAATAATGGAGCAAGTGCTGCCAAAGAGGAAGCTCTCTCTCTCTCTCTTTCTCTCTCTCTCTTCAGTGTTTTGGGTGGGGGTTGGCTACTTTCACAGTGGGATGATGACACTCTCCAAATGACATTGGTTGAAAGGCAAGAAATACAGTGAGCGCAGGTTTAAAACCTCTCCACTTCATCACTGCTCAGTGCTTTACTGCGTTTTATGTCACCGGACAATGATACAGTGACAGCCAAGCATCAAAATGTGCAGCACCAGCACCTAATGTGCGCCTTGGTTTTGTGCCTGAAAGAGAGAGAGTGTGAGACAGACATATAGACACATTGAGAGAGAGAGAGAGAGAGAGAGAGAGAGAAAGAGAGAGAAAGAGAAAGACACAGAAAACCAGACAGGAAAATAGAGGGCTGCTGTAAAGGTTGGCATGGCTCCACTCCAATGCAGCCTTCCCAACAGTAGCAACACTGTTCAGACAAAACACAGCCAGCCGCCAGTCGCTGGCTCCTTTCTAGCATCTTCTTCTGAGGCCTGTGGTGTGGGATTCTGCTCAGCTGAATGATGGCCTCTGTGATTAAAATAAATCAAATGCCAAAGAGTTTAATAGCCTGTTTTAATGTGTCTGCAGTGAGTGTGTGAGATTTCCTGCATATCCTGCTGATATGCAGACCTGGCAGGATTGATGCAGTTGTAACCACCAAGGGGAGTAGCCCACCAGTAGGTACCAAGCCATGTGCCAGCTTTCTCCGTCTTAAATGGAGACCACCAGATTAACCTCAGTGCTGTCTGGGGTTTTTTGTACCCCATCTCACTGTAACAATCACACAGAGGTTCTCAACTGTGTTGTGTAATAGTATATTAAACCTATTTTAAGGAAACAAAGACAGGGATTCGCCTTCCCCACCCACCACCATCACAATCCATAATCACCTTAGGCGGTTTACAGTAGAAAGAGGAGAGGGAAAGAAAAGAGAGCTAGAAATGACAGGAAGATGGAGAGGCAAAGGGGAAGTGAGATAAAAGTGAAATGTAATGGAGAGAGAGTACCACCTACCGTTCTGGTGTCTTCTGGCAGAGAGAATCATTTTTAGGGGTGAAGACAGGGTGGTCTGTTCTCAGCCCAAGCCTTAGCTCTCTTTCTCTGTCTCTCTCTCCACAAACAAGTGAATCTGGGGTGACTACACCCACAATTAGGGCATGAGAGGATTAGTGGCGAGTGGGAAGGTGGTTGGGGGCTGTTTTTTGTTTGTGTGCGTACTATTCCCTGCAACGCATTGTGGATCTTTGATTTTTTTCAATCCCCATGTTTTCAAAAATGGAAACATCACAAACAACATAACAAGCTAATGTGCAAGAGGAGAAGAGGGCAAAATAAAGAGTCCAATGTGTGCTGTGCTCCTGTGTGTGTTTGCAGTTTTGTGCATTGCTACTCTCTAACTTTTCCTGCCGTCGCATAACACGTCCTGGGAGCCTTTTTACTCTCTGTTCACTTCCTAATGCCTTTACAGATGCCAAATCCCCCAGCAACCCCCAAAATGTCTGAACATCCCCCATCTTTGCATATATTTCAATTGCATTTCATTTTCATTTTCTTACAGACAAACACAGAGCTCACAGGGGAAGACTAAACATTAGGGTTATTATGAGTTTAGAGCACTTAAAAGCTTTTGGCCGTCCTGACACCAGTAGATGGAAGGGTCCAGAGGAGCAGGGAGGCATCACGCTCCAGTTTTTATAGTCCCTGATGTGTGTGCTTCAGTGTTTATACGTGTGTTTGTTTGTGTTCTGTATGCACATACTGTATATAAGCATGCAAGGACTGGCTTGTGTCCAGGAGCCTTGTGTCATGCCTGTAGCGCTCCTTAGTGTGGCTTGTGGCAGACTGTATTAGCTCACTGCTCCGCAGCAGTCAAAATTCTGTATCATGGCATCTTAGGCTGACTCTTTAGAGCTCTCTCCCTGAGGTCACACATGGAATTTAAGAGCTTTTCTGAGGCAAAGAGGTGTGACTCGCCCTGAGACTCCCCTCTCGCTCTTTCTCTGCATCTGTGTCTCTCTCCTCTCTCTCTCGTACTTATTTCTCCTCACTTTATTTCCCCCTGCTTTGCTGCTCCACTCAAGAGTCATGGGGCGCACACTCAGCGGTAAACCAATTTCATTTAGTATGTGTTCATATTTTTATCCAATCATGGCATGCTCAGAGGTTTCAAAAGCCACATGACGCTTTTATTGGAGCCTAATTAAGGATCTCTGATTTAATCCATGTAATTTAATAAAGATCAGTCATGGATGTGAGGCTCTTGCTTTGCGCATAGGGTAGAGACGTTGATGCATTGCAACCCCTGCCTTCTACAGCAGCAGGTCAGGGATTTGCGTTAAGGCTAGTATGAATGTATGGTGTCCACACTCCACCTGTTGGGCAACGTGGGTACAGAGGCTGAATGAAGGGTTTCAGGAAATTTACACTTACACGCTGTGGCTTCTCTCGCAAGTGTTTTTAACTGACAGCCTGAGCTTTAGAACGCAGGCACTCAAGTTGTTTCACTGCCACCAGCAGATCAGTCTGTACCCGAAGCCATCCGCTCTGTAATTGCCTCTTGGCTTGCTCATTGTTCTCATTCATTTGCCTCCCTGCATACAAAAAGTGGCTGAAGTACTTTCAATTGTTATTTTTGTTTTTCAGAGGTGTGCCTACATCATTGAATGATTGGTGCAGGCTGCCTCATTACAATTGTTCACACTTACAGTCAATCCTCGAGACTGTCTGATAAGTTTTAGCTAAGTCTTTGATTGTGATAATTTCAGTTGCTCTCGCAGGAGGATTGAAACGCAATGCTGAGCAGCATTCTCAAAAACCTCCCAGTGAATGACTTGAATGAGAGTGAGAGAGAGAACTGCCTGGCATTGTTCTGTCCTTTTCAATAGCCCTTCACAGCCCTCCAGCCAGCCAGTGTTGTGACGCAGTGTTGAGCGTACAGAAAGCAGAAGAGCTGAGAACAGCCCAGGTTGGCTGGGGTGAGGGATCGCGTGCTGGGAGGCGTCTAGACGGTCAGGGATAACAGGCCAGACAGAGAGAGGGAAGGAGACTGGCAGAGGAGTCTGGGCCAGAGGGAGGCCATGTCGAGGGCATGGCTGGCTGGGCACCTTATCTAAAATCACGCCTGGTCGCTGTAGACTTCAGCTTGTAGATGGCATTGACAGTTGACAGGGAGAGTGGCCACTTCCTGGCCCAACACACCATCACTCACTCCTGCCTCAATCAGTGACATCCCTCTCTGTTTCTACCCTGACTATCTGCCACTTGACTCCATGTGGTGACACATGTAAAATGCAGCCAAACCACTAAACCAGTCAACCAACAAATTTTAATTGTTCTGTGTATCTGCAAGAACTCACATTGTTTCATAAAACCAATGTGTGGCAGTCATCCTAGATATGCACTCTTTCAGAGACTTCCTGTCTGGCTCTGCCATGCTAAACTACATGGCTTTCTTCTGTAAAGTCACAAATTCATGGGATCTCTTGACTTTTATACGAGGTAAGAGGTTTTTTCTAGCTGATCTATGGCAGATGAGGGAAAATGTGATGACTAATGTCTCTTATGTGTAGGACTTGGATTCATCTCTCTACCGCTCATTATGCCTGAGCCCTACGACAGTTTGGAGGGCGTCGGAGGCATTGCCACGTTGGCCATATGCTTTCCGCGGCTCCTATCTGTCAGAATGTCAGGACGTGGCGGGGGTGCGCTTTTCTGCACCAACAGAGGAGTGGAGCGCAGCACTACAGGAGGGCCTCATTACCTACACACCCCGCAAGAGAGACTCAGGGATGGGCGAGCAGGCATACTGAGCGTTGTGTTTAGAACCAGAGGGTGAGCCATTTAAAAGGCACTCAACCCATCCGACCGCCCCTCCCTCCCTGTAGCTCCATTATCACAGCAGAAAATGTGACACAGGATTTTTCTAAGTAAATGCTTTAACAAATTAACAAAGTAATTAAGGCAAACAAATTGATTCCCTCAACATTTTTAATTGAACTTTTGCCTTTGTGTCTCCATCTGGCCAATCCCCTCTCACCCACAACCCCACACGTTACGCCTTTATCTGGATTGCCATTAGGGAACTTATGTTGTGGCCCACACTCTCCTATGGAGCATCTAAACAAAGCCAAGACTGACATTTATTTTTCTTCTGACATTTGAAGATAGAGTGCTTGCTTTTGGGGTAACTCTGCATCTGTGGTTTTCAAGCATTACGAAGCAGTGTTTGCACTAATCGGAACACCTGACACGTTTTCTTTTTAGACTGTGGATAGATCATTTGGCTCTTAGTAAGGTCCACAGAGCACAGTGATCCCAGTTGTGCCTAGTAATTCACAATAGAAAGTGGTAAGGTTCCTCACAATTTCCAGCCCTCCATCACCATTGATCCATTAAATTTATATTGGGAGCCTGCCTTCAGATGGTCAAGGCAAAAATCAAACTTCTGCCCTTGACAATCTGTAATCTATAATGTCTGAATTAGGATGCATTAGTGATCTGGTCGCTTCTCACTCAGGTGGTTGAAATGCTCAGTGGAGGGGGGCTCCATTAGAAATCAGGGGAAACTTTAAAAGAGATTTTCTTTATAACTTTATGTCTATAAGGGAGACATTATTGTTCAAAAAGTTATCTCAGTCGGGGGAAAGTCACTTCTCAGTCGACTAATGACTATCAAAGCAGCTCATCTAAATCTCTACTTTATTTTCAAGCCATTTTGCAATGCTTTTCTGTGAAATTGCTCTAGCCTTTGAATGGGTTTATTTTCAATACGTATTCATGTAGAAAATGTCTATCTAAGATGGATGAAATGCTGTATTCCACATAGAAAATTTTGTTGGATGATCACAAAAACCTCAATATTAATATCGTTTGCGTCCAGCAGCAATATTCTGTTATAATAACAACGTCATTATGGGCCATGTGTATATCTATATCTAAAATATTCATGATTGTCACATAATCATGGAGGGTAAAATGTTATAAATCTTAATATTTTGTACCATTTAGAAATAGAAATTGGAAGGCTGATACAAACTAGCTGCTCATCTGTATAATCACAACCATGCAAGGACTTTGTACTAGTATGGTGTGACTTATCACAGTGTTTGATGATATAGTTGTTACAAACTTTTCAACTATTGTCAGAGTGCATACTGGATACTGTAATTCAGTATGCTCTCTACACTTCCAGAGATGACCGCAGGTTCAGGGGGGATTAGGTCGGCATCGAGAGGGTGGGGCTCATTGCAATGCCACACAACACAATCCCATGTCCCCTAATTAAATCGCCCAGTCCCATGTAGCGTGGAAGCTAGCGGCTCGGCAGATGTAGCGCCATGTTAAACTTTATGTTGCCTGAAAATGGCTTCCGCTCCAAGTGCATTTGAGACAGAGATGGTTTGACTGTAAAATGATGTGTTTTATGGCACCGTTATCGGGGCGATATTCCTTAAAGATGCAGCGCTGCACACTGTGGCATTCTCCGTCTGCAGGAGGGAGCAAATTGATATGAACAGATCAACAGAGCTATGCCCTTCTGGATGTCCTTGGCACCATACTTGGCCCTGAAATTGATTTCTCTCCATATCTCCTATGCCAAAAAAACTCTCATTCAGAGATTTTATACTCCCACTGCTGACACATTTTGTTCAGGTTTGGAGAGGATGTACTGTTGGAATGTCATTAATTTCTTCCCACATTACTTTCCACACTTTTAAAGTAACCTAATAGTAATGCAGTGTATTGGATAGTGGTATTTGTCAGTTTTGTGTATGTGTATGTCCAGTACATGCACTCCGAGTATGAATTGCCAGCAGCAGAGAGATTGCTTTTGATTTAATGGCTATTGTGCTTGACTTTGTGTGTGTTTCAGTGTAGTGGTGTGTCCTTCCCTCGCCTCTGCTGTAACGGGTAAACTCTCTCAGTCCAACATTATTTCACAACACATACACGTGCTTACACGTGCAAACGCACATATTGTGCCTTGGCTATGCTCCATTAGGTGGGCTGTGTCTTAAACAGGAGGCTGACGTCACCGCTTGGCTAGGGAATATAGGACGGGTTGTGTGTATGTGTTTGTGTGTGTCTCTGTTGTTTGTGTGTCTCTGTTTTATTCTCAATGTCCTTATTGTCTCTCCCATGGGACCCCCCCCCCCCTTCACACACCCTCTTCTCTGTATTTGTGGCCTGCTGGATTCTATTGATCAGCTTGTGAAAGCTTGAATGTCTGTAGAAGAGGACACAGAGAAAGAGTATGAGAAAGAGAGGGTGGAGAGTGGCATTTGTGTGCCAATATGTGTTTGTCGATTTATGAGTGTGTATGTTTGTGGGTGTGATTGGTGATCAAATAAAAATAGAAATAAGTATCTGGCTCCACATCCCTTTGAGGTACGAACTTTAGACCTTGCATTTATTAGTCTGATGTACTAATATTCTTGCTATGGATACTTAAGCTTGTGTGAGCTGCTTCTATGTGTTGCTCTTTTTACAGAAGCTGTGAATTATGATTTACAGCCAGGCCATATCATGTTAAGACCTATTTCATAAACTTTCCAGTCAGCTATCAGGTTGTAACAAAGGCACACAGTGCATGAGCACAAGAAGCTGAAGAAACTGCAGGCAAAAGGTCACCTACGACATTGTTGTTAGAGCTGGCAAACTACAGTTATAATTCAATGCAATGCAATTTTGCTGTGTGTGGCTTTTAAATTTTGAAAAACTGGTAGAAGTGTAAATTTGAGCAGTTGGCATGTCCGTACACAGGGAGGTGTGAAGGGAGGTTGCCTCCCACAGAGACAGACTGCTACTGTTCAGACCCTCCCTCAGGGCCGCACCACCGTCAACTAAGCTTCTAGTAACACAACACAATACAGTGTTGGTACTATCAACATGGTTGGATCGGTTGTTGTTGCCGTGGGAGGTTGGAATTCCTCCCATAGATCCGATGGTCTTTCTGCTGAAATCTGGCTAAACTCCTAAACCTTGAGGATATTTTTTTCTTTCACATAAATGATAGAATAAAAATACAGAAACACCAGCATGAAGAAGCTGGAAATTGTGTTGTCTGGGTGTGTTGTGATGACTCGATAAGACTTAATTTATTTTTTGTTTAAGATCCACCACAATGAGAGAAATGTCTGTGGAGAATACCGTTTTTGCCAGTATTTAGTACACATATTCGATTCTAATCTGTTCTATATAATGGCTACATACTGGCTCTGTAGGCATAGGATGCTTTTTCTGGCATCGTTTCAGGCCACACACCTCACAGAGGGCAAGGTCAATGCTAATCACTGCTTACATAATGAATTTGCATGATCATATGGGCCTTCCATCTTAATGACGGCAGTGGAAAATGCCATCTCATACTTCAGAATATCCCATCAATGCACAAATGGCATCCTCAGTAGTGATTAAGAAAGCCTTGACACATGGCTAATGTTTTTATCACGCTGTTCAAACCACTGGGTGACCATTTGTGTCTTGCTGATAGAGATGTTGACATCCTGGAAGGCATTGTTCCCATCAAGAAAGAGATGCATTATCAGATAAAGGCAATTGCTGAAAATTAGTATATTATCAGCAGAGAGTTTGCCTGGCTGATGAAGGGATGCTGCAACCTAAATCATGACATAAAGTTTACTTCAAGTCAGCACAGAGCCAGATTATCTGCTTTTCATGTTGATGTTTTGTTCATACCCATGTTTGTCATGTGTAACACAGAGACATCCTCCCAGGCTTTTTTATGGCCACATTCTTCTCTGTCTCTTTTCTACTTAAAGCTCCAACAAATGGTGAATGAGGCACAAAGCAAAGAGTTCTTTGAAGAACAAAGTGAACCTGCCACATACGACCAGCTGGAGACGAATCCCATCGCAAAGATTGCATGCTTTCAAGACACAGGAGGGTAAAGCATCCCTAACATCAAAATGATATAAATTACCACTGTTGTGGTCTATACGGTTCAATTTAATGTGCTTGTAATGATAAATTATTTTGGTTATGAATCTAAAGTGGACCTGAGTGCAGTCGGAGCAGCAGGACTGTTAGAACAATTGCAGCTGTCTCCCAGGGCTGTGGCCATTAGTCAATAAATTAGAAAGTAATTAGTTTCTGCTTCTGTGGCTCTATTTGAAGCGCTTCACACAGGTGTAATGAAAATTTATTGGAGCTGTTGATCCGGAGGAGAAAAGAAAAGTAGAGGATTTGTAGCATGCGATTGTAATGCAGGATTTCCATCTTCCTCTCTCCTTTTTTGCTTGCAGCGACAGGTAAAGTTAGCCACGATGACCGGTATTGTGAGAGTTGCCTTCGATGTTCCGAGCTTTGTCAACATGCCAGTTAGCTAGCAGCTATAAATATTTCATGTGTGGATATTTAATGAGACGACTTCCTGTTTAGAATATTTTGAATTCATGACTTCAAATGACTGAACTTTAAGGCTTTTTGGTGAGAAGAGCTAAATGAGCGGGACCAAAATCAACCCCCAGTTATTCATGAACCAAAATCTGTGCCCTCCCCTGCTGTCTCATACAGTCACACTCAAATAAACAATCAATCATAAATCCTGTGGTCCTACTAAAGAGCAAACATACGGGTGGAATATTCACATACAACATACAGGATTGCAAGTAAAATAGCATACATAAAATTTCAGAGAGGTCATGTTTTCTTTGCTGTAATTTAACAATGTCTACTGTGCTCACACAAACCCATGAGGAAGACAGCTAGTTCCCTGGACTGTCTGTTTCATTCTGATTCTGTGTGCATTTTGGCCAGCGGGCATCTTATCACGCTTTGTTCTTCATACAGCAAACTCATTTTTTTCAGTGTCAGTTGACACGCAGTCTGTCTTCTCACTCCTACATAAAAAGGGGGAGAACGTCAGACTTTAGCCATCAGGTTTTCCTAATTGAACAGCTTCGCATTTCTCTTTCATGCCATTGTGTGCGGATCAAGGCAGTCACACAAAGCTTTTTGTTGCCAGACAACATCAAGGCTATTTGTTTTGTCTGGTGGAATGTAAGGTCAACTGGAGAGGAAGAACAGAAATTGGAAAGCGCTGTCATGTCAATGAACAGCACGAGAGACAGAGGGAGGGAGCCGCCATGGCAGCATATGGGTAAAAAGAAAAATTAGAGGTGAAAGAGAGATGAGGCGGAGAGAGGAGGCAGTGAGGAGATGAAGAAACAAGCACAGGCGTGAAGTTGTGAAGGCAGCAAGAGAGAGGGAGAGAGATAGAGGAAGAACAGAAGGGACGGGGAGTTGAACAGAGACAGGATGGACGGATGGATGAGGACAATGAGGCAGATCGGCCCCAACCCAGGCTATGGCCAATTAGAATAAAATTAGCTGGACCTTGGCAAAGGCTAGGGCGCACAGTAGGGCATGAAGCAGGGGGAGGAGAGGTGGAGGAGGGGCAAAGGGGGAGAATATCCCGGTGATTAAAACCAAATGATTAGTGGTGTGCAAGGCAGAGGGCTAGAGAGCTGGGGTCACCTGAGCCTGCAGGGAGAGAGAAGGTGTAATAGTAATGAGACCAACCTTCCCACTCCTCATCGTCACCCTCCTCTTTTCATCCTTACCTTCCTTTCCTCTTGTTCAGACTCCATTTTTCTCCCCTAACCATTTTCTCCATCTCCCACTGCTTCTTATTTACACATTCTCCCTTTTTCTGTCTATCAATGCGCTTTTTCCTGCCTGCGCCTCCTGCCTTCCTGTAGTAAACCCTATTACTATCTATTACTCTCTATTGCCTATGGCCAAAGCGCGCACTAATGCTATTGTTGTGGGAGACAGTTTAGCTTTTTGTGATAAGCAAAGATTTATGAGTAGTTTGTTTATCTTTTTTAATCACGAGTGTAGATCTGCAGATGTATGGTAATAGATGGCTTGAGCTGCAACAAAAAATCAACACAATACTGGCATCTGTTGCAGATTCATCAGTGCGCTGCTGCTTCAGTTTTACTAATGAGAATTAGAATTTGGTCAGAGCTCGCATTCCTGTCTAAAGCAACAACCATCTGTGATATAAAGGAGTATTTTGGCCATGTAATAACAGCTAGGATGGCAAAGACTATTTCATTTCCCACACTGGTGTCTCACAGAGTAGAGGAGGCCAGATATCAATGGTAGTCGTAGGAATCCCCACAAATGTGTCTTGGTCCAATTGGGTTTTGAGTTGCCTCATATGAGTAGGGTTGCTGTCACACAGATCTGGTCTTGTAGGCATCCTCTGTACTGTGTGCATATGTAATCTTTTTTGGTGTATCTGAGTACATTCTTGTGCATCTGTGAGAATGTAAGAGTGTGTATCTATCAATAATGAGGTCTGCCCCATGGCATGCTGATGGCCAGAAGCAGCACCACTGATGCATTGACTCGTTAGGCATCAAAGCACAGCCTAGAAGGGGTTCACCGGATCCAATGATGGGCCATCTGTTGGAACCAACCAAACAACTTTTTAAAACCCAACTATTCTACCAATTCTGACACAAAGTGGTTAGCACAGACGTAGCTTACAGGTTTTTGCCGACTGTAGCTGGGAGATTGCCTTCAAAATAAAACTTTATCCACTCCGCTCTTCTGTCTTCTGAGGCTGGGGGCTGATGTAGCGATTGATGCTGGTCTGTGCAGTCAACAACAGAGCAGTTGCTGTGTTTACCTCTTTGCTTTGGCATAATGCTAGCGAGTCGAGATGGGGTGTGGTATTATGCAATGAGTCCGCTATGTACGTAAAGAGGGGAGCCAAATTTAAAACAGCTTGTTGGTTCACATGTTTTCTGACATAGGCAGAACACAAAAAAATGACTGGGTGGTCTAATTTCACATTTTGTGAGTTGGTAGGCATCCCAGATACCCAAAAGTATGTGCACAAACACTGAAAAAGTGAGTTTTTCATGATATGTCCCCTTTAAGAAAAGAAAAAGTATAAGCTGTCACACAGCGTGGAGTGGACTCAGGAGCAGACAGCAAGGAAGTCTTTTAAGTGAGCTTTAATAGCAAAAAGTAACAAACATAAAAAGGCTGAGCAAAACACAGAAGTAGAGACAGGCTGAGGTCAAAAATCCAAAAGTCAGGCAACGAGGCAGAGGTACAGGCAAGGGCGAGGCAGAATCCTGGTCGTTGATGAAAACAAAGCAAGGTCACAATCTGACAATCAGCGTACTGGGGAGCAGGTGTGGCTAATCAAGCAGACACGAGGGCAGGAACTGAAACGACAAGACAGGAAGTGATTTCAAAATAATGCACACACAAGGATTAACAGGACATGACATAAGCGATCTTTTCACTTATGTATTATCTACCTCATCTTGTGTTTTTAATCATTCATTTTTTCTTGTTTTCCAATTATTTGATGTGCGCTTTTCCATGCCTTACCATTCTGGCACCTGTCTGCACTTTCTCTGACTCATCTTAGCATCTTGGCTATATCTTGGGAGACCCTCTCATGTCTTTCTCAACTTTTTGCAATTGAGAAAAGCTTTACAAGAAAGGACCCCACCCACCCAACCAGAGGAGCAGCAGAGCAGTTATTCAGGTTCTCCTCGTGACATCCGCCATGAATAGGTAGAGATATCATTGTGTCTTTTTCCAGGGAGGCAGCCAGGGTAACACCAATACACTGCGAATCAACAGGCAATCGTGCAGAACATGCACAGACCTCTGATAGCCTGAGAGGAGAAAAATCCAGCTTCTATATGCTACTCCAAGCCCCAACTTACTTTAATTACAAATCTTTGCGAGCTAAATTAGATTTGCCTTACTATGGGCACACTATTTTCTGGCAAGTCAGTATTTTTCTTGCAAGACACTTTCTGTAAGAGCAAAGGCCTGGTGTTTCTCTTATCTCATGTGTCTCTCTGTCTCTCCACCTCTCAAATCTCCAAATCCCCTTCTTTTTTGCTCTTTCCATCCATCTTTCCATCATACTTTCTGTCTCAGTCTCAGTCACTTTATTTTGCCACTCTTGTGTGGCAGAGCAAAAGTTCCTCTGCAGAGGTAAATTACAGTAGGCCTGTCAGCCCTGGAGGACTGTTGGAGATCAGAAGACATGTCAGAAGTCTGGTGGGTCTTTTCCACACAGACCCCACTCAGTTATGTGGTTGAAGCCCATGGAGATAGAGCAAACACAGCCCCATGGGAGACGGGGATGGGTCTGCAGTCAGACAGACAGACAGCCCTGAATAAAGAGATCTATCCACAGGGTGGATTGGTTGGCGAGAGAATGTAATTCTGTGTGTGTTCCATTCTACAATGGCAAGAAACACAGGCAGCTGCATGCACAGAGGGAGAGAGAGAGAGAGAGACAGTGAAAGTGACAAATAGACAGTGCACTATATGTGACCATTGTTTGAGTTGCCAAATTGCTCTGTTGTTGGCCAGTGATTATCTGTGCTACAGAACACCATGATGAGTTTTCAGTTTGGAGAACATTGGAGAGGAGGAAAAAGGGAGCAAATAAAGGCCTTCCCTGTTGGCTACCTGTGATGACTTAGGCAAGCCAAGAGACTTATAGCACAGTCTGACACATAAGGCCTAGGGGCCTGTATCACTTTAAAACAAGAAAAGGAGAAACAGAGTAAAACTGCCAACGTCTGCTACAGAGCCCCCAATGTATTGTACTGTATAACAGTGCCCCAGAATGGCCTCTGATCAGAGGTGAGCGGTGGCAGTTTCAGCTGCCATAGGGACAGTGGACAGGAGGCCTGGTCAAGTGGACGACAGCGAGAGTCACAGGGTCCCCTGGGGAGGAGATATCCCAAAGGGGGTGGGCAGATGGGGTCTGGAATGACAGTGTTCTCAGACAGGTGGATGGCTGTCACCCTCATTTCGCCACCGCCAGCAAGCAGGTGGCCTCTCCCTCCTCCTCTTCCCTTCAAGGGTCACCTTCACATGGCACTGCTTCCCCCTGGGTCCCATCCCATCATATATACACTGTATGCACACACATAGACACACACATACCAATGGTTCTCATACTGCGCGACTCTCACTCAACCCCAGCACCTGGGGACTAGGCGCGTAAACAGTCGCGCTCAAGGTTGAACCCAGGTGTTTCATTTCCATTAAGGCCCTCATCACATTCACAGCCTCCTCCCTCTGACTTTGGTCATAACACAGACGGAATAGTCATTAAATTTCAGATTACCTTCTCTTTGCCTTTGTAGATGTTGAGATGCACAGGGTCTATTTTAGATGTCTGTCTATGAAATAATTATCTCCCAACTCTCTGCCCCCGACATCTTCAAAAGAGGATGTTCCATTGATGATTTTTGCCCTACATCATAGTTTTGCTCTTGCCGCGACTCTAAAACCCAATATAGCGTAATTAAACTAACAAAGTGACATCAATAAAGACAGAAGTGCTCTGTAATTACAGTCTCTGCTAGGACATCATAAGCAGGCAGTGTCATCACCCTAACGAAGGAAATAAATCGATGGTAGACAGACAAAGCCCCGCTTTACGATCCCCTTCTCCTCTGACACACAAAGCCAACCATAAACACGAGTAAGGCGAGAGTTTAATGGCAATCTTAAAGTTGCAGAGGCCACTAGCTTGTCTTTACTGCTCTTGCCCAGCAATACAATGGGTGCCTTGACACTTTCACCACTCCCTTCCTCTCCTTCATTAGTTGTGCTTCTTTCTGTTTCTCCCCTCAGTCTGCCTTTTCCCTTCTCCTACCCTCCTATATGGTGTCTGGTCTTCTCACCCTCTAGAGACACATGAGTGGCAGGCCTCCTCTCTTAATAACTGTGTATTCCAATTCTGAAACGGTTGCACAAAAACAGACACGGAAAAAAATAATATGTTGCAGGATTCAAGATTGGCATTCCCACATTGCCTCTTGCTGCAGAGCGCCATGTGGACAGCAAGGATAAATGTCAAGGAAAGATATTTAATTCCACGTGCACACACACATGCATACAGACGCACTCAAAACCCAACACAGACAAGACACACCGATAGTGTGTGGAGTGTAAGGCTAAATGTCAAGGGATGATGTAAATTCGCATGATTGCTTCCAAAAGTAGTTGCACAATGCCAACGCTGGTCAGAGCAGGGTCTCATTGTCCTCCCAAGAATGTTGCCGAGCAGGACAGTGGGTTCCGGTGTGTGTGTGTGTGTGTGTGTGTGTGTGGGGGGGGGCTCTAAATATATATAAAACCCACTGTCTCTCTCAACCCTGTGTTTCATCAGGACTAACCAAGTTTCCTGAGAAATACGTTCTTCCTACAACATTCTTTGCACATTCAACATGGTCTAACAGACGGTAGTGGATCTCCCTCAGCCCCCTTTCCCCCTACACATTGTTGATCAAAGAAAACCCTGCAGAATATGATATCTGAAAGAAATATGAGCAACTGATGAGTTGTAAAGTTGTGTATACTACCGTACGTACCACATTGATGAATGAAACATAGATTTCATTTCGTCTCCCTTTGCCAGGCCCTATATACGGCACAGAGCCAGAAGCAAACTCTTTGCCATGCTGTGGCTGTTGCCTTGACTCCCGCCACCCCCCAGTTTTCACAGCCTACTTGCTGAGGTGACTGATGAGCAGACTCACTGGTGTGTCAAATATGGGGGAAATAGTCAATCAGCTAGGCCAGTGTGGCAGGTCTGCGTGCTGCTGTAGTTTGGAAATCCTGCTGCAGGAAGTGCGTAAAAGTCATGCTCTGTACCAGACTGAGGACATTTTATGGTTTTGGAATAGGAGGTTACACTTCTTCCATCTCTGGAAGGCATGGCTAGATGCTCATTGCATCTGTGTTTAGTCCACCCCAAGCTGTGTGGGATTTATTACACTATGCCTACTATCATGCCAGCCATGCTTGAGTGTGTCTCTGTATATTTATGTGTGCGTGTGCTGTGTGTCTGAGTGCGTTTCCAAGAAACAAAAGGAGGAAGGGAAGAAAGGAAAGAGAGAATGTGTGTGTGTGGGGGGGATCATTTATGGAGGAGAGGGTGTGTGATTTAGTGTGTAGGAGCTCAATGGGCCACTGAACTTGGAAAATGAAAAGGCAGAGGTGGCCGTGATTAGAGGTGTGCCTTGCTGACTACTTTATGAGAGTATTCAGATGTGTGTGTGTGTGTGTGTGTGTGTGTGTGTGTGTGTGTGTACATGCGCATGTAGATGGCTGTGGGAGTCTGTAGCTGGACAAGGGTAGATAAACATAGCGGGGCATACACAGTCTATCATCGTCATTGTCTGGGTAAGGCCTATCGGTGTTGGTGTGTGTATAACCTGGAGAAGCAGAGTTGACTTATTCTCTGCTTCGCTCAGTCATGCTGTGTGTGTGTTTGTATGTGTGTGAGGTCCTGGCCCCAGCTGATGCATCAGAGACGGAGCGGAGTGATCTCAGACATGTGCCAGGGGCCAAGGTCAAGGGTCATCATATACAAACATACCCAGAGAAATTGAGTGTGAGAGAGCGTCAGGGCCTGTGGGACCACTTGACTAACACTCTTACCTATAACATCATATACTACCCACACCCTCTAAGTCTCATCTCTCCTTTCAGTCAATCTCCCCATACATTTCTTTTTTCTCCTCCTGTTTGCCTCCATTCTGCTGTTGGAAACAGATTATTCATACTCAGAATAACATCAACAAAACATGTCAAAAATAATCAGAGTTTAGAAGGTAGTTGGTGTCATAGCATGCATGATGAGCCCAAAAAACATACCCTGTTTTAAAAATTGCGAACAGTCTACAGTGTAACAATGGCAGTAGATAAGAGGAAAAAACGAAATGCCAGGGTTCATAAAGGAAAAAAAAACAGTTTGAACCTCACAGTCTTTAAGTCATTTAAGTTTTGTATTTGTATTCTGTTTGTTTTGACTTACAGATATGATAAAACTATTTAAGCCAGACCCTCCACTTGTATATGTTCCATGAGGATTGTCTATGTGTAAGGGCATGCCTGGATGGGCATCCCTCTGTCCATCACCATAGTAACTGCAACAGATGTATTTACAGTACTGTTTTAGGATCAGTGGTCAACATATTAATTGTCTGCAGAGTATCCACAGCGTCTACAGAAACAGCATGGTCTACTTTTAATTGTCGACAAGTAAACAGGGCCAGCCATCATGTTATTCTTTTGTCAGTGTTTTTCTTTGTTTAACCAGGGTACAGTAGATTCACTGAGCCGGAATACTCTTTTCTATGAATGCCCCGCTCCACACTGACACAGTTGCGCACATTCACAGCTGAAAGCTTCCCAATACAACCACAGCCTGATCTTTTGGCCAGCTGAGCAGCTTCAATCTGTTTTGTAGAAAGTTGGATCATACTGATTGCCTTTGCACACCGCTCTGTTGCAGCAGTGCAAAGGCTAGTAAAAGCTCAGTTTGATGGTCAATAAATTAACGGATTGCAGAGCATCCAGTGCATTTATGAAAATATTCCCAGTGAACATTACTTTTAATTGCCAGCAACTAAACAGGAGTAACCAGTATGCATTTGATTTAGCTTCTGCGGAAAAGAAATGCCATCATGCTGGCGTAACATTTTCATCGACATACAGTGCACCACTGCTCAGCCTTTTATGCTTTTATGACACTTTCACTTTGTTTCTTTCTCGTGGACAATGCTCATTAATCAACAGTAATCCCTCATCAAATGTTAAAAATAGAAATCAAATTCAAAATTCACTTCAGTTTTTGTTTGACCACTGACTTTTCTGGGAAACGTGACTTTGTATATGCTCATCTGAACCTGTCATTTTCCCTTTTATCTCGTATATCTCATAAGACCATGCATGACACAGTAGGCTCCCCTCTGTTGACACTCTGTATACTCAACATTCTGGCACAGGTTGTGTTTACCGAGGCGAATCACAGTGTGTCAGTGTTTGTGTAAAATCCCCACACCACACACAGGGATCAGAGAAGAAAATGAACGCTACACTGTGAACCTCATCCCGGAATCCAATCCCAGCATTACTGCGGAGGTGGCTTGGACTCCAATATGTTTAGTGCTACCTCAAGACCGTATCAGCTCTGCAATTCAAGCAATGCCTGAAATTCGATTTGATCTGCATGGCCGCCATCATTTGACCATGGCTGATGTCCGTCCTTCTCCCCCTCACTCTCTATCTGTGCCTGAGCTGCCGCTGAGCCCTGGGCTCCAATTAATCCCATGATGCCTGGCTGTGGTTGGTATGGTGACCAGACAGGGTACAGAGAGAGCTGTGATTCCCAGGTGAAAGGTGGGATAGACTTTCTGATTCGCTCCAGCACACAGATAGAGTTACAGCTCAATTTCAAACTCTCGCCCTCACTGGTCTATCCTCATGGCTAAAATAGAACCAAGGAATAGGAGAAGCGAGAGGAAGAATATCTTCTTTTCTTTCACTCTGTTTTCCTGTCTGTCTCTCTCCCTTTTCCCACTCCTTTTTTATCACTCCCTCTTTTCAACCCGACCCCACTCCCCTCCATCATGGTGCTGATGTTTTTTGTGACAGATGGGACTCTGAGATGTGCTTTATAGCTTGGTCAGCTTGTAAAGCAGCACTTCTAACTCTGTACCTCTGTCTCACTTTAAAAAGTGGAGTTTTTTGACCTCACTGGCTCTTTACCCGTCTCTCTTTTCACCTGTTCCTACTGCTTGTGCTTTGTTCTTTCACCTTTTTTGTGGACAAGGCAGGATTTGTGAATTAATCATAGTTGGTTCAATAGCTGGCCTTAGCTGTGCTCCGTCACTGCGGATCAATAGGGGAAGGTCAGTGGCACTGTGGTGGCACTGCTCTGGAGGGGGAGACAAGGCGAGCCATGTTCAGGTGATCCATAAGCTCAGTCTGGCATGAGGCATGATGGGAGGAGAGCCTGTCCTTGCCCCATCCTGCCTCTGTTCTGGTCTCTGGAGAGACAGACAACTGCCCTCACCTTAGGTGCATTTCAAGGTCCTCTTGTCATCTCCGTATCATTTAGGATGGTGCCCCACTTTTAAAGAATTTAAGTTTAATATCTTTACTTTACAACACATGGTGTTTTTATACTGATGAAAAATAATAATAATTCTATCTTTGCTTTTAATTTCTATACTGGCTTTTACATGTTTATTCTTAAATACTGTCAATGAAACAAGTTCATGGTACTTGTTGAATGTAGCATTAATAGGAAACCAGTAAAGAAAAATTTAATTCTTTGATCCTCTGCTCTGAATTGGGTTCTTGAAAGTACATGACCACATCATTAACTTGGTGGCTGAATTCTCCTGCTTCTCGTTTTAATAGAAAGCAAGGGTTGTTGTTACTAATAATGGAAACCTGACCTTTTCTTGCTGCAGTCTAGTTCGACTTAGATTTAATTGCGTTAGTATTTTCTTACCATGGGAGAACGTAAGCAGCTAAAACAGCAACTGTACCCCATGACATAAAAAAAGGCTGTATTCAATTCCCTGCTGCCCCATGCATTATTTAAAGTACAAAAGCATACAAATTGTCATAATAATAGCAGTGCTACAGGACTTAAGTCTACACATGCACAATACACACAGCGTGTAGTTGTTAGCAGGAGCCGGGCTACAGAGACGCTTCATTCTGATAGCACCTTTATTTCCAACGTACTGAGACACACCACGGATGATTTGTGGAGATTAGCGGAGAGGATGTGAGGTATGAATCATCGTCCCTGTAGTCGCTGTTTCCAAGTAAGCATATGCATACTGACTAAAGGCTGAAAATAACATTCACCACAAATATGATGTGGAAGCCTTTTGAGCAAGCAAGTTGAAAGTCATCAACATTTCAGCCCAGTTAAACATATTATATGCACTCTCTCTCACACACACACACACACACACATACACACATACAGCAGCAGTGTGCATTTCAAGTGAATAAGAAATGTCTTCACAGCCAAAACCTTACAAGCACTGAAATTCAAATTCTGTGTCACCTAAGCTGTACATCAAAGCTGCACATTAGCCTTTACTGTGTGTATGTGTTGACGCAGAGAATGGAGCGGTGTAACCAGTGTATGACATGGCTATTTGTAAATAACGTCCCAACCTCATCCACTGGCAGAAGCTGAGAGCTTTAAGTCTGAGTGGTGATGGCAGCCTCCCTGAAATGTGCATGAAACCGGCTTAGCGCTATCAGCACAGCATCACCGCCAGTCACCAGCCTCCCTCTCATTCTGCCGGGCTGCTGTGGACCAGATAAGAGCAACACCACCCTCCTCCCCTACTGCTTCTATCCGCCTTATGTTGTCTCCCAACAATCCACCCACCCTCCCACACCAATTCACCCTTATCCTCTTTACAAGGTCTTATAGGGACAGAGACATTGATGTGTAGCTACAACCGTAATTTATATTCTTTGTAAATTGTCTGTGATTTTTTCATTGAGATAAGTGCGGGGGGAACATCTGTTTTGTGCTGGAGGGCAGTGGGCCGGGGCCTGAGTTCTGTGGCAGTCACCGGCAGTATAAATAGAGAGAAAGAGGGGAGGCACACGATCTGTCTCCCTATCCTGAATTATAACTCCAGGGGCCCAGCTACGCGCTCATCATTACTGTTGTATTTAGTTGAACACACTGGGTAAACAAACATCATCCTCCATCTGTACAGCCTTGGAGATACGTGATATCATTTTAGGAAAACTTAACTTTATGATTCAGCTTCTGTGACCGTTTTTCTCTCTTAGTTATCTTTAATGCTTTTTAAAGATGACCATGACAATTTACCAGACACTCCAGAGAAACTACAGAGAAACTAAGATTAACATGTTAATCTTAAGATGTTGCATAACTTGTTCCAGCTGACTGACCCACCACAATGCCCCTTACTCCCTTAATTACCAAATATGATTAAGCATTCATGGTTGGGGGCTGAGGCCACTTAGGTCTAGAGTAGCAAGAACTGTGGGCATCACAGTGACCAGGCGCTGAGGCCTCATTGGCAGTCAAAGAGGGACCCGACCTGCGGCATCTCGACATACGAACACTAGCGGGGGAGTTGGAGGGCTTCAGAGCAGCACAGACAATGAATCTCAATCCTGAGGCTGTGGCAGATTTACATTTAAAGTAGTTTTAGCGAACGCCCCACTTCCTGATGCATTCTTTGGCAGGGCTGAAGGGAGCGGCTTATCTGCGAGTCATCAATTGCACGTGATGCGTTCACCAGATAGGAGCTCCCAATGCACCGCCAGCACCTTTCTGCTCACACGTCCAGCTCAGAGATGATGTGCCATCTAATAGAGCACCTTTGCTTGAAGTATAATTACATTACATGTGGAAACACCTCTGCTCAGTGTCGACAGCTCCAGATGTGTGTGTGTGTGTGTGTGTGTGTGTGTGTGTGTGTGTGTGTGTGTGTGTGCGTGTGTGTTTGCACACACACATGTGTTTTAACACATGACCTATGTTTTACCTGTGATTGACAGAACCAGTAATGGCCAGCATCAGTGTGTTATTGATGTTCTGTCACTCTTCTTGCTATTAATGTTATCCTTAGATGGAGCAACAGGGTTACCAGAAACTTGGTGTGTGTGCGTGATGCATGTGTGTGAGTGCTCAGGGGCAATCATATTTATACTTAATAGGGTTGGTGTGTGTGTGTGTGTGTGTGTGTGTGTGTGTGTGTGTGTGTGTGTGTGTGTGTAGATGTGTTTGGATGAGTAGTAGGTGTGAATGTGGTTGTTGACACACTGGGGTAAAGGCTGTGATGGCTGAAGGCTCTGATGGGTAATTGAGAACAGCAGGTGTCGCCTCCCTCCTGAGCCACTTCAGGCCCAAACCAGCTCACCCTCTGATCTTCAAAGCCTCTCGGGCCCAGCTCTCCTCTCCCCTCCTCTACTCTACTCTACACTACTCTACTCTATACTCTACTCTACTCTACTCTACTCTCCTCCTAGCTGCATTGCCAGTTGAGCTCGCTGGGGAGAAAAACAGCATGTATGGTATTAATCAAACATCATGGGGAATAAGGCAGAGTGAGGAGGGGGGGAGGGAGGCTAGAGCCCAGCTATTACTGCTACACTGGTTCACCAAGACCGAAATATTTCATTCTCTGTAACCCTTTTGACAAGAACACATCCAGCAGCACAGAATTCTTCCATATTTAAATTCTGCATGCTTGTCTTGAGAACACATGATACAGCTGAATATTTTTGAGTCCAGTAATACAGTAATAGTGTATTTCTTGTGTTATACTTAATATATTAAGGACCTTTTTGTCTTGTTTTCTTTTGTTTTGCTATTCTATGAATAGCTACTAGCTGCCAAAAACGTGTATGCACTTACACAATAAGCCAGTTTGTGTTCTGCATAAATTTAATGTTTATTAAGTCAGAACATTTCAAAGTTCCTTCACTATATTTTTACAGTTTAGGATTTCAGGATGATTCACCACAGCTGTGTATTCTCCCCACTGATCCCTGTTGGAACAGGAGGATCTCTCACACTAACGCAGATTTGTCTCTCTCTCTGTCTGTCTGCTTTAGCTTCTTCCTCCTTTCTCTGTTAGTGCCTATAGACCTTTAGACAGTGAAGCTGAGCCTCTGAGTGGTATTTTGCCTGTCTATGGGCCAGGGCTCCCCTGCTTTTGTTTTGTTACCCATGCTGAACACGTCACCAACCTCATAAACCCACCACCCTTCCTTGACTTTTTCAAATGAACAAATCTGATTGAGCGAATGCCATTACCTGGGTAAATGAATGATTCCTAAAGGACTGGACAAGGCCTAACACCACCCAGAGGGTAAAGCTTATTATCGTTGCAAACTCCAAAGAGGAGAGAGGCGGCTGTGGAGCTTGTGTGCACTATCAGAGGCCTGTATTTCCATATTAATCTGCCACATTTAGGCATCTGAGACAGAGGGCCTCCTGTCACGCTTCTTTGATAACAGAGCAGTTAGCTTTTTCCCCTCATGTATAAATATGTATAATTCTGATAAGATTAATTGAAGCGCCTAAGTATACAGTGGTAGGAGATGAGTGGGAGGGAGAAGAGAGGGAGACAGTGGGAGGGAGAGAAGACACATTATGTTGCCAAGGCATGCATTTTAGACTGGCCTCTGCCTCAGACCTACTCCAGAGTGGGTACCTAGGCTCTCTCCTCTGGCTCCAAAGTGCCTTGAATTGAAAATAGCATCTACCTAACAGTCCCTCAAAAATAGCTGAGCGAATATGTTTTTGCGCAGAGCCGATAAATACGGCATGGAGCCTCTGACACCGAAGCCTCACCCCAATTTCCAGTGCTCTGGAGGAGATCAGATAGCCCTGTGTCATTTGATTTTCTGCCTTATCTCATCCGCGCCCATCTTTTTGTCTCAAGCAGAGCTACAGTTTAAGAAGCACACACTCCTTGTATCTTTTGAAGGACAAAACCCAGAATGATATAGAAACAAATAATAGGATCACACTGTTAGAGAGGGCCGCTCCGGTGTTTGATTGATACCAAGTGCTGATGTAGGCATGTCAAATGAGTGTCCTTCAAGTGACATTTGGGATGCAAATCTGTAGAAGTACATGTTGAGATTGCATCAATCTGTAAAGTTCTTAGTTCATGAGTGCCATTTATGATCACGATGGGTGACATTACGGATGCTGTAAACACAATTTATACTTCTTGCATATCCCACACAGCTACTGAGCAATTCCACTTTTCAAACTGACCAATAAAAATGTCTGTTTAATAGTTGTTGTCTGCAAAGTTTGCTGAGTGCTAAACAAGAGAGGGCAGTGAGTGAGGAGAAGAGAGCAGGAGAGAGGGAGGTGTGGGAGAGTGGAGGTGAGGGATCCTGAGGCAGATGAAACGAGAGGGAGAGAGAAAGCAGAAGAGGAGTTGGAGTGAGGGAGGAGACAAAGACATTCCCTGGTGCACAGCTTGAGTTGACTGACGGCAAGAAGAGAGGGCTGTAGAGAGAGGAAGAGAGAAGGAAAGGGAAGAAGGGAGATCAGCAAGGAGTGAGCACATCAGTGTGTGAGTGGCGTCTCTCATTAGAAGGTGCTGTCAGGGGCCACAGAGGGGGGACTGCAGGGACCCCACCTCCCCCTTCTCCTCCCTTTTCACTGGCCCCTGAGATCCGGCCGGGAAAATGATTGATGAGTGATACCAAGATAAACACGCACCCTGGCCCCCAAAGGCAGCCCTGCAAAATGATGCATGCAGCGTTATAAATAAATTTTTACAATAAACAACAAAACAATGCAAAACAACTATTGTTGCAGAAGACACAAATCAACTCAGCTTTCATTCTTTGCTTTGAAGAGAGTTTTCCGAGTTATTTGTGTTTCTAGTTTGTGTCTGTGTGTGTGTGTTGTGTCTATGCATGTGAGCAGTGAGCACAAGGCTAACAAGGCTCACCAGCTGACGACTGGATGGTTAAGCCCCCTTCAACAGTTGCACTGCCTCCTCAGCAGCTTGGGCAGGCGGCTTTCCCACTTATTCACTGTGAGGCACCAAACACTGAGGCAAACCTGTTCTCATTTGGGAGGGCTCCAAATCATAGCAGCTGTGTGTAGTGTGTGTGTGCTTGTGTGTCTGTTTGTGTGTTGGAGAAGTGCAAAAGTGCGTGGGAAACTGATGTGCAGTTGGCATATGTATGGATTCCAACTGATGATACATAGCCACTCCACAATACACACAAATACACACACGCAAAACTATGTTCAACTGCTCACTAATTGTTGAGTAAGTCATAAATGTTTTATGCTACACTTTCTGTTAATGTTTAACGCTGAGTGCCAAATGCCTCTATTACAAATCGAAGTGGAAAGGCAGATTATCATCAAATAGTTACATTATATCATTATGAGCCTACAGGCTGTGGTCTGGTGGAGGGAGAATGAATTATGAATGGAGTGTGAGGGAGGATCTTCTCTTTCCCCTAGGGACTTCCAACACCACAACTCATTTAAGTTGGATGAATGAGAGATAAGGAAGGGAGCCACCCCCCACCCCCATGCTGCTTGCCTTACACACTGGCCTTCATGTAATTTACTCAGTGAGGAGTGTCACTTTAGCTGCTCACAGCACACACACTTCTCATTGGGAGAAATGTATGCTGAAGGGTGCTTTGTTCATTGTCAAACTGTGCATACCAATGCTGAAAAACACCATAAAGAAGTCTTGTCATCTAAGTCACTGGTGCATTTTTTGCCTGCCGCAGACTCGTGTCGGGCCTCTTTGTACATCTCTAAAATTAGTCCCCAAGCTGTGCTGTAGCTTTGCCTAAAAATTCTTCTCATCTCATCTCATCATTCTCTTTTTTGCTCTCCCCCCTCTCTGTCCTATCTCTATGGATCCAGGCCGCAGAATGGGTCGATGATATTGTACAATAGGAAGAAGGTGAAGTACAGAAAGGATGGCTACTGCTGGAAGAAGAGGAAAGACGGGAAGACCACACGGGAGGATCACATGAAGTTGAAAGTACAGGGAGTTGAGGTGAGTGGGCTTACATCTTGTAACTCAGTTTGGATTTAGAGGGAGTGAACGGGGAAAGAGGCGGGTTGGGGGGGGGGATGGGGCGGGCGAGAGCCAACCTTCACCGTGACACAGACAAACACAGGTCTACAGTGAGCTCTCCCCTGGCTGTAATGGAGACAGTCACATGCTGCAGCCGGCCCGTGTCTCCAAGGAGCCTTACCAAGAAACAATGCGGCACAACAATAGTTTTCCCTGGGAAGCCAGTGGAGTGGAACCGATTGTTTGTACCTTATTAAGGCTCTGGATGTTGCCTTTGCTCCAGAGAGCCTACATTAATCTTGCTGGCTCAAAGCAGTACTGTGGAGCTAACGTTCCCTCACCTCACTTCAAGTCACTCCCCATACCAGCCGCTGACATAAAAGGCCCAGTTGTATCTGTCCTTGGCACACACAGGCTCAATCTTGCTTGACCTGAGGTGCCAATGCAGTGTTGGCACACTTGCTGATTTATCAGTAGTAACATATATGCAACCAGGCCAGTCTCAGCCCTAGAGTCCTTCACTTCCTTTGCTTTCGATAATGCTGAAGTTTGGGTTCTGGTCTCTAGCCACAAGCACAGATGCTACAAGCACAGGAGTTGAGATAGAGTAAAGGTAGGGTAGGTGGGGGAGGGAAATTTTGGTCTCCCATTTGTGTGTGCGCACATGTACACACATCAAACACATGCACACAATTCACGCACATGTGCACATAACCACACACCTCCAGGAGTGGTGCTGTGAGTCTGTGTCACACAGTGTGACAAAGACAAAGCTCAGGCATTCTCCCAACAGGGACTCTTCTCTCTGTTTGTACTCCTCCAGATATTTGTCACTCCAAGAAAATGGCCTCTTCCTTCACCTAGCCAGCTCAGTGTCATCTCTGGTTCTGCAGTGGTCTGATAATCTGTTGGGACTACGCACATCCATCCTTTTGGACTGTTACATATTTTTCCAGTTTCTGACAGTCCTGGCTTTACAGAAGGTTTAGTCAGCCAACTTGCACTGATATGGTTATATTAACATGTGAATAGAGATTATGTACAGTAATGTTTAGCGTGTAGGCTCAGACTTTGTCAGTCCACTACAGAATACACGTAAACCTGTACAGACAGGGATTGGGAAGTGATTCTGACCTTTGTGATCTGGTTTCTTAGATAGGGACAGGACAAGCATTTCTTACTGAAATCTGTTTTTACTGGCATATGCATTGAGTCCATTGGATCCAAATGGCAATTGCCTAGGTTGTATATTAACAGCAATACAAAAGCACATTAAGATGCAGTTCCAACGTCAGTTGATATGAAAACTTAACAAACTAATACAAAGTATATGTTGTTATGAATAAACATATGTCTAAAGCAAATCATTTACTAAAAAGTGGCAGCAGATGTCAGTTGAAAGTGTCCCCACATCTACCTTACTTCTGCTGTCTGCTATATAATCGAGGCCCACTTCAGCACACGCAGAAGCACTGCCCCCCAACAGAATACTGTACTGTATGCCACTGTCCTATTTTCCAGCATCAATGCTGGTCAATGCTCCAGAAAAGCAGCCGTTTTTCTTTAAAGCCACTCTCTCAACTGGCACACATCACAGCTACTGTATCTTCTGTACTTTTCTTGTCCAGTGTTAGTGCGTGTTCTTCTGCGTTCTTGTAGCTGTCACAATGGACAAGGAGAAACAGTATAAAAATATCCGGACCTCTGTGACCAACAGTCCCAGCTTCATAAAAATAATATTAAAAAAAGAAATTTCCTGGCAAGCCATAGCTGAAGAAATTGGCTCTTGAGGTGAGGAATCACGTGAAATAAAACACGAAGACTCTTGAATCCAGGTCAACACTCCAGATTCACTTTATGTTCTACATTTTGTGCTGTATATGCTGTGTGGTCCTTATAACTTGCCATGCGTGTCCGATGTGTGCTATAAATGACGTGCATCATATTACGCATTGCTGCAACATGGTGGCGGTGTGGTTTGAAATTTAGCCAGAGTGAAACAACACATGACTGAAGAAGGAGCTTTCTTTACATCCCAGTCAAATCTTGACATGAACATTGAGTAATGCACTGGTGACTATTACAGTATTTTTTGTCCATCAGTAGCAATAAACAGTCAGAGGCTGATGCAGTGCAGTTATTGAATTACTAAACCTGTAGTGTGCAATGTACAGTATGCAACAACATAAGATAAAGGGTCTGCTAAAGCGAAATCATCATGAGTCACACTAAAGACCGATGGCTGTTCACTGAGCCGTGGGCAGTAACTTGGAACAAAGTGTAACCCTCCATCCTGTGATTTTGCACTGTGAGCTCCTATATGTTGTAACTAGTCTAATTTACCAGAACTAATTGCTGCGTGAGCAGCAAAGCCAGTGCAAGGTGTGAAGGTGAGCTTGGGAGAAACTGACTCAGGGTTGAGAAACCACATGGGAGCTCATAGAAATTGGACCATAAGTGCTGTTTCACGTACTGTACATAAAAATACAGTGCACGCATTGTCTGTGCTGAGTTACACTGCTGAGACTGTGTTGGGTGTTTTTGTGTACACATTCACATCTTGCAGCCTTGGAAGACCCGAGTCATGTCCTTTAAACACCACACCCCTTAAGACTGACAGAGAGGTGATCCATCACTGCTGTAGCCAACCTATGATGGGATCCATGACCCATCATGCACAGTCTCGTTTACTGTAGGCACATAAAAATGACTTGACCTTTGCCTTCTGTACAGTGAAAGTATGAGACCTCAGGAGAGGATAAAGAGCTATCTTTTTCTGGTTATTGCTCTATTTAGAAGGAGAAAAGAAAGATCAATTTAAATACATCATTCATATCACACCTTCACAAAGCAGAACACAAAGGGTTGACATAACTTGAGCATAACCTCACCTGTTTTACAGGAGAGTCTCTACATCACTCATGCTGTGCTGTAGCTGCTCTGATTCCCCAGCCATCCAGTGCTTAATAGAGGTTCTGTGGTTATTACATGGGCCAGGTTTAGTGCACAGAGAGGACAAGTGTTGTGGGTGGTTCAGGCAAGTGTTGTTCAGTGGCTCTGGCGAGGGAGAGGCTATGAGTCCAGGAGCGAGGGGCCTTCTGGGGCCTGCAAAAGGCAGCCTAGCATGGCAGGAGTAGATGTCAGTGTGTGCTGCTGCTGTCCTGTCTGCTCCGCAGTGCTGGCTCAGCAGCCCGTGTAAACCAAGGCTCTACTCTCTTTCTCCCTCCCTCTCTCTGTCTCTACCTTTTACTCTCTTTGTGTGTCTTTCTCTCTTCCTCTTTCTATGTGTCTTTCATCTCTCAGTCTTTTAATTCATTGCCCTGCTCTACTCCCATCTCTCTTTCTCCTTACTGCCCTTTCTCTCCTCCCTCCTACCACCCTCCAAGTCCACAGTCCAGACGGACAGAACCTTGAGTTGAGCGGTAATGCTCCCTGTTCCCTAA
Organism: Maccullochella peelii; assembly: GCA_002120245.1. Classification (NCBI taxonomy): domain Eukaryota; kingdom Metazoa; phylum Chordata; class Actinopteri; order Centrarchiformes; family Percichthyidae; genus Maccullochella; species Maccullochella peelii. The sequence continues at coordinate 115,480 of LKNJ01000287.1, forward strand.
AATTGGAGCGCAGGGCATGTTGCGGCATTAGCGCTTAACAGGCCGTGAAATAGCAGCCTGCCTTCCTGACGTCTCCCCCATCACTCCAGGTGAGCTGGCCAGACGGCTGGATAAATGAGCAAGCAGCACCCCCAGCAACCAGTATGCATTTGGGGCACCTGAGGAGAGATGTCCATCAGTGATTATCTCACCACACCCTCTCTTACCGAGCTCAAGTTGTTCACCAGCTCCTGGCCATGGCCAAACTTCCATGGGGATCCTTGCAACCACTCTGAGGAAGTCCAGTGGTTGTTTACCAGTCAGGATCCTCAGTTACACCAGGTTTTGATTGGCTTTATTCTCCCACAGAGTGATGTCATCTCAATTCAGGCTGTAGGTCTCAAAGTGTGCATAGCTCTAGCATCCCCTGGCTTCTCGCTGTGAAATAGCAGAGACCTCGAACACATCTGCTTTGACAAACTCCAACTGATCTCCATTCTGCTTCTTGTCAAGCTTCTACCGCAATGCTACCACCTCTTCTTATCTGTTTAGCTGTTAATGTCGGCTCAACCCCCATCTCCTCCACCCCTTCTATCCTTTCTCCCCGTTATTCCTAAGCTTTAATAAACTCCCTCAAATGCAGATCGATTTTCTCTTAAGTGAAGGTGGCAGTGCCTCTGACTTATTTCATTACCACAGGCTAATTATACCGATTGAAATGAGCTCCTCTTCTTAAGGTGTGCTGTGCTGTGCTGCTCTGTGCCCCCACACACCCCAGACTTTAATGTCAATACAGTTCTCTACCAATTCCCTAAGTCCCGTTCCTGCCTCAGATCCACCCCACCATCCTTTCACCCAGCCCTCTCACCCTCCACCACCTAAATAATCAGCTGGTGCGTCCTTAGCTCCCGTAACTTGTCATTTCATGTTGGATCCACCCTAATGTGTGATTTCAACTGTGCAACTGTGCAATGAAGGAAGGTAATGGAGCATGCTGGTGGCTCAATCTCCTCTGTTCATTGATAATAATGAAGACAAATGTCAAAACATTAGTTGCTAATGTTGTAATGGAGTGGATGCTAGTGGATGCGCGCTGGATGCTACACTGCATTGGGTTTCAATATCACATGACCTTCAACATTTAACTCCTTTTTACTAGTAGTCCAGCCCTTCCTTTTGCAGCAAAATCAAACCAAAAGTTTTTCATCCATCCATGCACATTTATACCTGAATTTAATGTCTCTTGAGGCACAGCTTTGTACTTTTTTTGTCTGCTAGTTAAAACATGGTGTGAAAAAGTAACTTTCCACAATTTCATGGCCACCTGGGTGGGTTGCATTGGTAAGTTATCATCAAACTAGCTGCATATCTGTGAAATAGACTTGCTTTGGGTGGCTGTATGTGTTTTCAGTAGCAGTGGTAGCACTGATTTACAGATGCACTGGCTGATATCACCAGATTGTGAGGCCAGATGTGAGAGGGCACTACATAAACCCCTGTTTCTGAGAGGAGATGACACTGTGCATGCTTTCCCGCCTGCCCCTGCTCCAAGTCAACTGTGAAATTAAGATCAGATTACTGATACAGGCAATGCCCAAAGCAAAAAAGTTTTTATTTTCCATTTTTATTCAAACTTATAGGCTGTCTTTTAGACAACAGTCAGCTGCCTGCTCTGTAAAGACAGTAAATCGATTGCTGTTTCCATTGTCTTCTCTCTTCTCCTGGAGCCTGCTTTGTTATTCACAATTTTATTTCCTTGCCTTGGAGCTCACAGCTTGCTCTTCCTTTTTGAATCACCTGATTGTGGAGGAGTTAAGACCAATCTGTATGTGATATTTTTAATAACAGTTACCATGGTTATAACTCCTAACCTGCGCTCACAGACAGTAGAGTAATTGTCAATGATTAGTTGCATAGGCACAGGTGTATATGTAGTGGTAAGTATATGGTTTTGTTACTACATGCACATTTATTCATTCTAATACAAGGTAAACATGATCTTGGGAAGAGAGAATAGAAAAAGTTTCATAATATAATAATGAACAAATCACAGTGGAGACAAATAAAATGATTACTGGGGCCTATATTAGAAATTGTAGCATTTAGCTTTAGATGTTGCCATGCAGGTGATGGAGCCGGATATCCATTTTAGTTATTGTGTGACTTTTTTTTATCCAGCACAGTAGATTAAAGCAGTGATCCTCTACCCAGCATAATGGCTTAATGAGGGTTGTTATGTTGCTATTAGCGACTGAACCAAAGCCTTCCCACATGAACGCCTTACCCCCAGCATTGGGAGTGTCCACTTTACCCATTGTTTTTCTTAAGACCACAGTAATTAGTTTTCTTCTCCTACTTCTTACAACTGCCGAATCACTCAGCAGTAGTTAAGCTGCCTTTCATGCTGACCCCGCTATCATCATTCATCCTGAATCCAAGCCTGTCAAAAAGCTGTGCATTATCGACAGCTTCCGTAATTTAATATACTGCACATGTTGCAGTGTTGTCATGCTGAGGCATCTCCACAGGGTCCCCTTCTTTATTGTGAAGGGGAAGAAAGAAACGTCCCCAAGAAAACTACATGTGAAATATTTTAATTTGTTGCAAAACTTGAGGACTTTGACTTCCATTTATTTATTTAATCCTTTATTTAAACATGTAGTAAAAACTTTATTGAGGCTCCCTATTGCAGGTGTGTGCATTACACACACCTTCTTCATTTCTCCTGTGGTAAAAACCAATTCAGAAGAATAATTGATCACAGTGAAAGGAGGAAGTGGAGATGACTTGAAGCCATATGACTGTTTTCATTCTTTGGGGGACACGTGACACAAAAATCTGACAGAAAGAGGGATGCTTCCTAGTGCTTTGCATGTCACTCATTATCCTTATTAATACTGTTGATGCACCAAATCAAGTGAGTCTGGCAGTGTTTGATATAAGTAACCCCCATGAGTGAGTAGTAGAGCATAACCAACACCATGCAAAGCAGGGGCAAGGAGTTTGTAAAAAAGGGTGAAGAAAACAGAGCACTGCAGGCAGTGAGCAGGCTTTGCATGACTCTGTGGTTTGCGCTTTGTGTGTGAATTCTCCTTTTGTTTGGTCTTGTGAAAACACAGTTCCCTGGGCAACACATGGCCTGGGTTTTATGTTAATGAGCAACATTCACCAAGGCTTCCTTGTACCATTTCTCAGATCCAGGCCAGAATACTCTTCAGAGATTCATAATGCTCAGAATACACCACCACCAAGCGATACAGTGTGCAGTGTTATGTCCTGAAAGGAACACTCTAGTCTAGACCTCAAACCATTGCTGGATTCCATTGATTCACTTGAATTTTAAGGTAGGAGTTCAAAGAAAAGCAAGTAGTTTCAGCATCAGTCTTACTCTCACCCCCTTATGTCAGGGGGCAAGTTCTTTGCAAAATCTCTGTTTAATGATCTACCACCAGTTTTTGGCTGATTCACACATTTCTGTCTACAGGCCAGTACCAAAGGGTCAGCTGAGGTCTGAGTATTGAGTAGAATCAAAGAGTGATTTTCTATTCTTGAAAATCTGTAAAATGTAATATATAGATTTCTTGAAATGCCTTGGCTATCTCTTCAGGATATGCCTTTTACTGAATCTGCGAGTTTCCCTTTCACCCCATCTGTCTTTCTCTTGTTCCCTTTCCTCTGTTTCTCTCTCTTTCTTACCTCCATCTGCTTCTTCCCTTTGAAAAAGCAGCTTACTCCAGTGGTCTCCGTTAATGTGAGGCCATTCCTGTAGCGAAGGCAGACCCCTATGTCAAGAGCAGCAGTTTTCTTCGGATGCTGTAAGGACTTGGCAGAACGTCTCTTCTTTCCCCTACTGGTTCTGGAACACTTGGTTCTTTTAATATTCTTCAGATAGGGAGCGCAGCTCCGGTGTTTAGGATACTACTATACACAGAGGGGCGAGGGCTTTGAGGAGGAATCATCCAGTGACATTATCTCCTCTTTACTCAAAAAGGCAGTACAGCTGGCCCCACACTTCCACAGGAGCTTTTCTGCCTCATCTGCAAAAATATTTGTGTATTGACGTTTGCAGTGAGATGAATTTGTTATACTCAAGCGTCTCGCTACCTTTTTCTTTTTGCTTGGTTATTTATTCTGCTGGCTACTGCCCATGGCCTATGTATTATTAACCAGCAACACAGAGGTTTAGATGTAATTTGCTGCTGTGTTACATTTAATAACTGCAAAATCAAAATGTAGCATTGCTCCAACATTCACTCTTCAAAGGAGGTATAATAAGTGGAGCTGCAAAGTTCAAAGAGAATGGTTAAGTGTTTGTATAGAATTATACAGGGTGAGCAACTGTGCTTTCCTCAGAGTGATATTGAAAGGTTTGATATTTTACATGAAAGGTTGCTAAATAGGAGTTTAACACAGGAAACAGGTTTAACCCTTCTGCTTTGGGAAACAGAGGAAATTCTAATGCAGATAAAAGACCCTCATTGTCTTGTAAGTTTTGTTAGTCATAACTTTGTGTCTTCCTGCTTTCTATTTCTCCACTTCCTACCATCTCTTCTTGTATTGCATTCTACATCTCTCTTATTCCATCCCTGGCTGATACATCAATGTTAGCCTTGTTCTTTTCACAGTAAATCTCTGAATAGATGTTCGCTTCTGTGTCCTGTGCACCTCATGCATCTTTGTCCCTCGTTTTTTCTTCAGTTTCTGTTGATTTGCAACGCTGTTTCTGTTTGAGCTTTTGTTTTTGTTTTTTGTTTTTCAGGGAGGTTGTCGTTGTTTTTATATGTACTTTTTGTTGATAGTCCTGAAATGAAAGGCAGCAACAGACTTTTGTGAATTTCTATTGCACATTTCAATGTGGAGAGAGAATGAGTCATTTGTTTAAGCCCAAGGGAGTGCTAAGCTTGTTCTGCATTGTGTGTCGACACTGGTCCCCTGTTAATGTCACTGTCACTAAATAATGATGCATGCATGTAGACAGTTGCACTGACACGCACACATACTCGCACATACAAATTATTGCATCTATGTACAGAACAGAATCTCAAGGGAACAAATTCTTGTTATTGTATGTATGACACATACGTGAGGGAATTTCCACGCAGAACACACACATAAACAGATAGAGTAAAACCTAATTTCATAAATGGAGCCTGTTATTGCCAGAAAACTACGTTTAACAATAACAAAAGAATCTCCTATGTGAAAGATGAAAATGGGAGAGATAAAAATGAATCAAAAAGACTGTAGACTGTGGAAAATAAAAGACTGATGAAAAGGAGAGGCGGGAGCAAGAGAGGCTTAGAAGGTGGATGGATGGCAAGGGAGGAGGGAGGGTGGGGAGGGAGGGTGAGGCGAGTGTTGAGCGGAGAGGAGAGAGAAAGCCGGAATGAACGATATATAGCCCCTGGCAAACAGAAAACAATTGTTACACTGCCTCCCATAACCCACTTCAACCTTAAACAGCAGATTTTTTTCACTCAATTAATTTCTACACATTGGAGCAGGGGCCTTGGCTGAAGCTGGGCTTTTATGTGCTCCTGCTGCTGCAAGGCCTATACACATCTCTCTCTCCCCTCTCTCTCTCTGTCTCTAGCTTTCTTTTTTCTTTCTTCAGAAAATGAAGATTCTGCATTGGAATGGACTGGGACACTTTGAGAGATGAAGCCTGAATAAGCAGGGAAATATATATATTTTAAAAATAGCACACACACAAACAATTTCATTCTCTATTAGGACAAGAAATGCCTTTTAACCTAATCAATATTATCCAAGACAGCCATGTAGAGCTTCATGCACACGTTGAAATATGATTTAAAACTGCAATAATGCTGAATGAATCCCTGTGTACAGTTCTTCAGTGATTTTCATCATGCATTTCATGTAAAGCTGATAGAAAGCAAGAACATCAAGACAGTCAACTTTGAATGTTGATTTGAATTATAAAATCCTGTAAGGAGATTCACAGAAAGACCCCTAATGGAAGAACAAGATTTTTATACAAAGGACTAATAACAATAATAATAATAATAATAATAAATATTGATAATAATAATCACACACAGAAGAAAACCGGGCCATGGTGGTCCTATGTGGACAGCAGGTTGACTTGCCTGAGGACAGAGAGAGGGAGAGCAGGCAGAGACAGATGGACAGATAGATAGAGGAGGGCATGACTGAGCTGTGTCTGTGTGTGGTGAGTGAGGGCCGGTCGGAACAACATGAATCATGGCTCCAGTTGAGAGAGGAGGAGATCAGATCAATAACAGCCCAGAGGAGGGAGAAGAGCGAGAGAGAGAGAAAGAGGATGAAGGGAGGACACAGGAGCTGTTCATCACTGGACCACCCTGACTCCCAGCATGCTCACTTTTTTTTTCTTTCTCAGGCTGTACAGTTAATGTATTGAGCGAAGCGCTGGTTAATTTTCTTGGTGAAAACTGAAACATAGGTTGATACAGACAATGTGCTAATGTGTAAGTATGACTTATTGATTATTCAAATGAAGTCATGTAGAGGCTATTCATGGTCGTCCTTTGCAAAGAAATTTCTGGTGCTCATTTCACTTCAGCAAAGCGTTGACCCACAATTAATCTAATGAGACACTCTTAAAGTGCATTTCAAAATATTATAGTGAAGTTATGAGTGTGCAGTGTTATCACTTGAAAGGAAAGAACTAAACAATGAATTCATCTTGCTTTACTCTTGAAGCCACAGAGCTTGTTTGATTGTGCATGTGCAAATTTAGTGTGTGTGTGCTTGTGTGTATATGTGTAAAAAGTGTGTGTTTTTGTCTAGTGCATTGGGAGTGCAAAGACTCAGCAGTGGTCATTTCTCATTAAGTGACCAGTGTGCCTAGAGGAAAGGCCTGTTTTTACACAATATATATGTGTGTGCCAGGAGCAGCTACAGAGTTAGTGGCCAGTGTTGGAGTGGCTGCCTGGACGTTTAAGCATGCTACACACACGAGTGTAAAATAGCCAAGCTCTCCTCTCCACCATTGTACTGTGGAACAGGCAAGCAATTTTTCTCATCCCTCCTTTTTTTATATAATTTGGTCGATAAAGGTGAAGGACGTTTCATCGCTATTTCTCCCTCCCGACTCCCTCCTCCTCGTGTGCTCTGCTCTGTCTCAGAGTGAAATCCCGAGATAAAGCTCGGAGGCGCTCCATGTTTAATGGAGCTTAATCCCACAGATTTGAGATACGGAGCTGTGAGGTAATTCCCTCATGCCCATCTTCACTAACACAGAATGGTCATGTGACCACCTAATTCTGCCCCTTTGCTAGACACAGACAGACAGGTGGACAAAGGGACAACAAAAAGAACATTACTGTGCCAAGGACAAATGTGTTTGCTTTTTTAACAATTTATCTGGAGAAGGGTTGTGCTTTTTCTCAGGATCACAGAATGCTCACCATCTCATCTGCTGTAAAACCAGTTATTTTCTGCCATACTTTCCCTTCAACTGTGCCTCAGTAAAATGTGGTCACGTTTACTTTGGCTGGTCAATCAACCTCCCTCTTGATGGGTGGATTTATAAATTAATCTGCAACACAGAGACTAATATGAGCCAAAGTGACAAGTTTGGAGAGTCATAACTGAAAGCTTAGTGTCCACAGACAGGACTCCAGCCACAGCATCACGTCAGGATGCTTGGAGAGAGTTAAGAGGGGTTGGCTGGCTTCAGACTATTTGTAGAAGCCATGTGCTGGGAAGTATTATACCCACCAACAATCCTCCTTAAGTGATGAGCTGACACTAAGCAATTTACTATTCACCCTGCCAGTGAAAATATTTTCAATCCGAGTGCATAAAGCTCCCATGGCAGGCAATGCGCCAAGCCCTCTTCTTCCATTTGACACTTTTTGTTTCAGAATAGCCACTGTGTGGTTCAATTTACCCCAAGACATGCTTGTCAGGCCCGCTTGACATGAGCTCCGTTGTCAATGTGTAAAACAGTCCACATGGATGATTGCAGAGCAGCACTGGTTGTTAGTGGTAGTGAGTGGGGTTTGAGAGAAAGGAAATGTGCATATGCCTGTTTTTAATATCCACTAAAAAGGATGTTGAAAGCAAAAACAAGGAAACAAGCTGCTCCACTTATTTAATCAGTACTAGTTTGAAGACTCTGTGGACTACATGCAACTCCCCACAGATTTCCTTGTCCGCCCTTTTCCACCTTTTCTCCCTTTTCCCCCTTTTCCTATTGTTTTCTTCCCTTCTGTCCTTACCACCCTCTCCTATCTTCTCCTGTCTCCTCCCCTCGTTTCTTTGTTGCCTCTCAGGTATAAGACACCTAATTGTCACAGGAGTAGAGGCAAACCGCCTAGTGAAAAACACAGAAACACTGTATAGTTATTGTCCAAAACAAAAACAGCAGGCTTGAGCACTCAGAAAAGCCACATACGCACAGGCATCAGGGTGTCAGTGTACTGGGGCAGAAGCTGAGTGTTCGACGCTGTGTTTGTGGTTGTTTATGTGTGTGTGAGTGTATGTTTTTGGCAGGTGAGGGGGCACATCGTCCTTTATAGGTGCACTCTTTCTGGCACTGTCACTTCAAAGTCTCAATCGCTTGCCATTCTGGGCCCCAACCACTGCCAACGCAGCCAATCCACCTCTGCCAAGGTCCTCTTCATCCCTCTGCTACTGCTCTTCTCTCTCCTCCTTTGCATAATTACCCAGGTAATTGTGGAGTAATTGACTGCATCACCTGCTCCTAGGAAGCTCTGGCTTTGTTTAATAAACAGCTGGAATGTGCGCCACATGTTGTTGGAGAGCAAGAGGAAGAACATATTGGGGCAGAGGGGGAGGGCTGGAGATTGGGAAAGAAGGTAGGAGGAGGACTGGAAAGGAGGCGGTGAGAGTGTACACATGCTAATTTCCCAAACACAGACACACAGATATAACACTCTTTAGGCAAGTCCTGAACTTGTTATGCAAGGTGAACATATTATTGCCTGTAGAAAGATTAGTGCGGGAGAGGGTAATGAGAGTGGGAGATGGATAGATTTAGAGACACAGGGAAGAGAAGAGGCAACAGAAAGTGAGTAAGATAAAGTTTAAGGCATGAGAGAATGAGATGGATAGATGGAAGGGGGAACGAGAAAGGAGAGAGGGGTGAAGCGAGCCTCTCAGGGCTAATGACATTAAGGAGGTCTGATGAATCGACACCCGCTGAGTGTTATTGACGTCCCCTGAGCCTGCCCAGGCAGAGCCAGCATCCAAGCCCGGGTATTGGCTAGCCCTGCTCCTCAATTAGACTGCCTGATTAGATTCCCTCGGTTGTGCCCTCTCATGAGGTGAGCAGGTTGGCATGATGGATGTGATGAGCAGGATTATCAGAGGGTGGTGTCACCCATGCCCCGCCTGGGGGGCACCAGACGATGGGTTTGACCAGTTGTCTCAGGGGTATGTAGGCGGAGGGCAGGGGGCGCGGGTTGAGTCTCTTATTGAGGCTGTCAATCATTGCCGCTTACAAGACGGAGGTTGTGTCTCTGCACAGAGATGCACAGGAGTAATTACTATTCCATCTCACTTGGCATCTAGATATATGAGGCTGTTCACAACCAATGACCTCACGTGGCAACCCTTCACCATCTTTGAAATTGTGTGAAAATGCTCAATTTACATATCCTGTCCTTCATTCACTAATCCCTCGAAAGAGAAACTCACAATGTAACTTTGCTTAGATTCTGCAGATTATGTGGTTTTAATTTAGTGTGCTATTCATTTCCCAAAGTAAATATGAAAACTGCTAAATTCTTCTCTAGTTTAGCTGTCATCTGTGTTGCTACATTCGTCCCTAATGTTGAAGAGTTTGGCTAGGATATGTCCTTAACCCTATTCTCTCCATTTTCTGGTAGTGACAGTCTCTTACAACCATTCATCAACATCTTGGCTCTTGTGGTGCAAAAAATGGGGCAAGTCAGGTAAGTGTCCCAATTCAGCAGTTTTGAAAGGCAGTAACTAATGATATCTCAGGAACGGGGGCTGCTGCTGTTTCCCTGAGAACTTTCCTTCCTGTTCCATTGTGTGTTTGTGTGGCTGGATAGCTAGCTAATGGCCTGTCTCTGATGAATTAGGGGGTCTGACACCCTGCAAACACACTCTCCCAAGGTCAGAGCAGCCCACAGATTACCATATCCGGGGGCTTTAACAATCTAACACAGCCTCAAGTCAGTCGGATGACAATTGAGTCGAGCACACAAGAAGATAAGGGAGTTTGAGGATGGGGGGGGGGGTTGGCTCCAAAGGAAGAAATTGCTTTTAAAGTGGAGAAAACCTGCAGTGATCTCTGCCACTGATGTCCCCAACAGTGGTTGTGATGCCAAGTGTCCATTTGTGCATCCCTCTCAGTTAAGGCGCTTTTGCAGTTGTTCACTCGACAATGTTATCCCTTCCTTTATTGAAAGCTGGTATTCAACCCTCCCGTCTGTGTTAAAGAGTCTTTTTACACCCAGCAAAGTGCTTAGTGAATGTGCTCTGCTGAAGCACTTCCATATTTCTTCACAATGGCACCAAGTTGTTTTCTAATACAGCGTAGTATAATGTTCCATTAAGCAGTGTAACATATTGTATACATTGATTTGTAACTGACTGTGGTCAATGTGTCAGCCTTGTTGTCAAGTGGACGTTGTCACAAAGAAGTAGATGAAACAAACAGACAGAGGAGAAGTTGTACATAATACGAACATTCAGATTAACACAACCAAATACATGCACAAACATGGACTCATACTGTATATCTAAACTCAAAATACCTGCATGTAAACACACACATGCATGCGTGCTCACGGAAGCAAATTGTAACACATAAGGGCATACACACATCCACCCACACACTTGCCAAGTGTGTCTGCAGGGAGCTGGCTAAAATGTCAAGCTATGTGCATGGCTGCCTCCTGTCGACGCCTCTCTCCTTATTTCACAGCAGCACCTGGTGGTGACAAAGAGCACAGAGGAGAGAGACTCCCCAGGAAAGGAGAGGAGAGGAGAGGACAGGAGAGGAGTCCACCCATTCCCTAGACAATAGACCCTCTCCGTCCCATCATGTTCTACTTGCCTGTCAATCCAAGTCAGGGCTGCTTAATTTCACTTTGAATTGACGATGTTCGAGCCCCTGCCAAAGTTTGAGGGATTTTAGACGTAGTACCAAAGCCAAGGAGCATAATGAATGAAAAGCCCCTTCCCAAATTGATTTCAAACTAAATCAAACCCTGGTATTCAATTATCTGCCAGAGCTGCCACTGAGGAACTTTAAAGTTGTATAGGCAGAGAAAGAGAAGGAGGGGAGAAAGTGAGGAGAGGGAAAGAGGATGGTCGGAGCGGAATGCAAATGACTCCATCCCTGCGTGGTGTCAGAACAGGTGGCCCAGTGGTAGCGCCGGGGCTGATGAATGAGCTGTTGAAGTGGAGCCCATTGCTACCTCTAGCTAGTGGCAGCTCCAATTCTGCCTAGTTAAGCATTTGGCCTCCTCTGCCAGGAAGGCTTAATTGAAGAAATCATCACAGGGACCGGGACAGATCTGGTGTTACTGGGACCAAATTGTCTGTCTGCCCAACCAGACTGTAACATCATAATAGTGTGATACTATCCATCCACTAATCACAAGAAAAGTGTTTCATTACAGGATAGCAGACCAGGACCATGCTTCCTTTTAATTATGTTGCACCCAGTGTGGATTGCTTCAATTCAGTCATAAGTTAAAGGATAATGGTGGTAGAATTTTTATTTCCCCTGTTGCCAGTCTTGCCCATTAAAAGTCTAAACCCACCAATGTATTTGCTACAGTCAGAAGCTACTACTTTATGATCTGTTCATGTAGATTACTCGCTCCCACTGTTGTTTAAAAAATCCATTAAAAACAGCTCGCAAAGACGTACTGCTGCTTTGACTAATGTAATATATCATGTTGAACAGCATGTGTGATGCTAGTTTTCCTAACATGCCTTTATTACTCAGGTAATTACTGTTTCAGTATTATTTAATACAGTATTACACCTGCATGAGGAAGACAAAATGCCCTGTTCTTTTGTGACATATTTTGTGTTGTTCTTTTTCATCTCTTGTAATATTTATTTCATTATAACATGGTCTGTTGGACATTACTCACACCAGACAAGCAGACCATGAGGCAGGGAGCAGAAGGAACGCACCCCGATAGGTTTATCTTAGCAGAGACCAGTGACTTTTTTATTGTATCAAGAGAGTTAGGGTAATTATTGGTAAATTACAAAAACCTGTCCTGTCAGCGATATCAAGCAGAAACCAATCAAGTCATTGACACCGCAATTCCGTTTCAACAAACAAGTAGCCTTTGGCCCCCAGCCGCACCTGCGCAGAGTGTATCAAATGTTTGGCCTAACTAATGAACGACTGAATGCAATTATAATGTACTATCTCTGAAATTAGGCCTGCCATGGTGTTAATTACATAATTACCGAAGATGTCAGCTCTATGCGGGCGGGTGGAGTGTCAGTGGAGAGAGTGGAGCACACAGGGAGGGAAGTTGCTTTGCTTTCAGGGATGAACTATAGACGCTTCTTTGATTCATGATGCCGGCTTTGTGGAAAATATCGCCTTTGCCAAGTTAATTTTGAAAAGGCCAGCATATTTGGGCAGAGACAATCAGCCTGACCTTTCTGAGAACAACCCCAGTTTTCACTCTTTCACCTCTTTTTTTGTTCTTTCTTTTTTCTCCCCCTTTCCTTTTCTTTCTTTCTCTTTTCCTTTTCTTTCTAAGTCTCGACTTCTGTCTTCTGCTTTCTCTCCTCTCTCTGTTCAGTGGGGCTGACATACACGTCCTTGACAGCAGCGTCTGCTAATAGAGACCGCCATTGTTTATCAACACATCCCACTGATGAAGCAGCCTTCCCGTTTCTGTTGGAATATTTGTACAGATTTATTGGAGGCTGCCTCTATTAGACGCAGGCCTTTGCTAGGAAACAAGTATGCTTCTAGTGTAGACAGACAATTGTAGCCTCCTGCTTGTGTACTTCACTAATCAAGGCGACGCAGATGACTTTGCCGTTGTTCTGTGTGCAGTTATATCATGCAGATGATTGGAATATCAATTCATTCCACACTTGCAGACTCATGGCTAATTTGCAATGGCTGTATATCAAATGTGTCATGAGAATAGGGAGCCATATTTCCCTTACAGAGAATATGGAGCAGAATTTGTCATTTGCCATTCAATGTGTACCTCTCCCTGGTGCCATTTGGTATGGAAACTGAGGCTTAGTGTGCATGTGTGTGTGTGTGTGTAAAAGTGAGAGAGAAAGAGTGGAAGTAAGTATTAATGTATTTATGTTGAGTGTGTTTGAGAGTGTTTGTCGCTAGGATCTGGGGCTGCAGACAGACAGAGTATGATGGGGCCAGGGCGTCCCAAACTAGATGCAGATGAGGAGCCATGCTGAATAATCATGTACCATCTTCCACAGACAGGGAGGGTTTCCATCACAGCTGTTTCAGCTCAGACACAACCCCACCACCGCCCTTCCTATGTCTCCATCCCCCCACCTCTCTCGCTGTCCACCTGTCCCATGTCAGTACTGCCAGCAGAACAAACTCTGACGAGACTTTTCTAGGAACTGAAAATAGTTTACCTCCTCCCTGTTCTGTGTTACACCTTCACCCGCTGCCTCTTGCCTCAGTAGTCTGCTGTTTTCACAGGAAATTAGCCAGACGTCCCCTGAGGTGGATCTCGTGCATAGCAAGATATCTGCCTGTCAAGGTGTTCTACGGCTCCTGCTTTCATTTGCTGCTCTGTATCTCTCTCACTCTCTTCCCCCCTTCTACCTCTCCATCTGACCCCTGCACCTGCGCTATCCCAAAAGTGAATTTAGAGCCCCTGTCTGAACAGTATATGGGAAATGTTTTTCCTATGTTTTATTTAAAACAAGAATTTTTTACACAATGGAAAACTGCAAAAATATCTTAATGATTCAGTCAGTTGTTTCTCCCTCCCATCGTTCCTGTCACTCTAAACAGTTTGTGGGCGTTGTACTCTGTGACTGTGTGGAAGATTACAATATTAGGGTGCTGCCTTTAATCCCCAGCTGTATTTTGAGTGTTATGCTCTAACCGTTGCCATACAGGGCCTGACATCACTCTCAAGAGGAATAATTGCTCTGCCTTAAGCCGATCTAGCGCAGTCCCTGGCCGCACCATGGGTATCAGAACTTAACAACTCTTTGACCTGTGGCACTGTATTTATCACACCTTTTTTTATGACCCCATAAAACAGTCCCTTGATGAATTTGATAGGCTTATGGAAACATTTCCATCCAGACGGGCTGTAACAGTTTCAGAGGGACAGACCTGTACCTGTACTTTCTCCATCACCACGTTCTGCCTGAGGCCAGCCTGTTAACTAGTCGCAACACATGCCATTCTTGTTCCGCAAATTTTTGTGCACTCCCTGACGAAGAACGGTATGACGAACAAGGGTGAAGCTGAGTAGTGACTGAGTGACTGATCAGGGGACTGGCTCTTTTACACATGTTGGAAAAATAAAAAAAATGCCACTGAAAGCTTATGGAAATTATTTTTTTAAAGTTTAGTGATGCTGTCCTGCTTCCACAATCCACCTATTATGTGCAACTCTTTCTTGGACCGTCTTGTGTTCATACTGGTGTGCCCATTTTCCAAGTGGTTATAGGTGACCTCTCCTATCATCACTTCAGGCTTTTGGAGTGAGTCAATTAAATGGGTCAGATAGTGGCCCATATTTGCCCCTCTACATGAGAACAGAAGGTGGACGTCAGTCACAGTGGGGGAGCCCAGGGAGAAGCAGCACCTCTCGGGATCTGTCCCCAGTAAAGAATCGCTGAAACAGGGAATTCAGTGGCCCAAGACTTCTGCAACACAAAGGACTGTCCTCCTGCTCCAGCACTCGGGGGACGCAGTCAGCAAAGTGCCTCTTACAGCCAAGACCAGAGCACTGGATTCATTGTGTGTCTTTTGTGCTCTTAGAGGCTCTGCCTCACTTTAGCTTTTTTTTCTCATGCAGACACTTGAGAGGTGCCAATGAAGGATGGCACCCATTTGTGGATGTCTGACACAGCATCTCGCAATTGCCCATTAAAGGCTCATGAATGGCTTTAAAGAAAAAAGTATGTTGTCTCGTTTTGGCACACTGGACAAAGGACTCTCAGGCAAAATAACCAAGTCAGGCCTGTGACATCAAGGCTTTTAAGCTCCAGTTTATAGTGATGTCTGCCTGTTGGTTGTCTAACTTGATAATGGGAAAGTGTTTTCTGTGGAAGATAATGTGGTACCCTAACAGGATGGATTTTAAGGCAGCTGTATGATGTTATGTGGTTTAGTGGTGGACAGGTAGATCACACTGCTGAGATAAATAAGTCTTCTCTGCAGCACTACACCTCCTCAGTTCAAGGATATAGTCTACCATCAGTGATCCACTGAATGAGCATGTTGACCACTCAGCCTCACTCTCAGTGCATTTACTCTGCATTGTCAGGCAAAAGGAGAAAGAAGCATTCACAGAAGAGTCACATACACACATGCTGATACATGTACAACACATAATCCAATGACATATACACAATACTTAATCGACAGGACACATTTGAAGTCTGACTACCAGAGCAAGAGGGGAAAGTGAGGGGGGCATTGGAATCTCCCATGAGCTTACACTTCCTTATACTGTTGCTTGGCCCATGAAATATTAACAGTGGCTGCCTTCCCTCTGAATAAGCCAATGGAGTAGTAAAGGGTGAGGTCTGCCTCACACAGTGTTTAATGCATGCCCCTTAGGGCCTCAGCTTGGTCTGAAAAATAGGGCCTTTTCGCTAGCTCTTACCTTCACTCTTGTCTCCCTTCTTTCCTTTACTTTGTCATTCTGACTTTCTTTTTCCTTCTTTCTTTCTGTCTGGCTTTTTCATTTTTTTGGCCCTAATGTCTTTTTCTCAATCTTTCAAGCTTTCTCTTTTCTTCCCACATCTGCTAGAAGGAGAGAGAAAGGCAGTAAGCAAGAGGGTGTAGGAGAGAGTAAAAAAAAGGAGAGAGAGATGGTGAGTGGTGGGATTCAGTGGGCTTAATGTTATCAGATGGCCAGTGCGTTGGCTCCTCTGCCTCAGCCTGTTGTCTGTCCTCTAGCTGTGTTTTTCACCATGTGCTGAGAGGAAATGGTTGTTCTATGGCGATCTCAGTTTTATGAGGCATTCAGGCGCTTTTTCATCTGTTCCTTGTTTTTTACCCTACACCACCACAATCTTTCCCTCCCACGGCAGAACAGCAGACCACCATTTACAAGGTGACTTTAACAAAAACAGCAGAAAGCATGAATAAATTAAACAGATGCTTAGATATCTCCTTTTTAATGGTGGACTTTGGACAGTTGTACAGTTTGTTATATCCTCTGTTTCACTTCGAACACAGCCTTCAAAGACAACATATTGGTCAAAAGGACACAGAAATGTTGTGGCTTATCAATCCTTTCTACAATATATTACACAATGTTTAGGAAGTCTTAACAGTGCCAACAACATAACGTAGGTGCTTCCCCATTTCCATCCAACCTACGTGAATTTGCACACCAGTTATTTCTTAATCCACAGCCATCTGGCTGTAGATGATTAAGCGGCTTTCCAGAGCGTCTTGCAGTACGTTCACTTGGCACCACAGAGTACAAAAAAACCCATTCCAATTTAATTAAACTGAAAGAATATCATTAGGGTTCTTAATGATGATTAATGTCTAAATAATAATAACATTTATGAAGTATTAGGGTATTAGAGTTCTAGTTGGATGTGAAATTATTCTTTCAGTCCAGGTACAGGACATTGTTATAACAAATAGCAACCCTCATTACTCATATCATTGGCTCCTGGGTTAGGGAGATTCAGACAGATTGGGAATCCATTTTATCTTCAAGTTTGCTCTCCACTGGGTTCTTTCTTCTTCGTGAACTATAGAACATTCGGCGATCCACTTAGCTCTGAAAGCCGCTGACAACAAACTCTTTTTTTTCTCTCAGTTTTCTTCCTGTTGACTTATTTTCTTACTTTCCTCCCCCTGTGTTAAAATAAATGGCAACTGCAGGAAGCAAAAAAAAAAAAAAAGAGCTGAAAAGTTGACATTTAGCTTAAATGGAGGTGGAATGGGCCGCAGGGATGCTGCTGTAACGATGCAGGGGAGACTAGGGCTTCTTCTTTCTTCCTGTCCCACTAAAACAAGATTTATGACCTCACAAATACAATATTTTAGCAGTTGATGTACACTGTGGGTGGTTTATCTGGGATTGAGGGCTTTGCTGTTGAGCCCATCACTGTGGGGCTTCTATGACTTAGAGTGACAAGATGCAACGAGTGGTAACAAAAAGGAGGTTGTTGGTCTGTGATATCTCTTATAAGTCTACCACATGACACATTTTTCCCACAAATATGAGCACTTTTATGAGCAAATTTCCCTTTTTTTTCCATTTTTCCATTTTGCAAAGAATATCTCAAACAAAAGAACAGACAAAATGAAGGCGGGGGTGAACGAATAAAATAACAACCTAAAAGTCAACTTCTCTGTTAAATTCCTCCTCACACATTATTCATTTTTCTGGAGGAGCGTGGGGAGTCATAGAGCATTCAATGAGAGATCTTATATTAATCTATGCCCCCTGCTTTGCGTGTCATTGCTATACCCTCTTGCTCTTCCCTCACCGCTTTCCTCTGGCTGTGTAATTGACAGACTTCAGCAGTTAAGACCTCCAACAGCTCTTTCTTCATTTGGAGACACTTTGTCGGTTTTAATCAGGGCTTTAATTGGCAGGCTGGCAGTGGGTGAGTGGCACCAGGGGCTGGGGCATAGAGGCGACACTGACTTTCCCGAAATACCATTCACGCTTTTTCTTTCTGTCTTTCCCTCTTTCTTTTTCTTTTCTTTCTTTCCTTCCTATAGTTTCTTTCTTTCTTCCTGACTCTCTCCCTTCCCACTCCCCATCATTCTAGCTCCTATTTACTCATAGGTCCACAAATATGAAGTCATAAATCAATATGTTCACTTTATATCTTTGTACTATCTGTTAACTTACAGAAACACACTGTTACACATAGATTAAAAGGGTGTGCTGATGGCATTACTGATATAACAAACCTAACCATAGGAATAATCCTAACTATAACACATTGCATTCCCTTTATCATCAGCTGTAAGTGTGTGTGTGTGTGTGTGTGTGTGTGTGTGTGTGTGTGTGACTGGGGGTCCTGTGGGCTCTTCTGTATTGTGTTTGAACTGGGCTGCTTTGTGTCTGTGATTTTTCAGTCCTATATGGCAGCTTGTACGACAGGCCAGTATGTGCCGTGCTCCTGCCAGTGTTGCTGAATCTAGGACACCAGGACTCTTGTCTGTGATTCTCCCTCCTGCTGAGGTGTTAGTAATGCCAGGGGACAAGCTAGAGCAGATTGAAAAAGAGCAAAAAATAGGTGGTGGGAGGTAGAGGGAGATAAAGAGAAGTATAGATAGGCTGAAGAAAGAGAATATGTTCCAGAATTCTTTGTCAGAATCCTTTGTTGACAGCTGAAGCCCTGCTTTTGAACCTGGCACAGCAAAGCCTTGAATTGTCTGTCATTCTGATGACATGACAGTTATTGTCAGTATTGCCAGTATTGCCTGTGCTAAAGCATGCCTCTCTGCTAGTTTAGCTGTATCTTGCCCTGTATAGACTTTGTGTATTTGTGCATCTGTGTCGAAGTACAAGCACTGGCTGAAAAAAAACACTCCCTATAATCAACAAGCATCCTGTGTATTTGCCAGGCCAATTAAGAGTCATTCATTTGCTAATGAAGGCCCTGTCGAGGTCTAAACTGCTCCTAGGGGCATGCAGACATGCAGTCAGCACACACGCAGCCCTCAGCAAAGCTCAGCGCCACCAACATAGTCATCAGTCTGTGCCCGCTGCTGTGCGCGCCTCTCGCGTTGCCTACTCAGCACATCTCACCAGCAGCCCCTAAACACTAAAAAGTATAATTGAATTCATTATTTCCTGTTTTATGACTTGTTCCGCTGTGGTTTTAATTTGTCCTGTAAAAGATGAGGCAGGCAGGCAGTTCTTCTGCCTTGAATTCCCTCCAGTTCCCCTCTCCCAGGCTCCCTTGTTCTGCTACCGAGCTCGGGATTTTATGAGGCGGGGGTCTCCTGTATCGTGGGAGCCGTCTCTATCACTAATCAACTCCTCAAGGTTGCTACCTCCGTGCCATGCAGGAGGAGGTAGAGATGTGCTGCCAAATTGTGCGCCTAGCTACCTCTTTAATGGGCTAACTGCTTGACCTTCACGATGACTCCATCCTAACTCCACTCTGAAGAGATGGCCCATCTGTGTATTGATTTAGTCATGAGAATATAATCTGAAAACATTTCTGTCAATATTTTCTCCCTGCCTTCAGCTTCCTGGGGAGAGATGATGTTCAGCACAAGAGCAAGGTTATCAACAGCATCTTTGTGTTCATTGGAGACATACTGTATTTTTTGTGATAAGAAGCTTTTATTTTTGACTTTCTAAGACACAGACTTGGCAGAGCAGTTGTGCAGTCAGTGCCTCTAGGCTCTTCACTTTGGCCCCAATGACTGAAGATGACGGCTCTGCTGCCAGCAACAGCTTCCTTACCTGTTTTCCTGACTCCAGAGACTTTCTCCATTTTCTCCTCCCTTTTTCTACCTCCCACCATCCCTTTCTACTCATTTTCTTGTGTCAATCCCTACATCAATTGTTGCTTTGCGGTATGCTCAAGGTCTCTGCTGGGTAAGCTGGATGTGGACTTTGTGGGAGGGCTGACCCCTCAAACTCTGACCACAACAGATTCGAAGCAGTGCTGGTTGGCCTGAGCACACCACGTCACACTATTATCAAAGAACAGAAAAGAGCTCTGTGCTGACATTTTCTGCAACCTTGACAATTCAATGGCTGTCAATGACTTTGTATGACCTTGAGTATGAATAAGATCTTAGCTTATCATTGTCATATTTGTCATTATCATGGATGTGTATTGCGTTGTGATTTCTTTGCTTTTCACAATCATTACTACTACTTGGTCACTTGAACACTGGTACCAAGCTATCCAAACTAGGGCTATGAAACAAATGTAGTTTATGTTTTACTATTGGTGAGATGTAACAGTTTAATTTCATGCTGTCAACATAGAATTGGAATCAGATCATAAAGCATTATGGCACTTATACAGAGATGAACAGCGCTGTAAATTGGCAGAGTGCACTTCTGGCTCAGATGGAGTCAGATCTATTGTGCATTTTTAGTACATATGTGTTTAGCGGTTGGGTTGAGCATCAGCGATGACGATAATGATAATATCAGGCAATGTACCCTGTATTCATCTGTTTGTTTTAAGAACTAAATTTGGCAGAAGCGCCTGGTGAGACATTTTGAAATCCTGTATCTTATGCAACTGGGGAATGTAGGCCACCTGGTATAGGGGTAAATGTAGGTCTTCCTTTGTTCCTGCTGTGTGTGGGTCGAGCTCTGATGATGTCATGTGCAGTTGTTTCTATAGCAGGATCCGCCGTGGGCGGCTGGGCCTGGCACAGAGGTACACGGGAGATTTGGTAAGTGCCGTGATTTCACTGGGATCCAGCAAAGCCCTAAATACAGACTGAGATAAGTGATGTGTCAGAGCACAAAGTGACAAAAATCCAGAGATAGACAGGGTAAAATTGTGGCCTATTGCTATACCAACAGAAAGCACATCATTGCATTACTGAGTAAAATACATGCTGGGGTTTATAGTTTTTAAATCCGAGCTGCACTGGGTGACACTACCTTGTACTTTTAAGTGTGGGGTTAATGCATTGTGTGACGTGTAAGTACTGTCAGCACCTGCCTTTAGGTCCTTAGTACTGTTGGACAGAGTGTATTAAGAGACAGTAAAGTAAAAAAAAATAAGACAAGCTGTATGCAATGTGCATTTGAGTAGCTTGGGGAGGAGGGATGTGTTTTGAACACATGCCTGGCACGTACAACTCAGCCGAGCAAAAGAGCTTTGTATCCTCCCCACCAGGGGAAATAAAGAGAAGGTGAGACAAAAAACTTTTCCATTGCTCCAGGCTACTGTTACCTGGTAGCCGCAAAGGAATTTAAAATATCATTCTGCTGCTGCATATATACTAGATCTCAACAATAGACACACACACTCTTCTCACAGAAATGGTGTCTCTCGCATACACACAGCCATGTCAAACCTTCAGGAATACACTGCTGAGGGGAGAGAGAGAGGGAGACTCCTACCAGGCCTCAGGCAGCAAGAGGTGGTGGCTTTTGTTTTGGACATTGTTTCTGTGTATGTCTAAAAAATGATGATGTTAGTTTCACACGGTCACCACGGCTGCTTCTTTGACTCCCATGTCATTTGCATAGGTAGCGCTATTCCACCAGAAAATATGGGGCAGCTTTAAGAAAACTCCACTTTGGAGAGGCGGGCGGAGGAAAGGCGGGTGGAGGAGAGTAAGTGATAGTGATAGACGGTGTGATATAAATAGAAGTGGTGATGGCAGGATAATGCATGGCTCTTTCTGCCGGGCCGAGGTTCAGGCTTGTCAGTGAGACGAGGAAGAAGGGAGGAGGAGAGGGAAAAAGAGAGAGAGAGGAAGGGGGAAAACAGGGAAAAAGAGGTCTGGGTGTCTTTTCCAGGTCACTGTGGGCTCCTAGAGGTGCAGGAAGAACCCTTGATTAATTATGATCATTATTATCATCATCTTGGCCAGGGGCATTAATCACAGGCATGTCAGAGGACCGGACAGGAGGCAGGGGGAGAGTGGGAGAGGGAGCAGGCCTCGTAGTGGACACAAGATTGTTAGCATGTTAGACACACCCCTATCCCAGTGCCCCTTGCATGTGTCAGTGATCAACATCCATTTGTCCACTGTCAGCCCAGCATCTATCAAGGGTAGGCCTGTTGTCAATCCGTCCAGCTCCCACTGCTCCGAAACAAACTGACTAAACACACGGTGATCAATGATGGCTCTTTACTTGAAGTACATGCCAATAAAGCCAGCCAAGTATGAATTGACTGCAGCTAACTTGACAGCCAGTCGGCTATCCGGCAGAAAACATTGTTTGTCAGGACATCCGTCGTTAAACTGTAATGAGTGGTCATGACAAGTTGTGTTAGTGTCAGCACACTGGAATTTGCAATAAAGCAGTTCGTCTCAGATCAGTGTGAGGTTCAAGTACTGTCCTCACAAATCAATTTCAAATACTCACAAAAGCTTAGATACTCCTCTAAAGATACTTACCTCTGTATTAATCATTTTGAAGTAAAGGCCATAAACATATTTATACATTGTAGGAATCCTTGAGTCTATAACAAAAAAGCCAAATTGCTTAGATTTTTGACTCCCCATGCCTTTGACTTTGATTTTGTTTTTTTACATAATGACAATACCTAATCTTTTTAAGACTTTCCCCTTGTGTTTCTGACAAAAAAACACGCTTGACAGTTTAAAAATACATTTAACTATCTTTTAAATATGCACAAATATGTTTTATAGTGTTTTTCATCAAGTCAAAATCTAGCTCCCTTGGCCCTTCTATGTGTTATACAGTATGTTGTCTATATATTTTGTGTGTCACTTTGTATGAATGTTTTGAAAGGTACAGTTCTACAGCATATAAAAGTTACTATAAAAAGATATAAATATTGTATAAATTTGATATTAAAAATAACAATTTACTTACATGTTGCCCTTTCATCGTCTTTTGCTTTTTTTGTTTTATACTCGCTTCCTCAATTTTCTTTAGCTGACTTTTTCTTAACGTCTATTTTTCACCTTCACATCTCCCACACCCTCTCTGTGTGTTACACACCAAATGATAGACAGCTCAACGCAGCCATGACAACCATGAGCTAGAATGTGTTCGTCGCCAGCCAGCCTGCAATGCTGGGCACTCCACTCTGTCGAGACGTCTCTCTGACTTTTATGAATACATGTACACAGCTCAGAGCGGCGGTGGATTTGTCTTTATAAGTCTGGGTGACACGTCCGCAGCGGCCCCACTTCATTTATTCCACTTGCGTAGATTAAGGCTGGCATTACAAGTAAGGTCACACCATGCATCAATGTTACCTCGACACCACAGCGCTGCTGAGTGTGCTCAGACGTTGCCATTACTCCATCCCAGCTTCTCCACAGGAAATTTCCATCAATTTCTTGTTTTTGCATCTTCCTCTTTCCCCAGTTTCCCTGATCCTCAGCCCCTCTCATTCCTCCCCATCGCAGTGTGTTGCTGTGAGGCTGGGACAGGTGTAAACACTGCTCCAGGAACGACTCTGAGCCTCACACTGTGTCAGAACAGGTGCGCTTCTGGACAGGAGGTGTGAGGCAGGTGTTAGATGAAGCCTCGGCTCACGAGTGTAACTGTCAAAATGTCTGTGTTCCCCCTTCGGTGATGACATGTTAATCCCTAACACTTGGTCTCCACCGGGAGCTTCTACACCAGTCAGTCTGATAATAAACAGGAAGTCAAGGAACATCCTTTACTGACACCTGAAAAGTAATTAGATTTTTGGCTACTCCATCTTAATGTGCACCCGAAAACCCTCTATCTGAGCCATTTAATTTCTTGTCATATTTTCTGCCTCAGTCAAACCCTTAATGTTACTATACCTACATGATAATACTGTGTGTAAAGTAGGTTATCTCAAGCTAAAAACGCATCCCTACTTAGGTTTCTCATGAGAGGAGAAGTTTGACTTTGTAAATGCAGCTTGTTGGTGGTTGGTGGGCTGAGGTCCTCTTAACCTTAAACCGGCCTCTTTTAGCACAGGGACTCAGGGACAGCATCAGGGACGGTCATTTGTCCTTGCAGGTCTGGGTCCGTGTGAGGCGGAGAAGAGCTCTTAGCTGTGTTGATATTTATATCAGCATGCTCCTTGTCTGTCCAGGACTTTACACGGGCTCCCTCAGCCTCTTAAGTAAGGAATATCTCCTTGAAAAATAAACTTGACAAAGGAGAGTGTGACAGTGCTCAGGGCTGCTCTTTGCCTGTTTTCAGTGCTATCTTAACTGTGGGTAAAATATAAAAGTCTGTGGAAAAAAAAGTTGTTTGAAGCAGCATGGCAGTTTGATGTGTATTTTCTGCTGCTTACTATATCTGGTGTTGATTTGTGGTTAGATTTTTTGGCATACTGTATGTGTGTCAGCCGCCACTTTCTCAGTCTTCTGCCTGTTGTCTTGTATGAGTCTCCATCACAAGCCTGAGGTTGTTGTTTTTTTTTGTTTTGTTTTTCGCAGGCTGTTGGGAGGATTTATTCGCCTTTTACTACATCACTGAAACAGACTCGTAACTCATGAATGAACTCCATTCCACTCCAACGCCTTGGCTTGCTGCGCTTCAAGCTCCATCCTTAGCATCTTATAGCCGTCAATCAGGCTAATCTGCTCCCTCTCACGTAGCCACAAAGGCTTTGGCTTTTCTCATTGACATCTAAGAATGGCAGGCCTACCCTCTAACCGTACTCTCCAGCTCTGAGTTGTCCGAACAACATCTGCTCAATCCAACACTGGCCCCAAACATGGGTCAGAAACAATCTTGCTGTTGTATTCACAAGCAAGATAGGTGTAGCGGAACTAGATGAATGTTAAAAAAAAAAATGGCTACATATGATTTCCACAATTTAGGGTTTTTTTGTTGGCGGCAGTGTTTTATAAACAGTAACTGATGTTATTATCATTGTTCAATAAAATAGATCTTATACACAGCACTTCTATTTTAACGTAGTTCAAAATATTTTTTCATTATTATGGTTGACTTGGTTTTGAATGTTCACGGAGAATGATTGCTTCATATTTTACAGGCTCTATTGATTGTGTTGTCACCAAGCATTTTCTTTTGGTAGTCACTCAGGTGATAACATTTCTCAGTCGCCAGCCTTTTGTGTTGTGATGGTGGGAGTCTATAAGAAGTGAGGGCCATCACTGTCACCCTGGCGTATCTAAAAAAGACACATGGATGACTGCATCATGTAAAGGTGACATTTGAAGTGACACAGCCATGTTACATTACCAATGCAATGTTTGTAGCATCGAGGTGACCTCCTCTGCTCTCATCCCAGCTTTTATCCTGCCTGCCTCACCTTTGCCAAACGCCAGAGCTGTTTGTCATGGATGATTTGGTAATAAAATGAGAAAGGTGTTGAGTCAGCGACAGAAGTCTCCGTTCCACCTGGCCCTCTGTCATCCCTTTCCCCTTTCACACACGCGCATGCACAAGCCCACAGTCTGTGCATGTGTCTTGATCACACACATGCTAGATTGCGTACAGGGATACAGGCAACACACACAATGAAAAGGGTTTGTGATTGTAAGCATAAAACACACACATACTGTATGCTCTCTTACCCTCTCCTTCGCTCTCCCTTGTTCTTTTTCCTAACCTACCTGATACCAGATGTTTCATCTTAAAGTTGGCCCCAAAGACATTTTGTGGTGCTGATTACAGCATACTTAAATTTGCTGTTAAACACTTTTTTTTACACCCAAGTCATGGTGCGTTACATGCTATGCATTGTACTGGTGTCTTTGCCGAATGCAGAAATATGAACAAATTGATATCAAAAGTCACAGTGCAGTATAACTCTCTCTGCATTTATCATAACCCACTTGATTTGGCTGGGTCAAATGACTCAGCAAGCCAAATAATTGGTCTAATGAAGTGCAAAAAGCAGTCTGACCGAGTCCTTTTTCTGTACTAGATGCATATTAGTTCACCCTACTGTAGCTACCATTACTGACTGACTGAGAGGAGAGTATGGCAATGGAGAACACGAGCTTGATGGTCTCTCTGGAGCTTCAGCTGACATGAAAGGGCTGCTCAACAGTGTTCTGCCAACTTGAATACTTATAGCAGTGAAATTTCTTTGCGCATGAATGGTTTGAGTGATACACTTACTATGCATGAACTTTGTATGGGGTATAGACATCATGTGCCGCTTCCTAGATGACAGGCTTTCGTAGATTTAAAACTGGAATAAAAGGTACTTCTGAGTGATATGATATTACTGTTAATCTCGTGTTATTCAAAAACAGGTTTTTTTGTTTCATAGGGTGGGTTTATGCAAAGTGATGACCCAACAATGTTTTGGCTTCAGTTGTGGAGCAGAATATTGAGTGCCTTATGATAATCCGTGGCACCAATGTAGTGGTTGAGGATCATACATTATGCAGACTTTATGATATAAAGCACTGTAGTGGACCTAACCACCCTCTGTTCCTCACACATCCCTCATAAGCACACACACATGCATTCAAAATCACACTTATTCACATAACTCATATCACACTTACTCTACCATCCTGCTTTTTTTTAAGCGCACAGAGCAAGTAAACAAGAGTTACCAAGCAGCAGCTCCTCAGATGAATATTGTATACACCTAGTCTGGCTAAGTGTTGTTGTTTATGTCAGGGACAGTGTTTATGGTGCTTGGTGGGCCTCTTAGTGCAGTTAAGTTTCTACAGCATCCCACTATGGCCATCAATTTCAGTACAAGATCGTCTAGGTTTGTGTTTTTTCTCCCCCCTCTCCTCCCGCTCTCTTCTTCTCCTCCCTTCTTCCGTGCTCGGCTGGTGTTGCCTGCCTTCTCCCTCGTCTCCGCTTGCCCATCTCACCTTCCTTCCTTCCAGATGGCGCATTTCACAACCTGCTAGGCACGATCAATCAAGCCCAGATGCAGACTGGGCTATTAAGGTCAGTAATGATCGGCCTTTGAGCGTTATGGGCCCGGCTCCTGTTGTAAAGCCATGCATCAAACTCTGTTCCAGCACTCAGCTCGCCTGCCCTTAACAAGCCAGCTTAAAATATCGGCCGGAGGATACAAAATGAAAAGGGTACAACCTTATCTCTCCAAAGACAGGCCGCTGTAGCCCCAAGGTGTAATAAAACTACAGAACTTGGCCGTCGCCTGGAGTCATCTCTTTTATAAGCAATATCTTTCAAAGATCAGCTAAGCGGTGGGCTATGGGTGCTGGGTTGAGAGATGTAATGCATCACACCATATTCCCCTGCATGGGAAAAACCTCTGCTCACTATTCAAGCCTTTTCAGGGCAGCTAGGTTCTTACATCCTTGCCTCATACCCAACATGGGATTTAGATTTAATTGTGTTAGAAGAAGGGGGGATTTGACAGGGTCCTGAACCCTGCCCCCTCAGCCTGCTCTCACCAGGTACAAATGCATGACGAGTAACTGAACCAAAGGGAGGGAGACACCTAGAGGTCCTGGAGGACAGCTGCTCTTCAGTATGGGGCTGGGTCATCAGGCCATCATCTAACGGTTGCTTTAAATCCTCCTTATTGAGTTACCTTCCCATCAACCTTGTATTTATACCTGAAAAAAGCCAAGTTCGGTGAGTTTCAATCCAAGTAATGATTTGATTTGGATCCATGGAGTGTCAAGAGGCAGCAAAATCAACTGAGACTGCAGCCAGGGGAGATGGAGGGTCGTGGGAAATTGTGTGCTCATTGGATGATGGATGCTCACAGGAGGGAACACCTGTTATTTATTTGGTCATCCCATCCCTAGTCCATCTCCAATACAACCAACAACATTTACTAATATAGTTCCTTTGCAAAGAGACTTCATGTGCTCAGATGAGATAATAAATCTTATATGGGTTATGCTGCACGGGCTGCAGCTGCTGTCCATAATTTTACTATGACATATATTGTATATTTGGATGTCAGACACGGTTATTATTGAATGAGGTCTCTTCAGTGGCCACACAGAAAGCACTGACCGCCATCTCATACACCAATGGTAAGTCACTGATGCAATAAATAGAGCTAATGCTAAGATGGACCTTAATTAATGCATGAATAGAAGCAGAGAGGACATTCAGAAGGAAAGATGTGGCTTTTACCCGGTGTTCATCATTAACTGTTTAACATAAAAGCAGACCCAGGCTCCTCCCAGTGCCTAGATGCATTGACTGTACAGTAGCTGTGGTTTACTTATTCCACCCATCTGTTCGTACAGGTAATTACAGTTTTTGAGCCTGGTTTAGAATGGAATTTAATTCCCTTTCAGCTTTGCATAACCCATTTTTACAGGAACTGGACCAAAAACAAAGATTGAGTCAGACTCTTTGACTGTGCCAATGAAAATCTGCTTTTTGTTCAGAGCAAAGGATGGGCATTATAAAGAGCCATAATATTCTGGACTGTCACCCCAGCCTGGCGCTGTGTGTTATGATTACTCTTTGTATGTGAGAGCACCGCATGTGTCGTCAGCATGTGTGGAACATGATGTCTTCCTGTGTATCTGTGGATGGGAGTGTCTGGGTGTTCTGTGGTTGGCTGATGATGCCACGCAGCCCTGTCCCTGGTTGGCCAGTGGCCTTGATGTCACCCCAACCACAGCACACGCACCAACAGGCTGGGAGTCCAGGTCAGCCCAGCCAGTCAGTCTGGAACCTTTGCACAGGCCCATAAAACACAGAAGCACAGAGCAGAAAATTGAAAGCATCGCGGAGGTGCCATGCCTGTGCTGGAGAGGAAGATAAAAGTCTTTGGCCAGGGTTGGAAGCATCTTAGCTGGAGATGCATGCTGGGGGCTGTAGGATTTAATAACCTAAGACCAGGGGTTGTGGGGCTGGAAGCACACAGTGGCAGAGCACAGTAATAGTTTACAGTTGTATGACAGTAAACGGCAAACCCCTATGATTAATAATATAGCCGTAAGGCATGACATGGTCGTGCTGTCCTCCAAATCTGTTTTACTATTCTATGTATTATAGATAGACTTAGCGAACTGTGTCTTGTCATTCACTGTCTAAGATATGAGACTAGATGTCATGTTATGGCCTGTCATGAGCCTGTCTCCCAGGATCAAATAATGCTTGCCCAGAGAGACACGGGATGTTTTTAGTACTATGTGTGTGTGTGACATTTGGATGAAGTCATCACAGCTCCTGTTTGATCACCACAGTCCCTTTGTGGACGTCACTGTGACTAAAGTTGTCATGGAGGCAGAGGCAACATGATTTATCCTCAGAGCCACTCCTTCCTGCATTCTGTTATAACATCACGAGGCAATAAGTTGATGGATTTTCCCCAATTTGGTCCAAGCCCTGTTCCTCTTCCTTCCTTCCTTCCTTCCTTCCTTCCCTGAGAATTATTCTCTTACATGCTGTGCTGTCCACCACTCTCTGCCACTGTTTTACCAATGCCTGTTATTCTTCCATTTTTAACTGCTTGTACTCGTAAAGCCGCTGTGGGTTTTATCAGCGGAATAAAAGCTGAATGTTAGCCTTAGTGCACTGGGCCATTCCTTCAACTCACAGCCTGACAAATGAGTTGTGACCTTGAGTAATATTTGCCCATTATTCAGAAGGCACTGGAGCAGATATTAAAAATAGCCCTCATTTCACAAGCCACGGTGGACGAGGTGGTGGAGGTTGGCTGTTATCAGAGGTGCGTGTAGGTGTATAGAGTATGCATATACATATGTTTTGTTCTTTCCTTCTTTCTTAGAAATATGCTGTATTTTTGTATTTTGTATATTTCCGATGGCCATGAGTCGAGATAAAGATACAATGGCTTAATTGTATTCTGGCGTAATAAATCAGTTCTGTTGTGTCATTATTAATAGATAATGACACAGTTATCTATTATTATCTATTATCTATTATTAATAGATAATGACACAGGAGAAATTCCGGTTCACTGCAGGTTTTATGCAGTAACTACAATAGCAGTATAAAATACTTTTGTATTATTTACGTACAGCTTGGTTTAACTGTATATCATTCCAAGATTGGTGTTCCCACATATCCAGTAACAAACCTACCACGCATATTTCCCTATTCACCATCAACAATGTTAACATGAACTTCTACCACTAGCCATATACAGTCTCACTATCTGACGTGAAGAATGATGTTGCTCCGAGTTGATGAAATGCTCTGTCTTATGACAAAATAAGAAATGACATCAGGAACCAGTGTTTGATTTTGATTCAGTTTTTATACGAGACAATATTAGTTTCAGTGACATTTTAGCCATCTCATTTTGCGAGTTTTAGTCTAGTTTTGATTGATGAAAAACTAAAGCAAGTGAATATTTTCATAATATTCATTTGAAATTGTGTTAATTAAATCACAGTGATTTACTTTTGCACTTCCATATAGTCTGGGTAAAAACTTTTAAGTCTTAATCCGAAACTGAGATAAGCTGAAGATGTCATCAGGGTTATTTTCTCAGACTTTATAAATCTCCCTCCAGAGCCACAGAAGACATATACTGTACAAATGTTTTCAGAGGCTGAACAATATGACTTATTATAACTAAACTAATCATGTGTAAAATTTGTGTAATGCCACTTAATTTCAGTCAAATTGTACTATTATCTAAAATCTCCACAGTCAATATTTAACTTAGACACCTACTTTGTAGAAGAAAATAACCAAAATAGTTATGAAAGATTTTTTTTTTTAGATGAAACATGACAGTTCATTTAATAATACAGTGATATCCAGAAAGGTGAGTCATTCATATCACATCTATCTTTAAAGTGGCTATAATCAATATTTTTAACATTTCAATGACAATGTGACAATGTGAAAGGGGTCGCTCGCAGTGATGAACCTACAGAGAATTATCATCTGAATGTGCAGCCTCCCCTCAGCTTTACTTTATAGAAAGTTTCAGCTTGTTGGCTGTTCAGCCCACAACTTTACTGTTTTGGTTCACTCTCACCAGTCTCATAGTGTTGTTTTCAGCTGCAGAAGACAGAAGTTTTCAGCGAAAAAGCTCTAAAAATCCACTGTACATACCTGTTCAGCACCAAGCTGAGCTGGATGACCCTGATGAAGGCCACAAGCCAAAACATCATCATCATACTAAGTAAGTGTTGCTGGAGTTTTTGACCTCTTAAGACTTTTTCCCTTCTCCATGCACACTGGAGGTAGGTGAAGTTGTGCCAAAAATCAGCTTCTACATCACTAGCTGGTGAACATAGTGGAGCATTTAGCATCTGAAGAGCCAGATATGTGGTAGAGACCAAAAGCAGAGCTAAAAGAGAATAAATATTGGACATTCATCAGGTGGACATGATTATGACTATGAATGAATGATGTTGCTCTGTAATTCCTGGATGTGTAAATAAGCAACTGTTTGCTAACAAGTTCGCGATATCAACTTAAAAGGTGATGATATGTCAATGTTTCCGCTGCCCCCAAGTGGCCAAAAAAAAGTGATGTCACCAGACAGTAGTGTGTTTTATCAC
Source organism: Maccullochella peelii (assembly GCA_002120245.1). Lineage (NCBI taxonomy): Eukaryota > Metazoa > Chordata > Actinopteri > Centrarchiformes > Percichthyidae > Maccullochella > Maccullochella peelii. Next base: position 146,702 of record LKNJ01000287.1, read on the forward strand.
ATCTGTGTGATGGACAGATGTATATCTTTTCCTTTAAAATGTGGTTAAACCTTTGTCACTATCTTCGGGGTGTACTGTCACTATGATTGCACATGTTATTCTCATCAGTCAAGAGATTAGCTAAGGGTGCTGGTTCTGTTTACCTGTTAGTACAACTGATTATCCATTTGTCCATCTTTCATAGTATTGTTTGGTTTTCATTTATTGAAAAAAATTGTGCTGCAATTTGTCACAGTTTTTGTTTACAAAGGAACATTTAATTTGGTTATTATATTTTCATTGTGGTAATATTGTTGTTGACAGCTACATTTTTTGTGATAGGGCTCGTTGACGAAATTAACACTGACAGAAACTTCTGGCAGTAGGTTTGATTCAGATTGGACTCACCAACAGTAAGTCTGGATCCAGCTCTGGGCTTAGTCTGAGAACCTCTGGCAGTATTACGGGGTCCAAAACCCTTATGGTTCCCCCTATCCTTTCTTCCCGTCCTCCAACTCTGTCCCCTCTGCGTTTCAGCCCACACAGGGCCGTTTAGCTTCCTGGGGGCCAGAGCATGACTGCATGGCCGCTCTGCTGAAAAGCATGATGGGTAATAAGTGGAAATGGCAGCGATCCGGCTCACAGCTCTCTCTGCTCCTGCTCACCCAGCTCACAAATGCCAGTGGATGAAGATGGATCCATCCCTGGTTTGACCCCAGTAAGGGCTCTTGTGGTCACACCCTGTCTGTCCCTCTCTTTATCTCTCATTCCCACTCTCTCATTCTGACCCCAAAACACCACCTTGCTCTCTACCCCGCTTTCGCCCTGTAACCTTACTTATCTCCTTCTCATCACGTATCCTCTCTTGTCCTCTTCTTTCACTTTGCCTTTACAGTTCCACATACCACTGTCAGTCCTCTCCGTCAGTGTCCTGCCTCTCATTTTCATCCCTATAATATTTTTTGGTCACTCCTCCTTCCCTCATTTCCCGTGGCTAATTACTTGCTATACCTTCCTGGGCCTCTGTGTGATTTCACTCCCTCCATCTCCGGTTTTGTTTTACCAATGCAGGCACAGTTTCCTCTCACTCTCCCTTTCCCTCACCCATGCTTTTTCTCTTTCTCTTTCTGTTACTTTTCTGCTACTTTTATTCTATAACCCTCCTCACCCTTCCCGCTCCCTGACCCGCTCTCTCCCTCCCATCCTCCCCCCTCTCTCTCTCTCTGAGCTGGGTGTGCAGGCAGCTCCTGAGTGGCAAGGTGACATTGTGTGTCATATCAGCATTCCACGGCAGTCCCCTTTCTCTCCAGAGAGTAATTATTTCTTTCAGAGTGAAAGGTTCAATTTGCTATAAAAGAACAAGAGCCTCAGGTATAGAGGGAGTGAGGGTGGGAGCGTGAGGGGGGGAAAGAAGGAGAATGGAAGTGATAGGGTGGCAGAGAGAGAGGGAGAAAAGTGGGGGAGAAAGAGGACGAAGGCTGGGAGTGGAAAAGAATGAGAGGGTGGGACAGAGAGGCAATCAGGGAGGGAAAGAAAAAAAATGTGAGTGAGGGAGGACAAGCCAAAACGTTCCCTCTGTGTACTGGACACACTGTTCTCAGAGGAGAGCATGAGTGTGTGTGTGTGGTGGGGGAAATGTTAGTGAGGTGCTAGAGGTGCTGGGTGACGTCATAACCCCCTTGTTCTCCCTCTCTGGCCTTACGTCACCTAGCTGGGACTGAGCTCAGCTCACACCACAGCTTGGCAGAGACACAGAGGCCAGAGAGCACAAGTGATGTCCAGAAACAGAAAGTGAGCAGTGGTAGAAAGCAGTGATATTTGGGCCTTGTTGCTGCACCCTGGACTATATTTGTATCTGTGCTGGTATTTTCAGCCTTTTACATTTTTAAAAATGAAGCTGCTCAAAACAGAAAACTTGTGCTGGAATGCCCCTAAAGGATGTATTTTAGGGGGTGTGGGTGCAGGCACTGAGATATTTGTAGGTAAGCTGTCTCATTTCCATTCCATGTATATTCCCTTTCCACTTCTCCACACCCCCCACGCACTCTCTGCTGCTCCCTCTATCTTGCCCTGCCGGTGAATCCTGCTTCCCACAGTCACCTGCTGTAAATTGTTCCAGTCTCTCTGGTGCAGGAGTGTTTTTTCACCCCAGTGTCTTCCTGTTGGAGTGTCTCTCACCACTGGGATTAAGGAGCCTCTCCAGACAGGCTGAGGCGCTTATTTAAAGCAGCAAGCTTGTCACCAGGACTATTTTAAGTGGGAGCTTGAAAGCAATTGCTGCCGCGTTCCAGCACGATGTTGGCTATGAGTTATTATGCACTGCTTCAGTGGCAAGGAGCAGTGGAACCGAAAAAGGCTTACCCTGTTGCTTTCTGACTGGAGCCCATAGATGAATAGAAGAATGAGGGAATGGAGGATGGGGAAGACTTTAACACAAATGTTGCCATTTGTTAGTCTTTGTAATATAGCCTTTAGCAGATTTATGTTATAATTTAATGGCTATTCCTTTCAGCCAGTATCTGTCAAGCCAATTGCCTTGGGGACAACAAGAGGCATTCAAAATTGGTTCACTGATCATTTAATTTCATGAATTCTTAAAAAGAATTGCACTGATTGGTCATAACTACCATGCCTCAGGCCATTGTCCTCTATATCATATCCAAATAATGCCTTTAATATGTTTAATTCTGTTCAGATTGAACATTGTCTCTTCTCCACCAAATGAAATACATAAGCTTTCCTCTGAGGTGTGTACCCAGCTTTGCCTGCTGAATATTTGGAGTCAGTCCCATCAACAGAAGCAGCAGAGAATCTTTCTGGGCGAAAGAGCTGCTGGATGCAGCTGGGTCTTGCTCTGTTGACTGAAGTGATTTTAATGTTTTATTGATTTTTTGATTATTTTTTTTTCTGCTCCAGCCTCCATATACACACTCTTACTCTATCTTCGTCATGAGTAACAGCCAAACAGGCAACACACACACACACACACACACACACACACGCACACAGGCTATGGTCCTGGTCCCCATGTATCCACACCCGGCCGTGCCAGAACAAGGGTGCCGAACAAAAGTGCTAACGATGATAGTTGGAGGTGTTTGATTATGACTCACCTCCAGTTTTACTGAATGTTCAATGGTTTTCCCCTATGATTTTCTGAAACAGACCTATCCTGACCACTTAGTAGCTTTTTATCTCCCATTCTGCATGAAATGGAAGAGGAGAATTAGCAAGAAAAACAAAACAACACAAAGTAACAAAACCATAAACAGGAGAGACTGAATGACAGAAAGGGGAGATAAAACACACTTTCATACCCCCTCCCAGAGGTGTCTGTTAAAGTGGGAGGGAGGGAGGGAAGAGGAGGAAGAAGAGGGTAAGGAGTAGCGGGTAAGAACAGAAAGTGTTTACAAGGGAGCTAAAGTAGCATCTGACGCCACTGGATGCAGGCTGTTGTTCTTCTCTCACAGGCATTAGAGCAAACCACACCACTTCATCTCTCATATGCGCATGCATCAACATGTCCAAGGTTGTATAAATCAAACCACTCTTGCTACTGAACCAGCATATCCTGCCCACCACGAACAATTACCACCCCACCCCTTGCTCAGATAACAAAGTATCCTATCTTAATAAGCATCCACCATGGGGAGCTAATGGTCTCTCTGCTCCTTTTAATTTTATTCATACCTAACTATGAGATATTAATAATGAATGCAGAGTAAACAACAGTTTAAGATGCTGGCCACGCCATTGTGGACTAATTGGCTCATTAAATGTAACATTAGGTGGGAGAGGGGCCCTTGATTGGGAGCTGTAGGCCCCAGTCAATGCTAACACTCAAAGATCATTGATCTTTACCCAGCCTGCACTGCTCTGATTAAAGAGCAATAAAGATGGGGCTTGTTCCCCACGGCTCCATAACACTGCCACGATTCCCTGAAAGTGCCTCAGACGTTGCCCAAACGCAGACTGATATTTTGTCTGTCATGATCCTACTGCCATGCATGCCATGGAGGAGCAATAGGACCACACAGACACAGCTGTGGCCACGGCCCCCAGAGTAGCAGAGGTGCTAAATGGTCCGAGGAAGAGATCGATGAGAAAGGGACTGGCTGCGTCCATCAGATCCTAAGCACCCAGAATTTCACCTCACTGCCCAGGCCCTGACGTGACGTGACGTGTGTGCGCGATTGCTTTTGAGGGTGTTTTAGCCAGGTTCTCTCGGATGTTGCTGCAGGGGTCTCTAAAGTGCCTCTAGGCAGTACTTTGCTTCCTCTTTAAAAATTGAAGAAGCCCAAAATAAATAGGGGAGAGGATCCCAGAATTCAGCCCTACGCCGCTCTGCCAGGCATGAGGACTGTTGACTGCTGAGTTTGGATCTAGCAAATTATTCTTCTGTGTGCTAGCTAATGCATTGCACATATGCACAGATGTGCTATAAGCATGCACTGAGCTACAAGTAGCCTATGTACTGAAAGAGCTCACATATTACAGTAAACAAAGCAGTGTGCATGACTCTCAGACCTTTCCAGGGTGATCTGGTGATGATTGGAATTAGGGGACAGAAGTGTTGCAGCCCAGTGGCATCTGGCCTGAGCAGGCTAGCAGCCCAGTTGACTGCCTCTACTGACCAGCTATAGAGAGCAGTTTTATAGCAGCGCTCCGGCCTGGGCATTGACTCCAGGTCTAATAAACATCCAATATGTTATCCCACCCTCACACAACAAGCAGAGATGATACTCTGTAAAAAGACAACAAGCCCTCAGATTGGCCTGCAATAAAAACCTTTTTACACACTATGTGAACCTGTAAAGGCCTTGCATGGCAGGGCAAACAGACCCTGACCAGTTGTATAGGGACTTCAGGTGTTACTGGTAAGATAGACTGCTGTGAAAACGATTAAAGATTACCTCTCTGAAAGGTGACAGTGTTACAATTCAAAACAGATTTAAGTAAGCATTACTGTGGTACTGCTTAATGATATTATTACCCAGCATATAATATAGGTCATGGGAAGGGGCAGCATATTCTTATGTGCAGAGTAAAATAAAGAAAACAGCTGTGGAAATGCCATTCTCATGTATGCTCTCTGGTGTGAAGTGTATTTTTTCTCCTACAATACAAGGTCAATATGCTATTATGTTAAACATAATGATTAATATAGGCCTTTCATCTTCCTGGTGGTGGTGAAAAATGCTCTCAGTTCTGTAAATGCTGAAAGGCGACCATATCGGGTTAAGGAAAAGGCCTTGTTGTATGTCTCCTATTATTGTCAGTGCTGTTTAAAATGTTGTGATTTACTGATCGTGGCATTTCACATTGGGAAGGCCATGACTTTAGATGCATCATGTTAATGTTACTTTCAACTTCACTACACTGTGGGTATCTTTTTTTAAATGTGGGAAGTGGATTTTTCCTCAGGGATTTGTTTGAAATTATTTCCCTGTTGCCTTGGATGTTCATTTTGATAAATATGCTAAAATCCCAGCACTTGAAAATAAACATCTTTCCTTCTTTAATGGCTAATCCCTTTGACTTGCCGCTGCCACGTCCATGTTCACACCCAACAGCCATTACAATGAACTGAGTATGTGGAGCAGCATAGCAAGAAATCAAACCATGATAACGAGTGCCTCCAGCCTGGTTTAAGGCATGGGCTGATATCTTCTGTGCACAGCCCTCCTTCCCATCTCTCTCCTACACCCTCATCTGCCTCTCTTCCCGCTTCAAGCATGCCTGTGCAGCACCCTTCCTCTGCCCTCCACTGCCCCACCTTCCTGATCTCATCTGGAGACGGAGCAGGTGCTATGGAGAGATAGAGGATGGTTGAGAAAGGCATCTCCACCCAGGCTAATGACTCCTGCTCCTTTCTCAGCTCTCCATGCTGAAACTGTTTCTCTGCAGCAGCCAGGCTGAAGTCAGATGACAGCAGGAAACATCACAGAAGTCGAGGGAGACTTGAGATGGTCTCCTGCAGATGAGGAAGAGATTGTTTCGAGTGTACGCACTCACATAACAAGATGCTCGTCCTCACATCCGCATACGTATACACATACTGATCAAGATGCACGTGTGTGTATGCGCTCTCTCAAAACACTCACATCTCCCAACTCATCAACTTTCAGAGATGCCAACACAGGCTCCTTTCCTTTCACGCATACCTTGGTGCTATATAGAATATGGCACAATTATATCACACTACATACAGTGTCACTTACACTGAAGAAATGTTTTTTTCTGTCTGTTTTTATCTCTCTCATTCCCTCCCTCACTCCGACACTAATGGACACAACATACACACTGTACTGTGGAAAGGCAGCATTTTCCATTGACCTCTGTGTCGCCAGACTGTGATATTCAGCCAAGGTCAGCAGTCATCAGCAGGAGGCCTGGGGAGGGAGAGGCAGTTGAAAAGTTCAAACAGCATACACATAAACACACACCAATGTACAGTACATGCACATGCACTTACGTACACAATCTACAGCAGAGAGGATAATGGGCTGTGCTCTGAATCAGTGACGCCACAGGTCACAGCAAGTGACTGTCAAAGAACACACCCTGTGACTTACACTCTTGGTAAGTGAGCAGCACACACACACACTAATAATAAGACAAAATCTAATAGGAAATCTAATATGATTTGCAGTTACGCTATAGAGCTCTGTAGCCTAGTTCTATATTGTAATATACACGCTGAAACTTAGAATGGGAAATACTGAAATTACTGGGCTTGCTGTGTGCATCAGTTTTACAAGACTGAGTTAGACTAACTTTGCATACTTCTCCAATTTTGTGAACACACACATACAGAAACACACATTCCCACACCGAATGAGAGACAAAAGGGGATGGCGGGATTAACGGATCAGTTCCCAATTTCCCCCAGCCGCCCAGCAGTAATCAGATCATCTTGCACCTGACGTGAGGCCTGAATTCCATTAGGCTTTATTAGCAGTAATTATCCCCTGCCTCCACCCCATGCTGTTCTCTCACTCCCTTTTCTCCTATTTTTCCTCCGGATCCTGACATTGCCCTCTCCTTCCTCCATCCTCTTCACTCTACCCCCATTTTTGCCTGTGGTTCTCCACTCACACCCTTACTGTGAGTTTCATGCCACCCCTAAATTGTCTGGATGGCTCATTCATGGCTTGTAATTCTCTCTCTGTCTGTCACTTTTTGGCCATTGCCCACATGTAAACCCACATATTCCTGCTGAAGGGCAAACAGACACACACACATGCACACTTGCATTCATGCACACGCACATATACACCTTTTGCTTTTACTCTTAGTGGACGTACGAATGAAAAAGCCACTTCAGTTGCTCTCTAATAGCACTGAGGGATGCAACAGACAATCATCCTACTTTTTTTTTTATTTGTTTCTTTTTGCAGCGGGCCCAGAGATGAGATGGACAATCGTGGGCTCTTTTGGATAGTGTTTCTCACTCAAGCAGGAAGGAGCAAAAAAGGCAAAATCCTCCTGGGAGCAGCTTTTTACTCCCAGTTTGTGTTCATTTGTCCCTCCCGCTCCCCTCTGCTGCCTTTGGGAGCGAGTCAGCACTTGTTTTATTGGTCGTTACTGTGTGTCAGGGAGCAAATCGGTTTTTACTCACAGGTGCGAGTGGAGGACAAGTGTGAGTGTTCCATTACTTTTTGTATCAGGTTGGAATTATCTGGGTGCGAACGGGTTTGTCCGTCTGTCTCTGTGTTGGTACAGGATTGTGCGTGAATAGAGGGTGTGTGCATTTGTTAAAAAGCGAGAACCATATTTTTCTATTTACTTGTTTGTACATGAGAAAATGAGTATATAGATATATTTGAGGTGTAGCAAAGTAGAAGATGGAGCTGATTCCCTCTGTGCTGTTTATTATCACATTTTGTGTAATTATATAATTACCGCTAATCACCCACCTGAGGTGGCAGTGCTCTGCGGCAACACACTATTACAGAACAAACACAGCGACCTCAGCACATCTCACACTCATTAACACACTCCTCCCCCCCTCATTCTCTTTCTCGCTCTCCCTCTCTATCGCTCTTTTGCTCACTTTCTCTATGCTCATTATCTCTTGTCTTTATTTACATGCATGAAAACACACATGCATGTGCCTGTGCGCACTCTCTAATGTAATGAGGATCCCAATCAGCCGTAATGAGTTGAATAGCATTTCAGCCGCAGATAGGGGAAATTTATAGAGAGAAAATCTTCCCAGCAGGTATGTTTCTGATGTGAAACGGAAACAAGAAGAAAGCATCTCCAAATCACATCTGATGTTCCATCCTTTTGACAGGCAGTTGAGAGAATGGGGTAATAGTGTAGCATTGCTACATACTGCACATTAGTTAACTGAATGTGCCAGTCTGCAAATGAGAGAGAATGAGGGGGGGTGTGGTGAGAGCTATTCAGAGGCAAAAGACAAATCTCACATTTCAGACTCCATTTAAAAGAACATGAAATCCAATATACCATACCAATCTAGTGCACACTGTCATTGCTTATGCCAGTAATAGCAATCAGAGATATTGTATTCACTCCCCTCAGCCTCCCGGTGTCAATTTATGTTTGCCAGTAAATATATTAAATGTCATTTAAGCCTTTTCAAGAAGTTTATTGTTTTGCTTTTGTTTTGTGCCGTCTGGTTCTTGCTGTTTGTCATCCTGCAGATCTTGACACGGGCTTTTATTAATCTGCAGGCTGGATGGCAACTCTCACTAGCGCTCTCCAACGTCCCACTGTCATCTAGTTGTGTAAATCTCCCGGCTAAATTAAATTTTACCCTCAGCAATGGGCACAAATTGAAAAGACACATATACAAATCTAGGTATTGTATTTACACTGGTCAGTGAAATTGAGTGACATTTGAGTCATGCATTAGTGTGGACACCCTCTGGACTGTAATAGCCACCCCCTTGCCTCCTTTGTTTTTGAGCTATGTGAAAAGAATCCAGCAGGAGAGGAAAGGAATTCTGTGGATGAGGAGATCATCCACACACTGACAGACACACACACAGAAACAAACTGCTGCAGTAGCTAGGGCGCCCACTGAGAGGCATTATGCTTGCAGACAGTGTGACAGGATGGCACAGAGAGGCCCCCAAACATCTCGCCCACATAATGAGACAGGGCAAGAGCATTGGGGCCTCTTGAGGAAGAGGGGGGTTGGCGGTGGGAGGAGCCATTGGAACATGTCAGTCCTCATGTAGCCCGCAGAGGACGTGCTGGACCCCTCTGTCACCAAGTGTATCTGAAGGATGGCAGCTGCAGACAGGCTGTCTTGTTTTATGTGTTGTGTTTTGTTGTGTGTGGACCCCAGGAAGAGTAGCTGCTACCTTAGTGGCAGCTAATGGGGATCCCTATAAAGAATAAAGAGCATGCACAGCTCAAATGGCTCATATCTGGCAGGCAGAATTAATTTATCACAAGGCAGAGACAGACAACACAGCCCAACCATGTTCATCAGATGGAAAAGGAACTTTAATTAAGTTTGTGTGTGCCTATAGTGTGTGTGTGTCTCTCAGCTCTCCCTGACAGATAACAACCTGCATTAGACTTAAAGAAGACTTGAGACAGAGAATCTAGTTTGCACAGTTTTTTCCATCTCCTCCAAGATTCCCCTTTACGAACTCTGTAGCACTGCAATTCTACCCACTCTAAAAATGCAGTGGCAGCACTTTACAGGCCTCACTGAAGCCTATTATTGTACAGCACAACTAGTGCTGGAGGCCTGTTTGTAGGTACACAGATGTATGGCCATCTTCATTCCCATCAAGTATCACTTAGGGATACACCTTGTTTTAGCTAATGGGTTGTAGCAATTGCTCTCAAACTGTGGCATCTTTAGGGGGTTCTAGCTCTACGAGGAGACTGACTCCATTACTGTCACCATCAGCTAGAGGAGGAATCATCTAAAACTCTGGCTGCAGTATTCATCATGGGTCATGAAATCCGCAGCTGGGTAAATGTTAGTCCAATTCTCTTGACTAAAGACCAGACTCTCTGTATTTCTATCTCTCTCCTTCTCTTTTTGTGTCTATCTTTTTCGGTCTCTCTCTTGCTGACCTCTATATCTCTCTCCAGTGTCTGTGTCTGCGCTCCCTTTGGTAAAGCAAGGGGAGGTTTGCACACAGAGATGAGGGGGACTCCAGCCCAATCTCATTTAGGCAGGCAGAGGGCAGAGTGCCACCAGGAACCTCCACTCGGTTACACCTGAGGGGTCCCTGCTATGGAAGGAGGATATGCAGCTTTGCATGCAAATCACTGCCAAGAGCCTGCCATCTTACACAGGGGCACAGAAACACTGCCGCCTGATTAACATGAAGGGTATTTGAACTCTGCTCTGCAAACATGTGTTAAAGACCGTGATTTTCTCTCTGAGTGTTGTATCCATCACATGTGTTCTGGCACCTGGGAACATAGGGATGACATTCCCTGACATTTCATGCTTCCATGTGTCATAAAGCTGACATAAAGGTTGAGATACAGCTTACTTGACGATGGATTGGCTGTCATAAACACTGATGGCACTACATAACAAATGATGCTAAATTTTCATGGCACTGTCGTGACATTGAACAATGTCGTCTGTGCAATCGAATCTGGAGCTCATTTTCCAAGCACTGACCTAAATCTTAGTAATGTCACTTCAACCAACATGTTATGATTGAATGATCGTACGCTATTTGTCATTAGAAGTCATTATACAGCTTAAATATCATAATCAAACTGTTATTTGTGATGCCGTTATCCGTGCATTAAGCTCTGAGGAAATCAACATCTTTCAGTGTCGTCAGGATTCAACTGCACGCTGTATTTTACTTTGAACAGTCAAAGACACAATGCTCTCTTTGCCTTTCAAAAGTAAATGTATTCTGTGGTGTAGATTGTATGTTACAACAGTTCTGTTGCAATTTCTTTTAATAACCATTTTGACATACAGAGTAAACACACCTCTACATTTTGTTTTGTGCAAAAACTTCATCCACAATATAGCCTCTGTAATGGTAAAGATACATTAGACAGCTTAAACTTAGAAAATGAAGCCGCTTTTGTATGCCCTCCTTCTGTTTGCTCAGATGTGTGTTTGTGCATCTGCATATGTGTATGTGTACCTCTAGTGTAGGCCAGAAGCTTAGGGCGAGCCAAGGAGATTGGTAGATTGGTCGTGTCCTCATCCGTATGCATGGCTAGGTCTCCTCTAGAGCTCTTTTAATGATAACTGGTCCCATGCATTGTTTACTAAGATGACAGGTCTATTTTCCTCTGATTTATAGCTCTGTGGCATTCAAGGAGATACTGTACTTATTACTTTAAATGCAGTATGCAAAAACAAGTCAAAGAGACAGGCAGAAGGAGGGAGGGGTGTGGACATAAATTAAGGGTCATTGTTCTCCTTCTGCTCCAGACCGAGCAGCTGTTTGTTGAGGTCTAGACAGAGAGCTGAGAGCTGATCACCTTAGGAGGTCATCGCTGCTCTCAGCCCCCACTCACTTGGCTGCCAGGACTCTAGAGTGGAGATGTAGGCATTGTCAGATTACCCTGTCAACTACATCTTTATATTTTGTTTTGTGTATTTGGGCAAGTGGCCGGGCTTCCTCTCTGGATCCTTATATACACAGTCAGGGGGAAACTCCCTCTGGTGGTTGAACACCAGTGTCACACACCTAACTGTGGTGATAAAACACCACTCCAACTAACCCTAACCCCTCCCTTCCCCAATTCTACTCTGCAGAAAACTATGAAAACACTACTAGATTTATTTTTTTTAGAACAACTTGAGCATTACGAAGGTATGGGAAGGTGGTGGTGAGGAGAGAGGTAAAGAGGAAGTAAAGGGATAGAGAAGGAGATGGGATGTCATTGTTTTGATGGATTTAGTTACAGTAGCACAGAGATCAATTATTCAGCAGAGACATGCATGGTCACAGGATTAATGGCGCATGCAGCGGATAAATCAACCATTGGTCTCGAACCTCTCTGGGAGAGGGGAAACAGTACAAGACAAACATAGAAACTCGTTTGACGTTGGCATTTTATATCCATCCTTTACCATTAGTAACCTTGAGATTTCAAGAGAGAATGAGGACGGAGAACACATCCAGCCACAAATAACCATCCAGATTTGGGGATGTAATGTCAAAAAATGAGCACATTATATCATCTTGAATGCCGATTTGGCTCCGAAGGACAGAAGTATCTCTCTGTCCTCAGACTGTGGAAGGATATGAAAAAGGAGGGCTGTAGTTGCTGTTGAGAGATTGAAACGATGCTATATATTACAACCTCTGGAGACCTGTCGGCACTCCAACTTACTATCCCCACCACCACCATCTCTGTGTCTGTCTCTGTCCCTCTCTCTTTCTCTCTCTCTCGTTCTCACTTTGACTTTGCTCAGGGTCTTTTTTTCCCTTTCTGCTTTACTGTTACATTTCTCATCACAGCCCCTTTGTGTATTCATATAGTGCATCTATCCATGTTCTTGTCTGTCTGGCTGTACTTGTATTTGTATGTGTGTGTGCATCTCTCTGCCTGATTGAATTTGCTACACTCAGGCCCCTTCCCCCCTCCTCCATCCTTGTCTGTCCAGATTGTACCTGTCTGGTACTTGAGGTACGTTTTTAGCCCATGTATCTGTGTGCGCCTATAATTCCCTTCCTCTATTTGTCTGCCTTCTTTATCTGTCTGTTTCCTTTATCTGTCTGCTCCCTAGCTGCTGCCCCAGCCCAAAACAGCCCTCATGGCCTTCCTTCTCTCCTACAGTGGAAATCACATACCCTGGTCAGGCTCCCATCTTCAAACACCAAGCTTTGCCCAGTCAGAATGTCAAATCATTTCAGTCTCAGTTCCATTTTTCTTTCTCCCCTGTGTTTGTTTCTATGGGCCTCTCATTCTCGCTCTGTCTTTCTCTTTTTTTCGCTATTTCTCTATTTCTGTGTGCATCTCTTTCTCATGCACATACGTTCACTCTAATATATTTTCTCTGTTTCTCTGTCCTCTCAGTGGTAATCTTTATAGCACTAGTGCATCGCTGTGTCCAGAAGTGTTTCTCTGAAGCCAAAGCTAACCTTCACCTTCCAGATTAGAGTAATCACAATTAATTAAGAGTAGAGGGAGTATGGAGGACTTTGGCCATATCAAAGCAGCAGCAGGACACAGAGAGACATTTTGCATGTGAGCAATGGTGGAGGAGGGAATAAGGGAGGGGGGGTGCATTGAGGCAGCCATTGTGGAAGTGGAAGGATCAAAGCAGAGGATGGTGGCAGAGTGCTGTCCCCTGCTGTGCAGCTCAGATAAAGACAGGTTAGTGCCACAGGTCTCCTCAGTGAGAGGGAGCCAGGCACGAGGCCAGGGGAGATGCATGAACAAGCCAGCTTACAAACATCTCATAATAACTCAGGCAGAAGAAGCCCTCTGAATTAAAGTGTCACTTTTCATTTGCTTTCCTTTCCCTCTTTTTGGCTCACTGGCTGATTTTTCCCTCTCTCTCTTTCTCTCTTGTCTGCCTACCCCACCCCTATAACCATCCAACCCCCCCTACTTCCTTCTCCCCATCACAATCCGAACATAACATGGACTCCTTCGGTTGCGTTCCCCACTGTCTTCATCACAGGGCTGCCCGGGGGCTCTCAGTCTCCTCCATCTGCCTGCTGTGTGTCTGTGTCTTCTCCCTATCTTTCTCTGCTTGTCTCTCTCTGTCTGTTTGTGGCAATCCCCGTATCTCCAAATCTGTCTTTTGTGTGTTTGGCTTTGTGTCTGTCTGCAGGGCTCTCTGTCTCCATACACACATACAGTCAGAAGTATGGGCATTGGCAAAGTTAAAGTTTTTTGGCTAGATGCTCATATACAGTGGAATACAGACATATTAATATTCCACAAAGGACATGTTGTCTTGGGTCAACACTTGTTGAAACCGTGGCAGCACAAACAAGGAATAAAGTTAGCTTTGCACTCCAAGAACATTTTTTCAATACTGAAAGTGCCTCACCAAGTCAGTCTGGTTATCTATGTCGCTGACAGCTCCAGAGCACACTTTTGTTTTCAGTGTGATGCTGTTGACCTTTTATAAGCCCTGATAGGGCCAAACTCAAGGGTATGTGTGTTAACAGAGAAACTGCTCCGCACAGCCAGGCTTATTATTATTATTTTTTAAACTCAGTTAGTTGATAAGTTGTTGGAGTCGCAGCTCTGCACGGGGGATATGACGTAGTAGGCAGAATATACAGTCTGGGTGAGCTTGCTGCTGTTTCTACAGTACCTCCATGATTTATGTCATTACTGTCATTGTTGTCAATCCTACTAATCCCGCCGCTGAGCCTGGCTATCCAAATTGGGTGTGCTGGGTGCTGTCAGGGCTGGTGGGGAGAGTGGGGATAGAAGCGAAGTGCACAGATCTGATGAAGGTTGTTGCCACGCTCTGAAGTGGAGCACCATCTTTTCCACCGTGTTAGGAGTGGATGGGGCAGCTATCAGTCTTTAATTGGGCACTGTGGGCCATAATAAAGAGATCTCGGAGTATGGAGGAATAAAATGAGAGAAAGATACAGAGCGATATGGAAGGCCAAAGAGTGGGGTGAACCTAGTGCGCTTTAATGCAGTGCGTATTGGCAGGTGTCGCTCTGCCTAATTTCACGCCTCTGTGAGTGAATGTGCACCCAGACGATCGCCACTTCCAAGTCCCTTCACTTTCTCCCTCTCTCTCTCTCTATTTCAGTCTCTCTGCTTTAATGTATAGTCGGTCGCAGTGATGTGTTTGTCCTTCCACACTGACTGTGTGATTTGGCCTGCACAGAGCGTGGACTTTGGTTCCCCCTGAAACCTGGAAATGCGTACCTGTAAGCTCCATGCTAAATATGCAGCATAAGCGCTAAACAGAGGCATGGTGACAGTTAAGGAAGCACAAGGGCCCGCCTTTTCCATCTGTCACATCCAGGCCATATGATGAGGAATGCGTGTTCATTTGCCGGCCTGTTGGACTTTAGGCCAGTGGGTAGAGACGACGACAATGGGTCAACCAATGGTGTGTGTGTGTGTGTGTGTGTGTGTGTGTGTTTGTACGTCACACAGTGGGACTTTGGGACTCAGAGTTTGACACAGGGGCATCCTGTGGCAGCAGAGATGGAAAAGAGTTCTGATCCTTCATGACCTGACCGGCTTCTTGCGTGACCCTCTGTTGCGCCACAAACCTCCTCTCCCATCCTCACCCCTCTTAACCCTCCCTCATCTTTCTTCTCTCCTTCTTCCTCATCCTTTACCCTCCTCTCCCCTCATCACCGTTCTTCCCTCCTCACCCCTCCTCACCCTTTCTGGCCCCTCCTTCCTGTAGTCTGTGTTTGTGTTGGGAAGATTAAGCTGCTCTGACAAAGCTGTGTTTACAAATATGCAGGCAGAGAAACAGGCCAAGCGACGCTGAATAGGAATAGAATACAAATTGCTTTTTTATCTCTCTTAGGGCCAGGGCGAGAGAAAATGTGTTTGCGATTGTTGCTCCTCCGCCTGTGAAGGATAAAGCCTCAGTACTGGGTTTGGGCTCCCTGTTAGCATTCATTCTATCCTCTCCTCTCTCTGTGTCTCTCTCTGTGTCTCTCTCTGTCCTCCCACTCCCTTTCTTCCCCCCATGCTCTTTCTCCTCTTTGTCTGCTCCACACTCTCTGTCTCTTTCTCCCCGGCGGGAATTTTTTTTCTTGCTGTTTCCTTGGTAATCATATCTCCTCCCTTCTTTCCTCCCTAACTCTCTCATGTCTCCCTGATGTGTGCTCCTCTCTCCTCTATATGTGCTCTACTCCCTCTCCCATCACCTCATTCCCCCAATAATGTTCTCCATTCCTCTCCCCCCTCGTGTTTCCATACAAGCTGAATATCTCCCTCTTTCATCCATCCATCCTTTTTTCTCTCCTCCGCTCAGTAGGACTTGTCATGATTTACAGTCTCTCTCAGCTCTTCCTTGCTCACACCGGAGATATTGGAAATTTGGAGTGCCTATAGATCACGGCAGGGGGAGAAGCCGCGAGCCTCCGCTAATCAGCCCTAAAAGAAGTGTGGAGCATTACAAATCTGAGCTCTCTCTTACAATTAGGCAGCATGTCTGCCTGGCATAACCCACAGCAGGGAGGCTGAGCCTGTGATGTCATCTTCAGCAGGTCTCCGCCATGTGTTTGTGTGTGTGTTTTAGGGGGAAACAGTGGGTTGGATGGTTTGCTCTCATTAATGCAGAGGACGTGCTCCCCTTCTTCACACAGTGGCACTTTTATCCTTACCTCAGCTAACACAAGGGAAGGTTAATGGGCGGTCATACAGACTCAAACAATGCCATCTATGTTTATTAAGCAGCAGCAGCCTCACCATGTGATGCTTTTATTAATTCATTGTTTAATTTTAAATACGGCTTTTGAGGACAATGACAGGACTAAAGCCAGATCAAATATTCTTTCTGGAGGGATTCTTTTACTGCCCGCTTAGTAGCTAGTTTGTACCTGTAACTCTCTCCCCCCTCTGTCCCTGTTTCCATACAAGTGAATTCATATTCATGTTCTGTGTTGATATCTCGTTGGCTGTTCTCCAGCACATGCATTTGGGTTTGGTGCGATGGAGACACCCAGTACGGGAAAGACTTCTTAGACCCAGCTATTTCCCACCCACCAAAAATGACAGCTAAAACCTGACCTCTGACCGTGTGTCTTTAAAGTGTGGCACGATAAGCTGATTGCTGTATCCGTTACTTCCATCTTTTAATGGAACGAAGTGCCTGTCGTGGTTGATGGTCCTGGGTTCGTAATGCAAACAGATGTCCATTACTGTTTCTGCTGCAAGACATTTTTTCCATGTCTGTTATAGACAGGCAATCTAGAGGTCAGCTCAAAGGTTAGGTGATAAGGAAGCAGTGTCTTGTGTCGTGGCAATCAGAAACACTCGAGATAATGACTGGTTTCCATTTGCCATTTTACCTTTTACACATATACTTAACATCCATTTGTAACCTGTCATCCCTCACATTAGTATAATTTGCTGATCTCCTCACATAGGCTTTTAACTAAAGCTATTTTGCTTTATCAAGATGCAGCAAGTTCGAACACAAATTTGGAAGACAGCCTATTATTATTTCAAAAACAAAGACTTAACTTGAGGTTTAATCTGTAGTATCTCCAAAGTAAGGCCACTTTCTTACTGTATGTGTCGAGCAAAGTCAGCCGAGGAGAGAAGAAGGGAAAGATCAGAAATGTGAAAGCCTGAGTGAGGGGAAGTGGAAAGAAAATGTTTGTTACCGTTGCTGTTTAGGCCTCTGCTCATAGTGTGGGTCCTATAGAAACACAGTTTGACTTTTGAGAAGCTGTCAGAAGCGCTACAAGGTTTACTGAGCTTTCCTTTGTTGACTGGCATCAATGTGTTGACTGCTGTTGTAGGCTGAGGTCAAGGCAAGGCCACTGCAGGCTCTTTGTGAGGCATGAAAAACAGCCTGATATATTCACTCGTCCAACCGTTTCTCCTCTCTTTTTTGTGATAAGGTTTTTAACATTCTTGTTAGGCTTACTTTAAGTGAATAGGCCTTTGTGCAGTGCTACATCCAGAGCAGATGTAGCTACAGTAACAGAAAACAGGTCAAGGTTTGTATATTTGATGTGTTTATGTGTATGTATACTCTATATCCATTTGTCATAGGATCCTGAACTAACTGAAATATTATAGGATGCACTGATATCTGATAAGCAGTCTGATTTGTCTATGCAGGCATAGATAGTTAAGTCTATAAAGCACAAACATTTACATTTATGGCCTGCATCCATCTTTTCTCTCTTTACCTAGGCTGGCTATTTATAGCTAGTGATGTCAAGGAATCAATTAACTAAAGGCAAAACTATACATGTGATATAAACACAGAAGTATGGATGCATTGGTCTCTTACTGTCACTGATATATATTATTTTCTTTTGCCAAGCTTTGTCATAATGACTGTTTGGATGATGATGAATTTTACATGTGGTCTGGCTGTGACCTGATCCCCCTGAGAATTTTTATGCAGCTTGTGTCACTGTCAGTGCACTTAAGGTTGTGTGCCGTATGCATCATTGTGAGCTTGTGTTTGTCTTACACATGTATACTCACACACAGGTAAAACTGTATTTCTATTTCTGTAGGTGTATGTGCGTTATTGTTATTTGCAGGTGTGCCTTGGCACACTAAAGTGCGTAGCTTTGTTTGTGCCTATGTGTGTTTGCACTTTTGTGTGTCAGTGTGTGTGTTGGTGTATGGTGGCATGCCGTAGGCCCCATGCCACCCTTCCATCCCATTAGCTGAGCCCAGCCCCTGCCTGTGTCTGCTTTAACCTTGGCCAGCGGGCTGGAGGAGAGGGAGAGTAATTCTAACCTTAAAAACCTGCTGATTAAAGCTAGTTTGGTGGAATTCGATTCCACTTAATGCCTTTGGCCGTGAGCCCAGCTGGCTAGCATTAGCATCAACAGACACCGTGTCTTCAGTCAGGGAGACAGACGTGCATGGGCATGTGCATGAGCTTCCTCTGGCACGTGCAAAAGCATGGCTGTAAACCCCACATCCCCTCGTCTATCTTTCTGTCTCTATTCTTCTTCTCTGTCCTCTGTTTCTCATTCCACTCTCATTTCTCCCTCTGCCCAATATGTAACTCCAATACCCAACTTCATCACCACAGTTCTCCTCCATAAAATGTCTTTCCTCTTTTTTGTCTTGAATTTGTTCTTGTCTTCCTTAGCTTCAGGAATGAGGCCAGACAGAGTCAGGGCTTTCAGTATGGCAGGCGGTCAGGGGTTTCTCTCTAACTGCCTCAGCCCTTTATTGTTTTCCTCTTGAACTTGATGTATAGCTGTGTTTACACGTCCAGCGTGGCTAATTAATTCTCCTCTTCAGGGCCTGTTTATCAACTGTTTGTGTTTATTTTACAATGCGTATGCTATTTTTAGAGCTGGCCATTTCCATAACACATGCATTTTTTTTTCCAGAGCATAATTTGTTTTGCTTTGTTGAGGAATTTTTGTTTGTTTTTCATTTTTTCCTTCAGCTTGGGTGCAGCCTGCCAATTCATTTTGTAGCCCGCTCAGTTTTGACTGATTTAGAGGCTGCAGCTGGTCCAACGTAGAGAACCAGGGAGATAAATCTAAGCCTCTTTTGATTTATTATGTATAATGTCTCATCAACCGTTGCTTAAGTCTTCAGATGCACTGAAGAATTATACTGTTACAACTTTACAAGTAGTGGCTTATTTAAAGGGATATAAAGAAGGAGAAGAATCTTAATAGCAAAAGCAGTAGCTGGGATAAAAGCCACAGTCATTGTGCCAGTAACATACAGGAGCTGTGCATTTCCCTCTGAATCCAAAATGCAAGAGAGATACTGTATATTATGGGCATTCTGGGCATAGTGCCACCCTACCAGACACTACAGATAATTTGATTCCCACTGAACGATTGGGAGAGAGCAGAGCATCTGACTGTAAAGACAGCAGGTGAAATGCAGAGCATTACGGTATCAGTCGAAAATGAGCTCATCCTCCAAACTGGAAGTGGCACTTTTCAGCCGTAAGTCATCTAATCACGTCTGTATAGAGCCAGAAATCGTTGGTTGATCAATAGTCATCATGGATGCCGTCAATGGCCAGGGTAGCTTGAATCTTGCATGGTTCATGAATCTCTATTGAGTATGGATTTTGCGTTCCCTCCACGGATGGGGTTTGATAGTACTGCCTGATTGGCTGCTGTGTGAGCTCTATTTATGCTGCTGTGCCCCAGGCTGAATCACCTGCCCCAGGCATCCATGTGAACAGACATATGCAAAAATGCACACACAGAGAAGTACACACACACAAAATGATACATTCCCTCTAATGAAGCGGTGAGCCAGAAGTGACTTTACCAGGTGGATGTCCATGTCAACAATTGTATAACAGTGCGAAGCAAGTCACTCAATACAGTGAGAGCTGGAAAATGTATTTGAGATCCGACTGTAGATTAGTCATATCCAGAGTGATAATATGTGTGAACAAATGTTGGAAACACGAGTCATACATGAGTCAATGGTAAAACCATCCTTCAAAGAGTTGGAAAGTCGGAGCTGGACAGAGGTAATTTAAAAAATCAGGAAGAGATAGCTTTTAACAAAATGCCAGGCATGTTGTCCATGCATGCATATGTGTCTGTGTGTGTGTGTGTGTGTGTGTTCATCCCAGTTGGACTGACAATCCAACAGACAGACAAATGTGTGTCAGCCTCTGACAGTAAGATGTTTGCATCACGGCAGGAAAACCACAAATTGCCAACATAAATAAGGTGCCACGCTCTGATTAGGACTGTCTTCACACATCATTATGGTCTAATGAGAGAGTTTCCCCTCTCTCTCAGTCTCACTATATCTGTGTGTCTGCTTGCCAGTTTTGCCTCTACAGACTTTGCATTTTACTAACCCATCTCTTGCTGTGCTTGACACCTGTCAGCCATGATGGATGAATGTAAGTGAGGTGTCGCCAGGGCAACAGGCAGGCCAGTGGCAGCGGTGGCCTCCAGAGGCAGGACAGGTAGCCGGTTGTGGCCCTGCCTTTATATCTGAAGGCTTTATTTAGGCCAAACTGTTTATCACTGGGCTGTCTGGCCTGCTTGCCCTGTGTGAACTGCGATCCTGCTCTACTCAGGACCGCTTTAATACCCCAAAGGGGGGGCGTGTTCAGGCCAGGCAATAATAACCCTCTCATTGGGCTAAGGCAGAGTTTCATCGCCTTGGCCGCTTGCTTGAGTGACAACACCAAATGAATTTGCTGCATCAGTGTCTGACTTTGGAGGACACATGTCGCTGTAACTCTTTTCTCCTGCTGTCTGCAGTGACAGCACATGAATACATTATGGACACGCTGCTTGTGAATACTTCTATAAACTATTGTGTATCATTGTTCTATTGTGTCTCATTTGCACCCCCAATACAACAGTAAACCTATAATACGTTCACCTGTGTGTGGGCATATGCACTATAACTATGTATTTGTTTCACTGTTTTTGTGTCAGTGCGCAAAAGCTCTTCAAAATTACACACTGGGAAACTGCACTTTTTATGAGAGGATATGTGTGTATGTGTGTATAATTATGGTTTAATTGCTTGCCCTGTGATGTGCTGTCATCTGTCACAGCCCAAAGACAGCAAATAATGGTTCTGCTGCCGTCACTTTGTCACCCAGACGCTCAGCATGCAGAGAGCAGCAGAAACACCAGTAACTGATATGCGTCTTGAATTACTGATAAGCGCTCGAGTATGATGAGCTTTGTGTATGTGGGCGTGCTTGTGCTCTCAAAAGTATCTTGGCTGGCCTTTCTGTCTTGGTCTATTGTGATTGTCTGTGTATGTGTGCATAAGGGTGTGTGCGTGAGCGTGACAGTATGCGTCTGTGCTTCTGTGAATATTTCCGTGTTTATGAGTGGGTGTAGTTTTGTGCTTAAGAACTCCTTGTCTAATTCTGTGTGTGTGTGTGTGTGTGTGTGTGTATGAGTGGGTGGGAGTGTGGTGGGAGGGTGAGGGAGCGCACGATTACGTGTGTGTGCAAATGTGTTTGATGCCTACTTTATATCGGCACTGACAGGTGCAACAGTTGTGTTATGCTTTAAGCTGCTTGTTTGTCTGGCACGCTGCTTTGTGTGGTTGAGAAATGGAGTAAACAGAGGGAGAGGAAAGCAGCCCAGGGGCTAATTTATTCACTCCCCAGTCGCCCTAGTCACAGAGGCCTGTTGCACTGGCCCACCTGTCAATCCTGAGGAGCATGCCATAGTCTCATCCAATGGCACACAGCCACGCAACACCCCCCTCTCACTGGGCCAAGTGCTTTAGGCAAGAGCAGTATTAACCATGATATGTCAATAAACTCTCTGTAATCAGAATTAACAAGACAGCAAGTTTATTTAGCACACAAGCAGCATAAAAAAAGTCTGCCATTTTCTGTGCGAAATGTGAAAATTAATGCGGAGTTACGGCTGTACCAGTGTTGGTGTTGAAATTTTAAGTCAAATATTGAATAGACAGAATGGTAGCATCTCTGTTTATAAGCACCTTTCACAAAAGTATTGCAACACATGACATGTAGTGAAATGCATAGACAGTTTAATGCCTTATAGCCCAATGTGCTGTATTGCATCATAGCTGCCTAATCCCTGAAAAGAGCACAAAGTACAGTTTATGACATAAATACTTACAAAACTGCACAGTAGAAATGTGTGAGCTGCTAGCGGTTGTGGTTGACTGTAGTAATGTGATGTTCAATGCACTGTGGGAGTGGGAGGAAGTGTCTGTCTGTTGCCAGCGTGGAGTAATGGATGGCAGAGCTATGGGAGTGGGAGGAGGCATACATCCTATTTCAGACAGCTGTAATGGATGAGAGTACAGCAAAAAATAAGAACAGGAGGAAGTCTGCATGCCTTCACAATCTCAAACTCTCGCACGCAGAGTTCGGTAGTATTGAATCAATTCACAATAGATGTGATTGGAACAATGGAACACCTGGAGAAACGCTTGAGGCTCATGTGACTTTTGTTGTTTGTGAATTGGTCATAGGATGTCCGTATGTGTGAAAGTGTGACACACATAGTCACACGCACACGTTTGTGCATCTGTGTGATGTGTTTTTTTAGCTGTGTAATGTGTCTCTCACCATGTGCCCAGTCTGTGTAGCTGTGCAGTGGTACTCTGATACAATTAATCAGACGGTTTGATGTTGGCAAATGAGTGTTTATACAGACTGACTTCCTCTGCAGGCCCTGCTCTTTTTAACTAGGTTTTAGTTAAACAAGATGAGCACATAAAACACTCTAAGGCATCTATTTATCACATGGCCCTGCAAGCAATGTAGCCCAACGTCCCCATGCCCCACCATGCTCCCTCTTTCTTCCCTTCCCCAATTGCTGTCCCCTTCCCTACCACCTACCCATTCACATCTACAGTGCCTGAGGAAACCCGCCTTAACTTATTGAACACACAACTACTGAATAATGAAGCTGTGTCAGTCCATGTGTGTGCACTCTGACTAGCAGTGTATGTATCACCCCAGCTGTGATTTCTCCTGTGTTCTAAACAGTTATACCAAAGTGGATTGGAGTGAAGCTCAACCCTCCCGACCTGCTTGTCTGATTTATTCGTGTAAGAGCAGAGCTTCCGGTCTTAAGAGCAATCCACCTTACCCTCATCTTTCACAAATATTGTATCGCACAAAATCACAGCCTATTTCCTAGCTGGTGAGGGTTGGGGGAGCGAGAGTGCTGTAGACTCTTGTTGTTGCTGTAAACAAGCAAAAGCAGGCTAGCCATCCCTCTGGGTCACCTGGGAGCAGGGGCCGTGGGTCTCCCAGAGAAGGATTGAGGAGGAGAGAGGACAGGAGGAGGATAAGTGCTGCCTTGCTTCGGGTCCTCGGTGCACGGTGCTTCGCTGCGTTTGCCTCTGCTGCTGGCTGGTGAAAAATGTCTCCTGGCCCCTCTGCCAGATACTGGGAGGCGTTATCAGCCCTGCCTAGCTCTCTCCACGGTAACGAGCCCCCAGGCACAGTATTATCTGTTTACGATAAGGATATTAATAACACTGTGCTTTAGTTATGTGCTGGGGTGCCCTGCGGGTTGATGGAGAGGGGGGGCGGAGTAAGGAGCATCTGAATCATTCTGTCAGGGGCTCTCTCCAAGCAGGATGGGATAAGAGTAGATGAGGAGGAAGGAAAGGAAGGAAGGAGTCATATGGTGACAGTGCTGAGGTTAACCCCATCCACTTTCTCCCTCTAGCTCTTTTTCTAAGAACAATAGCTTGACCATCTGCCAACAGGTCCATGTGGGAGTTACCATAAGGAGGGAAGAGGTCAGGGGTTCAAAGGTCACAGCTGTTATGGTCAGCAGACAGGTCAGCCTATTGTCTGTACTTTACTGTAGTGTAATGTCCTTTCTTTCTGTCCCTCTTTCTCTCTTCCTCTATTGTCTCCAGTGTTTGTATGGCTGCTACGTACACTCCTCCATCATCCCCACCTTCCACCGTAGGTGCTACTGGCTCCTCCAGGTAAGAACTCTTCTTCTCTTCCTCTACAGTTCACCACACTTTCACTCTCAAACTCTCCCAGCCTACCCACAAGAACTTGAATGAGCTGCATGATATCAGTTTCCATTTAACCGAAGCATTTTCCTTTGACAGCCGGCAGGCAGACATCAACCTATCCTCCCGCCACCTCCCTCTCTCTCTTCTCTTTTCTCTCCACAGCCTCCATTTCCCTTATCTTTCCCAGTCATTCTCTTTTCTGATGGCATTGCCCATACATGCCGTCCAGCACGAGGACGGTATCTCAGTCTGCTAAAAGCTTTGCCATCTCCCCTGTCTAACAGCTGCAATGATGGGCAGTAAAAGCATGATGGAAGACGTTCCCTGTACAGTATAGTGTGCTTACAGTGGGTCGTCAAGTCCGCAGGTTGAGAGTGGTTGTAAATAGTAGTCCTTTGATCACCTCACCAATACATCTCATCATTCTCATTTAGCATGGCAGCCATTATTGCTGGAAGGTGCCTGATACGTACATCCATTCACGCACACAATTTTAAGGGAACATAAAGCACACACACACACACACACACACACACATAGAATATGGGTGTGTGGAGCTGCTGCTATTTTTGTCTGTCTGTCTATGTATCTTGCTATGTGTAATTCTATGTCTTACATGTATTCTAGTATAAAACATGTGGAGAAAAAGCATCTTTGGGGTAATTACATTCTGGCTACTATGCCGCAAGTTCAGTTTCTCTTAAGCTGTATTTTCTGAAGACAAGAATTGTTGAGTCACAACATCCCTGTTGTACAGAATAGACCCAGAAGACAAATTCATCTGTAGTCTAACCAACATCCTCTGACAATGTCTGTTAGCAAAAGAGGAGAGCAGATCGGTTGGGAAAAGACAAAAGGGAAAAACTGGCCTCAACAATGGTTAAATACTCATCAAAATAATTAGAGTGTTCCCACAGCAAACAAAAGCTTTCAAACAACAACTGTTTATTTCTCTTGCTCTGTCTGTTGGCTCTGTGTGTGTCTCAGGCAGTAATAATAACACTAGCAGACAAAATGCATGTCTCTTCCTGTTTCTTCTGAGTTCAGTCAGCAAAGCCAGTCAGGTTATTTTCACTTAAATATATTTTCCAAATGATTAGAGGTACAGTGTATTATTAAAAAGTCTAAGTAATGAAAGCCAGGAAAACAATGAAATAATGGTATATGGAATTTATCATTCTGACTCTGAAAATAACACAAGACACAGTGGTATATGTTCAGACTTGGGGAATGATCAGAGGAAGCTCTTGTGCTTTTTGGTGATGCTGCATATTATCTTTAATCTGCTTCCATTTGCAAACTGTCAGGCAAATCTTTCTGGAGTTATTTTGTGGTGGTATTAGGAGCCCCTTTAAAGGATAGGTTTTTTAGGTCTATCTTAATACAATACTGATATTTCCATATATACATTGAAATAGTTACTGGCTGCTGTAATCATTCCTCTTGTCCATACTGGCCGAGGAATGTATGTGATGGTGGACAAATCCGCAGTACTTGTTATATGCAAGTATAATTGTTATATTCCAAACTTCAGTCATTCAACAAGGTATCTTCCAAAGTTATAGTGTTTCTAGTATAAAATACATGTGTTTCCAGTGTTTCCTTGCTGAGCTGCAGTGTAGGGATAGTAAAACAAAGAGGGAATTTCATACTGAAGACCGTAAATTTGAAAGATACCCACTTGATGTGACAAATTCAGACTGCTGAATCATAGCTTCAGCTGAACTTCAAAATGAATTTCTCGTGTTTTATTTCTCTTTCAGACGCTCTCCCTAGTAATTGACAATGGTACTTTTAAACACTGGGATACAATGTTTATCAGATTCCTGTGGAACAATAAAAAAGTATGGATTAAACTGATAACATTGAATTGTCCAAAGAAAAAGGCTGACTTGCCTTACCCGATCTTAACAACTACTATCTGGCAGCACAGGTACAGACTGTTATAACTTGGATGCAAGAAAACTGAACTGTCAAATGGAGATCAATAGAAGAAAGTCAAATAGAAAATCAACCTATAACTATAGCTTTATGAACAAGAAGAAATGTTACAAAAAAGATTAATAATTATTTAAAAAATGTGAAAATAAATACGTTCAGTATTAAAACCTGTTATCTCTCAGGGAGATAGAACAAGACCCACATTTTTTTCACTGGAAGCAGCTGATTTTCTTTGGACAGTTTATCGATGACAGAGTTGAATCTTTTGAAAATCTCTCCCAAAAATATGATTTACCACATTCACATTTTTTCCGCTACCTTCAGGTTAGAAGTTACATAGGAAGCAGCCACTTGCAGAGTAAAACTACTAAAGACCTACATCCCCAAGTTAAGCTTATAGTGGAAAACCATAGTATGAGTCCATCCATTTATTCCATTATCCATTACAAAATTCTTGACAATGACAAAAGACAAATTGAAGGAAGAATTAGAAATATATATATCAGAAGATGAACGGAGAGAAATTAATAACAACACTCACAAAACAACAAATTCACTTTTTTGGTGGGTGTATTCTTAGAAGATACAACTCTATTACTTCATAACACACACAAATTCAACAGGCAAAATATGATGACACGATTACTTCAAAGTGCTGGAGGAACTGTGGGGACCACAAGACCAACCTTTCTCATATATTATGGTTGTGCCTAAAGGAGCACGACTGGAGCATTAAACATAACCACAGCTCCAGGGAGAGTCAGGCCAAAGCTAGGCTTGACACATGCACAATAACACAAGGACACATGCAGACTTTCAGAAACATGTGTACACACTGCACAGAGAGCAAATAAGACAGAGAGCTGGGGTCACAAGGGGTCACTCGCTTTTTAAAACTATAGCCTTCATTTTCACCCTCTCTCTTTCTCTGCCAGTTTCTGGATACACCCACATAAACACTCATCAAACTTTGAGGAGTTCACTGACTCAACTTTTCTTTCCTGTTGCTGCAGAGCATCATCTAAGAACAACTGGTTAGTGATTCCTTGGTCCTCACGTCTCCTTCTCTTACACTGCTCAGCAGATCTCCTAACATGACTCACAAGGTCCCTGGTGTGCAGCTAACACATCCACTCATTCAAAAAAGAAAAAGTACCTTCTGCCGACCAACAATACTATTTATTTACAAGTATTTTCTTTGCTGCTGAGCATTCCTAGAGCCCTAGATTTACATTTCCTTTCAGGCAGTTTATTGCAGACCATCTGTGCTGACAGCAAACCACAGTCAAGATGACACCAGAGGTAAAAGATTACACCACTTCAGTCCATATCTCTGCAGATGCAGATGGACCTTCAGCACCTCTGTCTCTTCAAGCCATTTTTAGCCAGACAACTGACAGTCAGCCCTGGTTACAACAGTCTCTCTCTCATTTTCTCTCTCTCTCTCTTTCCACCTTTCTCCAGTCTCTGAACCCTCTGTCCCTGACTCCCTGTGTACCATTTGCTGTGTCCATATGAGATTTGCAGGCAGTAGTCTGTCAACAGCAGAGCAGCAAGGAGACTGGAGCTCCCAGAGCGGCAACAGGGAAAGGTCACCAGTGAGTGAAAAATGTAAATATTCAGCCATCCAGCGGCCACAGTCACGGAGAGACAGGGATGAAAATAACTCCTATTACACAGCTCCGACAGGGAGGGAACACAGAGGACAGAGAGGGTAGAGACAGACTGTGAATGAGAGAGCGAGATGAACACAACTTTTAAAAAGTTAGGCTAAAAAAAACTGAAGGGAGAGCTAGAGAAAAAGATAGATTTAAAGATTTGAAGCAAAAAAACATACAGCAAAATAGGAAGAAAAAGGACAGTGTGTATATGTGTATTTTTAGATATGTGTGTGGCAGTGCAAGAAAGCCAGAAAGCGAGAAGCGAGAAGCGAGAAAGACAGACAGAGTGAGGTCGGTGAAAGGTGTTTTAGGGAGGGGGGTTTAGCATGTGGGTGTGTGCCTCTTTATCCACTCTTTATCCACTCTTTATTGAGTCAAAGCCTGGGTAATGAGACAGGGGACAGGAATGAAGACCTGTGAGGGGGGTCCTCTCTCACTCCATTCATTTTCTTTTGTTCTTTTCACCTCTCACTCTCAATCTGCTCATCCCCGCCACACTACCTCCACCTCTCTATGGCATTAGACCACTTTGAAATGTCTGGCCCATCCCCGCAAATGGCTGAGACTGAAGAAAAGTACCACCTCAGTTATCTGGGGTTGCAAACAATGAATCCAAATTGCTGCTGAGACAGAGAGCTGCCCAGAGCAGACTGTGTGGTTTGTCACTCAAAAAAAGTCAGTGGATTTGTTTAAAAAAAATGGGGCTCTGTGTCATACCATGGTATATTTTCAACATTGCCAACAAAAATCACCCAGTCCCCAAGTCATCATAAACATCATTACAGTATGTATCCATTCTTTAAATGCTGTCAGTTACAGCTGGAGTGTGCGCAATCAGATGCTTAAAGGCCATACCTCTATGAGTTTAGGACTACGCTGTCTTTTCAGCCAGAAGCCGTCATGACACACACACGCAGACAGACACACACTCATTGACAGAGAGGATCTCGCCTGTCCTGGTGGCACTGATTGATTCTATCACTCCATGTCCCGTTCTCTTGTTTAGTGCTAATCGAATGTAATTCCCCGCTTGCGCCTCTCCATCAAATCAGACAGTGGAGTCTGCGCTGGCCGGCGGGGGCACAGAGGTGGGGATAATTATGATATTAATACGGAGGGGGTCTGAGGGGAAACTTCATTTGTCCTGCTGCCTGCCACGAACACAGAAAGGGGTCAATAGCCTCTTCCGCTTTTCCTACTTTAAAGAGGAGGAGAGCGGAATGAGATAATGAAATGACTAGTAAGGCAGGAGGGAATGCTGACGACCTTGTTTCTTCACAGCTATCACTTTCTCCCTCTTACCTTCCTCAGCTTAGGCCACTGTGCTCTAGTCTCTGTCTCACATGAATACATTATTAATATCACCATTCACTGCAGTTACATTTTTCTTATTACATTAGTCCTTCAGAGTATAATGACTCTGGAACCACTTGAATTAGTATTATGTAGGAAAATGAGTTGTCACTGTTGTCCCTGTGATCATTCCAGCACCATTAGACAGTATTTCAGCAATCTTAATTTATGGAATAATTCAAAGGTTACTTAATTGGACAGGCAGAGTGATAACTCATATCGTATCACAGTTATCACAGTGATTAAAGAGAACCTTGAGCAGTGTGGGATCTGTGGTGCTGTCCATGGTGCTGAAACCTATTGTACTCTGTTATAACCTTTCTAACTGTTCACCACATCTGAGCATTTTTTTTCTTTTTGGCTGTGTTGATTTAGTAAAAATCACCCAGCACCTTTGAACTCCCATGCTTTTCACCTCTCATAACAAGCTCATCAACCTGCAAAAATCAATACACCCAGCCGATGCTGTTATCAGATCATGTACAGGGACCAACACATGTACTCATCATGCCTCACGCCACCACGTCACATGTCAGGGCAGCGGCCTCTCTCTCTCTTACTAGCTAATTGAATGGGAAAAGTTGAGTAGCTCCTTTGCTGGGCCGATCCGTCATAGGTCGGTGTGAAAGCGGGATACAGGAGCTACAGACCCAGAGCGGACATGCCTGCAGGCTAAAGGCAGACAGATGGATTCTTTATATCTACCAGAGCCCTCTATTCATTCGGATCAGTTTAGTTGCCTCTGTGTTGAGCACTGGGAGACAGGTGCCGGATTCAGGGTAGCTCAGGTGATGTGTGATGACGGAGCAGAGCTGTCAGGTCCAGATTCACATCAGATACGTCCAGACCATGCAAGGCTACATAATGAATATTTCACTGAGATAAATCATGGATGAGCCTAGGCACCGTTCTGTTGATTTCACTGAGAGGATAGAGAGGCAGGAAAACCTGGGGAGGTTTTGACTGGCTGTCTACAACCTCAGGGCAAATGGAGGCAGTAGAAATATAATTGCCTTTAGCTATGCAGGCTGTTGTTTGTATCAAATGGAAATACACCTCTACAGAGTATGAGACCAGATTTATAGCATATGAATTTGACTCCACCACCTGACTGTTCAACTCAAAACACTGGACTGGCAAGAGAGGGTGGCAGTACAGTATATGCAATGTGAGTGTGAGTCTGTATATCTTTCAGCGTGTGCACATACTTGCCTTTGTGTGTGTGTGTGTGTGTGTGTGTGTGTATCAGGCTTTGCCATTCTGTTTCTGCACTATGGTGGGAGACCATGGTGCTCTCGGCAGCACACTGCTGCTGGCAGGCCCCCACTCTTCTCTGCCATGAGGAGAACAGCTGCTTCACGAGCATGTCGGGGTGTGAGCCATGTCCCTGTGGCTCCCCTCATCTCCTTCACTTCTCCTCCTCTTTGTGTGCAGTCACACAGACACGGTGCATCTGACATTAACCCTCTCCATCCTCTCTACTTATAAACATTCAAATATGTCCCTCTCCATGCTATCACTTTTCTTCTAGTCCTCTGAACACTTCTACTACCTTCTGTATCCACTCAGAGAGAAAACATAGTCAGTTCTAAGTTGGTCTCTGCCCAAAACAGTGATACTGGGGCTTCTGACCTCTAAACAAATTGAAGGTTACTCTTGTGCTTAATTAATGGCCCCTGTTGGATCACTCTCTCCCCATATGTAGAAAGAGAAAGAAGTTGAGCTATACCCCAGAGGCGCAGAGAGCGTCCTCTCCTCCTGGCAGACTGATCTGTTCCTCAGTGCCTGCGACCTTTTCTCTAGGCCCGTCGCCTAGCCCACCAGCACGGCCAATTATCACAAATCCCCCACTGCATTTGTCTTGCCATTTTCACTCTGCGGCCAAAGAGGCGTGCATGGCTATAGACTCATGCAGCCTCCTAACCAGCCTGAGCCCAGACGGAGAAACAGAGGCCCACAACAGGTATGTTGTGCTTAAATAATTCAGTTATCCTGAAAGGTTAAGGCTCTGCCTGTAAGGCGAATTGACATTCATCTTGCTCTAGAGTCATGCGCCCTGCTTTCAGAAGGAGCAGCCATTGAGATGTTTACATTTTGTCACTTCCAAGATTGTTATTGACACCAATATTTTACATGTTATTCCGCTATTCATGCTGTCTTTCTACTGGCCAGCTTAAACAAGCCCAGAGTAACCAGAGCAGTCCTTCCCTGATAACATGAGCATGTAAGCTTGTTGAAGAGTATTGCAACAAACCATGATCCTGGTTTGATATTACCCTCTGTGTTGTACTTCATGAGCTTTCTCTTCAGCAGCCATTTGCTGCCTCTCCCATATTAGACAATAAGAGAGTCCCTGTGCAGTATCACCAGCAAGGCTTATTTGTGTTTACTTCCTGCCTATGTGCCTTAGAAAGCAGAGGAGATCAGTGGCTCCACACTAAGTCTGTTCTGTGCTGTGCCAATCTCTGTGTCCCCACTCGTGTCAAGCTACAGATCTGCCTGTGTCACTATGCAGGCTCAGGCTGATGGCAGGAGTGTGCACACATCTCCCAGCTTCCCAGAGAACACTGGTCACAGCTAATGACCAGAACTGTCCGATTTGTCCTGTCCTGATTACTCCTCTGAGCTCCAATTAGCCGTGGATACGGGCTGACATCCCGACACGATCACTTGGACGTGTCATAGAGGGAAAGATGAGACAGGGAAGGAAAGGATGGAGGTAAAGGGGAAGACAGGATAAGTGTGTGTTAAAGACAGAGGAGAAGAGCAAAGGGGAGTCGGTATGAAAGCCGTAGTAATATAGGACCAGAGTCTTTCACTCTGCATTCAGTCAGATATCGATCTCAATTCCCCTTTAACCAGCTACCACTCATCAACATACAAACCAGCAGCACTGATTGCAATTTCTATAATTGGCAATTTTCATTGTGAAAATCTGTCTATCTGAGGGTGTTAGTTGCATCTGGTCTGAGACAAGCTGATTTCTCTATGGGTTAGGGATGACGAGAGTAAGGACTGTTTGTGGAAAAGATTTGAGATAAAGATAAAGTATTGGGCCAATGTGGTCGAATCAATTTACTAGTTGAAATGAATAGTGATGTTTTGAGAGCCCCAAAAGTATTTTATTATGGATAAAAACAATACCATTTGTTTCTCTAATTGTCAATAACAACCTCTGTTATGAACATTGTTTTCATCTGTGTGTCTTCCCTCATATCCCCTTCTTTTTCGTTTTGTTTCTCTTCTGCCTTTTGTTCTGGTCTGACCCCCACCCCACATCCAATGGTTCTATCTGTCTTTATTTCTCTCTGCCACTGTGTCTCCCCAGGATTGCTGAGCTTTCTCCCCTCTGCAAGTTTTGAGAGAAAATCTCTCTTCCTTTTTTTTTGGCTTGCTCTCATTCTCTCTCAGTAGGGGGCAGTGGAAAAGTAACTACAAGGGCACATACAGCCTTTAGAGTCAAACCAGACTTCTTTTAGTCTTTTTTGATCTGGATAGATGTCATATTGAACTCACATGCACACACACCCTTCAGTGGGATGGCTCTGCTCCTATCTCTGTCTGCTCCCCCATTTCAAAACTCACCCACGCAAACCTTAGAAGACACATTGAGATTGAGAGGAGGAGGAGGAGGAGGAGAGAGGAGGAGGCGAGGGAAAGCAAAATATGGAAGGGTAGGAGAGGAGAAATGGCAGGAGTGAAGGAAACAATAGGTGGGAGGAGTGGAGGTGTTTTGAGAATGAGGGATTAGAGTTAGAAGATTAGAGGTAGAAGATGATATCATTTGGTAGAGATGAGCGGGAGCAAACGAGCAGTGCAAATCACCCGACGTTAACGAGCTGCCTCGTAAATTACTGCAGCCGAGTGTATGCTTGA
Organism: Maccullochella peelii; assembly: GCA_002120245.1. Lineage (NCBI taxonomy): Eukaryota > Metazoa > Chordata > Actinopteri > Centrarchiformes > Percichthyidae > Maccullochella > Maccullochella peelii. The sequence goes on from LKNJ01000287.1 coordinate 179,581, forward strand.
AGCTGGATCTGGATAGGGCTGCGTAATGCAAGGAAGGCATAATGCTTGTCTTAATATTATTTACTGCTCCCTCCCCAATTTATATAGGTTGTCTCCTATAGCCGAATATTGGCCTCCTGTGGTAGCATCAGAGGATGTTTCCTCATTAGTAGTGGGAGGTTTTAGTCAGCCTGAGTGCCTACTGTGCGGCCCATCCTATCCCTCATACATTCTGCAATCTAAGATAGCCTCTTCTCATACCCCAACAGGGTATCACCTACAGAAAAAAAAAAAACTGACTTCCCCAGTGACTCCCTCAGATAACTCAGATTTGACAGGCTGTTCCTCATCTCCCTGTAGTGTTTACAATGTTTACCTCCTAATACACAAGTTGTAGCAGAGCAGGAATAAGGAGTTGTTCAATCATAATAAAATGTTTATTTTTAATGAAATGTGATTTTACTTTTTTTCTTCCTTAAACCATTTAGACAAATCCAGCAGGGATTACAGCAGTTCATTTGAAATGAACGTATGTATAGACCTGCATGTTTTAGACCAGGGGAGGCAGCCCAGCAGAGAGGGGGAGAGAGACAGAGTCAGGGATATGGATGGCAGAGAGTTGGAGTCTCTCTCTTCATGTGCTCTTAGGGGGTGAAGAAGGGTGGAATAGAGGGGGAAATATACATTTCTATTTTAGCCAGGAGCCCAGCAGCAGCAGGAGAATGACTTTCATTGGCTGGATTCTAAATATTACATGACTTCCTGATGGCTGTGTGCTGTCTGAGGCGCTGTCTGGCCTAGTATTAACCTGTCCGGATAAATCAGCCGTTTACCCAACTCTGTTCTTCTATCCAAAGTACCGCTTCCTCCCTTCTTGCCTCATTTTCCCTCGGCTTCCCTTTTTTCTGTCACCCTCCAGCTTCACCCGTTTCTCATGCACCATTCCTGCCTCTGGACCTCTTGCTATGGTGCAACCCACATTGTGTGTATACAGTGTGTATATGTGGAGTTACTCTATGGTCCTCTGCCAAGGCCCCTAACGTCATACCCAGCCTGGCAGGTGACAAATAGTTTTTTAATTGCTTGCACCAGGAAAATCATTAGTCTCTTCCCTTTCCTTGGTGGTACCAGGCAGGACGTGTGCGCAATAATAATAGCCTCAATCCCGTTTCCCGCTTCCCGCCTGCTATTTTTAGAACAGGTATTTTAAGGGCCCTCTCCGTGTATGCCAATGTGTGTGTGTGTGTGTAAATGTACATATGTGTGTGCAAGTGTGTGTGAGTCCACAGTAAGGGTGGGCTAAATGGTCCAGAGGTGCTTTTCCTTGCTTGTGACGGAGGAGAGAGTGTGTTTGTCAACTCTGTTCCTGCCTCATGAGAGTTTTTCTCTTTGCTGTTGCTATTCCACAGCCCCTGGGAGCATGCTGTTTGTCTCTGTGTATGTGTGTTTGTGTGTGTGTGTGTGTGTGTGTGTGTGTGTGTGTGTGTGTGTGTGTGTTTGTGTGTACCTCTGTGTCTGACAGGCTCTGGCCTAGGCCATTGTGCTGTAGTGCATTACTGTAGCAATCCACCGACACAGCGGCCAGCCAGATGAAGCCATCCAGTTTATGGAGCAACCTGCAAACTCCAGCTGCTTTTGGTTGGGATTGTGCTTAGTGGTGAGATATAGTATTGATTTTCTCTCCTCGGTGCCCTTGCCATCCCTGCGTAGATATGCACCAGTGCTCAGCATCCATTCACTGAGAAAGGGGAGAGGGGGGAGAGAGCAGAGGATGATGTTTATGTGACGATACTGACCCCATTCGTTCACATGGAAAAGGCGTGGAATGTGAGGCAGCTAGACATCAGAGGGGAATTAAGTTTGCGAGGCTCAGATTGCAAGATGAACCCTGAATTTGATTTCTGTGTTATACAAGCATTTGTTATTGTTATATATCTGGGCGTCTGAGGGTGTTTGTGTGTCTGCATTCTTGTTTGGGTCTATTACATGTGTGGGTTTGTGTGTGCAAGGGTGCATGTGTGCACATGTGTGTGTTAGCAAGCAATTTGGATCTGTTCTGTTGATGTTTGCCCACATTTTTTGTCTCCTTTTTTTTTTTTTTTTTTTTGCCCTTGGTCTGAATCCCAGTGGGGAGCCATGTTCAGCACTGTTCCAAAGCCGTTCAGATCCCACTCTCCCTCGACTCCCTGCTCTCTCTCCCGCCCTCCTTTCCTCTAACAACATGGTAAAATCAAATACATGGTCAGTCATTATTTCAAACATTTTTGTGGAACCCTTTAGCCACACTGCAGCAGTTAATGTAAGCGCCTCATTACACAAAATATTTCATACATAAATTATATAACTTAAAAATCGTATTGTATAAAAAATATTAGAGTGTGACCTTTCCGTGAATTTTAAGTCTGGTGCTTATAAAATGTTTAATGCAATGAAAACTGAATTGAACCTTCTGGACTGTCAGTGTTAATGATACCTTTAGGTGTGCAGTACATCAAACATCACAGTACCAGTAACCACAGTTCTCTTGTCCCTGTCTGACTCTCTCTCTCCCTCTCTCCCTCTCACACACACACACACACGTACACAAAGCTTCATCCAAACCATTAGACTTTGTCTTCCACAGAAAAATGTAGTGCCATCAGTTTCCACAATATTCTTCTCATTCCCCTTTTCTTTTTTCCTGCCCAATGTCCCCGCAACTAACACAGGGTTTGTTTTTCCCTGCCTGACAAAATGTATCACTTGGAATGACTAAGACTAGAGCTTGGTGAACAATTAAATGTGTGTCCTTTAGGTGAGTTGATATTAATACTGTGTAAGGGTGCCAACTTCTAACATGTTTGCTTTATCTGGTTTTGTCGACAACTGATGATTACCCCTAGAAAGATTGAACAAAAAGTAATTTCACTGTGTCTCAAGTTTATTGGGAAAAAAAATTTAAATGCATTTTCATATCCCACTGTATAGCCTGGCATGAACAAATTAAGCTTCTACCAATAATTAATCAAAGTGAGAGTCAAAGTGAAAGTGACTAGCCCATATAGAGATTTTAAAAATCTCTATAGTGTCACAGTTCATCATACAGTGTTGCATGGTGGCCTACATCAGAAGTGTCACAAATTTATGGGGTGGGTAGCCAAACAGCTGAAACTGTGTGTGTGTGTGTGTGTGTGTGTGTGTGTGTGTGTGTGTGTATAATCATATACATAATAAGCAAATAATAAGCAGCCCCTCCCTGGCAGTGCTGAGACTGGGAACACCCCGTCTCTTTCCAGATTCATCTCTCCAGCTTTGTTTGACTAAGTAGTGCCATGGTGTTGGTGTTGGAGAGGGCTGGAGTGGCAACAGCAGCAGCAGTGCAGCGTATGCGTGGTTTGCCTGAGCCAGTGAGGCTTGGCACAGAGAGGCAGCATATGTTCATGGCCAGCTTCCCTACTCCATCTTTCTCTCTCTCTCTCTCTCTCTCTCTCTCTCTCTTGTCTCCTCTGTCTCTCTTTCTCTCGCTAAGTTACTCTTGATAACTCCCATCCCCCCCTCCCCATTTTCTTTCCACTTCTTTTGGCTTTGCACGTCCTGGTATCACCTGTGGGAGACAGCATAGTACAGAGATCAAAGAGCGATGGGGATCCCAGTGTCCCCCAAGGACAGCCCACCATGTCTCACTAATGCCACATCCACGTCTTCTAACAGAGACAAGCGCATTCACTCCTTGTCATTTTGTCATCTGGCATACGATCAGAGAATATTCAGTGCAGCAGGTAAGTTGTGGCTGTTAGGGGGGCTCCCAGCTTAATTTTTGATGCCGTTCCAAGGGTTGGTCACCAGCACCCTGGCCTGTCTCTGCCCTACATCAATCAGAACCAGGCGTTTCTGAATACTACTGACTAACTGGTAGATATGGACCACTGTCCTGCTGCCCAGCAAAGAGTTAACTGTGTCCCAGATAGCCCCAACCAGCTGTTTCAGCCTTTCACACCTTCTCTCCTGCTGCCTGCTCTCCTCCCTGCCTCTTGGACCAGTAAATGAACACTCATTTGCAAGTTAGATAAATCCTTTGAATGTATTATTGATGCAAACAAATTAGCCTGTGGGCCCCAGACAATACCTAATGGAGCCTTGGCTTATGGGTGAGGTGGTTTCCAGCGAGGGCACTGTCGGTGTTCCAGGATTGATGCCTGCTCTTCTGCCCCGTAATTATTTCTCCTACAAATTATTCAGCTGTTCTGATGCAGTTTGGGATTTAAAGCAGTGCTACTTATTGCTGCCTATATGATTCCAGCCCTCAACTCAGCCACATTCATTAGTTTATTGAAGAAGAAAAAAAGACACAGGCAATTAGATAACTGGGATAAAGCCACCAAAATGAGGGAATGTGTTATTATTCAAGTTTATGCATGCTGCTCATAATTCACTGGGGTTTATGTTGGTGTTGCTTTTTCAAGGATATTGTCTTATCTTGTTGTACGCAGACACATGCACACATTTTAACAGCCTTGTATAAGCCTGTTCATGTATTTACAGAGACTCAAGCTGACGCTGTTTCACAAATATACATAGAAACACTGTCAGAATGTGTGTGGCTAACACACACAAGGATGTGGACACATATGGATACACACGAACACATGCATGCATACACACACAGACAAGTACATGTAATTTATGCTAGCTGGCAATAGCGTTGTAGAGGCACAGGTTGTAAAACCATGGGAAGAAAAAGTGAGAGAGGAGATGAGAGAAAGAGAGGACTACCATACTGTCCTCAGTGATTAGGACCCAGTATTGATCAGAGGAGGGAGGGAAAGGCAGGCTGAGAAGGGGAGGGAAAGAACAGGCCCCAGGGCTCGGGCCCCAACTCTCTGGTGGCCTCTGCTCTGTTCCTCTCCTGCAAGCTGGCCAGGGCCGCCTGGAATTACATCAAAGGGTCTTATCCTTCCATCCGTTCCACATGCACACACACACAAATGCACGCTCTATTTGATGACATCATTTCCCCTTTTGTGCCACTGTTAGACATTGTAAATCAGAGTTGATATGTTATTGCCAGGGTGTTAAAGAGTTCCGGGGCCTCCTGTTCTCCCTTGAAGTCCTATTTTGACGGTGTGTGCAGTGCTAGTGGCTAGTAGTTACCTATGTCCATGTGTCATTTTCTTTAACATGTTTTCACATGAAAACTTAATGTATAGTACCTTCCATTTTCTCCTGACACAGACATATCTGACTAAGGCTTATAGTCAAACCTATACATTTTAAATCTTGGCCAGCAAATAACCTAGATGTACCTGTTGTTTTTTGATAGCATCATTAGGTGTGCCCAGCCTTTCAAACACATCACAGAGCAAGGATAGTGTCAGTAGTCAAGAGCTGCAAGTCTCAAGCAAGGCAGCAATCAGGCAAACAGATCAAACACAGACACACACACACACACACAGCATCAATCAGCTGGTCATGATAGTGTGTCCATATTCTCTTCCCAGTATTCAATGTGTGTAGAGGAAATACTCATTACGCCGTGCTCTCTCAGGGCCAGACCTGTGTTAATGCATTTTCTCCTCTTACTCTCTTTTTCTTTCCCCCTCTGCTCTGCTGCCTGCTTTTCAGCTGACTCTGGGCTTTGGCAATCTTATTTGCCTTTCAATCCAGATCAATCTCCATCTTATCTACAGCTCCTGAATCATAAACATTTCATAGGCTCAACCTTGACACTAACAAACATGGGGTGGAAGTGCCTGTGGGGGCTAGTTGATGCTGGACTTCACTCAGTCCGAAGGAAGTGCTGTGGAACTCTGTCACACACTACAAACCCCCTTCCTGCACAGCTGACTGCTTATATATGTGTGCATGCCCTCACATGCACACATATATAAAGTATGTGTCTGGTTTTGTGTGTGTGTGATGTATTATTCATAGGAAGGAGCATTCATCTCAGTGAGACACCTTCAACAATTTGGAGACGTGGTGTGCTTAACGGCTTAATGTAGTTGCTGCAATTTGGTTCTCCTCTGGCTGATTAACACCGGCACTCCAGTCCTCACTGTGCTTTGCCTCATGAAGGATTAGGTGTTATAAGAAACATGGCTTCCAAGGGAGTTGATGAATATTTGCCCAAATTTACCTGACATTTTCTGATTTGAACGTCTTTCAGAATACCCACTCCGATTCAATTTCTGTCTCACTATTTAGTCGCTATCGGAGGGAGCTGAAAAGAGGTGAACACACACCATTTTCTAGGAAAAGCAAGAATGACCTTGGATTGCTATGTATAAAAACGGCCCCACTGTCTCTATGTGTTTGAATGGAGGATACAGGCTTTACTTTTTCTCATTTTCCTTTGTCTTTACTCCTCTCTTTTTGTCCCCACCTACATTTTTGCAAAGCAGCAGGTCAAACTTTTACTGTGTGTGTATGCGAGTGCTGCCAACAGTAGAGCAGTCAGCAAAGTGCCACCTCAGCACCTGTGCTTTAATGATTAATACCATATTGATGGTCTCAATTAATTTCCTATTACACCACCAGAAGGCTGCGGTCGCTCTGTCTCTGTCATGGCCCTGCGCTTGTTTTGGGAAGCCTCTTTGTGGCAGCTGCTGGATAGAGATAGTATGCTTCTCACTACCTCACACACATACAATTTTACAGACAGATGTACCTAACACACGCACTAGTATCGTATGGAAACCCACACACACACTATTACATTCTGCTTTGCTACTTGCATTTCACACACTTGCACACAGATAAACAAATACAATGTAACTCTGTCTTTTTGTTGGGTCATTTTTAAAGAGGACTTGCTGTGTTTTTGTTAAGCAATGATCAAAAAGCTAGCTATGCCTCTTTGTGCAGTGCTCTGCAGCCAACCACTACTCTTACCTGATTGTGTGCCTTTGCTAGAGCACAACCCCCTGTGTTTTGCATTTGAACCTGGTGTGATACGCAGCGCTGCTTTTTAGGCCATTTTCTAAAGCTTATGCTTTGGCTCTTGCATAATCCCCTCCCCTGCAGTGCTGCTACATATTTGTAACAGTGTGTAAGATACTGATTTATTCCCATGATGATCTGAGCTCTGAATTGATAACACATTCCCATGACCTTAACTGTCTGTGGACCTGCTCCATGGATGAACTCGCAGTCTACACTGCCCCTGCAGAGAGGCTGGGGAAATGCTTGGGTTTGTCAATCAGATTGGCAGGCTTCCAATGGCGCTCTTTCTCTTTCTCTCTTCATTACCTTTTTATATCCCATTCACGTATTCTTATCTCTGACCACTCCGTACTTCACCCCATAAACCCCTCTATCTCTCTTTAATATGCACTGTTAATCTCAACCTCGTTCTTTCATTCTGTCCCACACACAACCGCACATGCACACACTGTCTTTATTTTTCATTTTTCATGTGGACCCAATACACACCATTGGTTGCTAGGAAACCATTTGAGCATTTTTTTTCCCAGGGGCAGACGTTTGATTACCCATTTGTATGGTGTGTGTATGTGTGTGTATGTGTGCGTGTGTGTGTAGAGGCCAGTGTGTGTATCTCCAGAGAGAGGTCTTGCCAAGCTGAGCTCTGGGGCTGCTCCAGTATCCAGCCCAGTAATAATAATGAGCCCCTCACCATGCTTGACAGAGCACACAGGCTCAGCAGTCCTGTGGCCATTGCTGTTGTCATTGTGTGTAAGTCTCCGGATGTGTGTGTAGTGTGAGTATATATCTACATATATGTGCATTTATGCTCTACTAGTTTGTGCTTGACTGGGTCAGTTTTCTGTTGTTTTCTGTTGCAGCCAGTTGTTGTTGTTGATGCTGACAACTGGTGTTATCTATAGTTGTTCAGTGGGCCATTGCAGAAGCAGATAGTGGCCAGGTTGGACTGTCTTGCTGCTGGACACACATCAGTCCTCCCTGTGACTCCCTGTTTAGAAATGCACCAGCACATCTTTCTCCCCTGGCTGCTCCTGTGAAGTCCTGATTCACTCACAGACACGAGCAGAGGCACATAAATAGCACGCCTTGTCGACTGGCACAGGGAGAAAGACGACGCACACAAACAAATCAGACTCAGCACTGATATGAAAGGGAGCGAGAGCAGAAGAGAGGGAGTACAGAGAGATGGCATTAGCTGTGTTTTCCTCCTCCAAATGAATTGCACTATGCCCTAGGAGGAAGAGATGAAAATGAGAGAGCAAGCAAGTGGAAAAGACTCAGAGAAAGCCAGAGGTTGAGAGGTTATTTTGAGGCGGAAACAAAAGAAAAGAAGCATGAAGAGAGAGCACACGGTTAAATCCTCCCTGTGTCTGAGAGAGCTCAGTAACTTCCTGTCCCTCCTTTTATTCCAGTGTGACTCTGTGTCACCTGGATGGCCACTGAATATTAGGATCACTGCCATGGGCTCAGCCAAGGCCATTATGGCAGCCGGATGGGCTCCTGATGGCCTTTTCTCAGCTTGCCCCTGGGCAGCGTGGCCTCTCACTTGGGACCACCACAACTAATGGAGAGGGTAGTGTGCTCTGTAAGGGCCTTAGGAAGAATAAGTGGGCTGTAAACTGTGAGTTGAGTTGTGGCAGCTAAAGGGGCTTCAATGCCTCACTGCCCAGCTTACCGCCTGACTTACTGCCTGCCTGCTTGGCATCCAGAATGCTCCTCCATATTCAGGCTCTGAATACTGGCCTTTTGCACTTTTATTGTAATGCATGCAGATGCTTGGCACAGCAACAAACACACTCCACCTTTTACTGTGGTGCACTGCACAAATAAAATATTTCAAAGCAGGGAGGAGCCACACACAAGAATAGAGGAGCACTCTCTTGCATACTCATTCACAGACATGTAGAAATGCGAATATGTTCTCACATATCTGCACAATTACACACACAAGTACACAAACACACGCGCACAGACACACACACACACACACACACAGACTTGCATTCCCCCACCCAGAGTGAAGTAGTTCTGCCCCTCTAAGCTGAGTTATTTAAAGCCCCGCTCTCAACTCCATCGGAGTGATTATGTGCTACTGAATTAAACATCACAGGCCTCAGCCCCTGGTTTCCTCTGAAACACGCTCATACATGCTGGCCTCTTCCTGTTCCTCAAAAGTTCCAAGTTCTGCCTTTCATGTCTCCCAGCCAGTACACTAGGTAGTGGAGGTAAAGGGGTGGAGTATGAATCTTCCCTAAATCAGGATCTCCTGCTGTGCCTCCTGCTCTGCCATCCCTCTCGCAGACCTTGGACGGGGGCAATCGAGGTAATTCACATTAAGAAACCCTCTGTAAACTGGCTCTTACCCCTGGATTGGTACCCACCCCAGGCATCGTTTTAGCTTGGCACTCAGGCAGTGTTGTAGTTGGTGGAGAGCCGGGTGCAGTAGAGGGTGAACTGTAGCAGTTAAGTTGAGCGTTGACTCCAGACACCCCAATTAGGGTGTCTGTATTCTAAACTGGGAACATTTAAACAAATAGTTTGTCATAGAGGACCTGGAGAGAGCGGGGAAAGCAGGTTCAGACAGGGGATTGCTCTGCTACCTAGACAGGAGCTTCAGGCTGTTTGCTGTCTTTTTGGGAGGGTTTGACGTAGGGTTTTGTTTACCTCGGTTTGTGTGTGTGTGTGTGTGTGTGTGTGTGTGTGTGTGTTCATGTATGTGTGTGTCTGTGCTTTTGTGTGTCTGCACGAGGCAAGGCACCAGCCAGCCACCCCCACATTCCAAAACACACCCGTTGGCAGTGAGCGATAAAGGTTCCAAACAAAAGGAAGAAGTCTTGTGCCTTGTGGAGGTGAACTTACAGCACCACAGGGGCAGTTGACCTTGAAATGAGCAGTGGTGTTTGGGGACAGGCGGGGGAGGTCGGTGTTTAAAAGTGCAACCTCAGTGCCAGAGGCCAGTAGGCTGCCTAATGACGAGCACCCCATGCTATCCATCACTATGCCACTGCCAGGGCAACTGCCCCCGCACAGCTGAGAGAGCAGGGCCTTAATAACCCCTCGTACCCATTCAGCGGACCACAGCACACAGCATCAAACACATACATACAATATAGTACACAGGTGTTCCATATGCACACAAAACTGCACAGACATATGCAAAGATACACACCACAAATTCTAATACGTATTACAAGCACAGACAGCATGAATATGCAGTCAAAATAGCAGATGCACTCAGTCTCATACTCACAGCTCATTGCGCTCATCCTGCATGCATACTGATGCACGTACGCCAACCAACATACAGAAATCTGCCTCTAGACACTCATTCACACGCTATTTATAATTTAATGTAGGCAGACGCAAATACATAAAGGAACACATACATCCACAAACACACCGACACATGCACCTCCTCTCTGTGTTTATGCCTTGATGCTGAATGTTTGTGACAAAACAATTGAATGCTCCTGCTTTCATGATATTTTGTATTGAAATGGATATCCCTGTAGCCTGCTAGTTCATTTTTCCCATGAAGAACTGTCTCTTTCCTTTCCTCCTTTGCTTATTTTCCCCATTACTTCCTCAGAGTAAAAATGGAAAATGGGGGCTTTTCCCATACCTGAGCCCCTGTCTGCTCTGCTCCTTCAGTATGACGGGCTTTGAAGCCCCCATTCCTCGGTGTGGGTTATTTTATCAGAGAGGAACAAGGTTTCCCCCTGCACTCCCAGACTCATCCACGTTACTTGAAGCATCCCCTCTCAATTAAGATCCTTTCATGTTAATGGTGTTCTTATTGCTCCTGTGCACGGGTTGTGAAAGCAAGGCCTACTATGGTAGAGTACAACCATGGAGCAGAGCTGCCTGGCTGACAATATATGAGCTGTTACTGTCATTCTTCTTTCTGTCTCTCTCTCTCTGTCTTTCCCGCGTATCTCTATCTAGAACTCTTTCCCTTGCTCTCCGTCTCTTAATGAGCTATGTGGGCTGCTAGAGTACCGGCTACATGGAGGTGTTCCAAGAGAGTGGCAGATTTGTGGCAGGGTCACAGAGACTTAACGAGACAGTGGACACATTACTTGACCACTCATACCAGAATCCACCAATAGATGTGCTTTGTACTCAAGTCTCAGTTTGTTATGTCTCAGCTGCAGCTCAACATTCACTACCTCACATTCAGCACAAAGTAGAAGGTCACTGTATCTGTCTCCGCTGACATCTAACTCAGCTCCATTAGTGAATCTCTCTTTCTTTCTCTCCCTCCTTGTCTTTTGGAGTAGAACAGGGTGTATGACTTCAGGATGAGGTAGGCAGTCACTGAGAGATCGTAGGAGCACTGGCTGCCTCTAAGTGCGTGGGTGCCAGAGAAACCTGTTGCCTGGCTACAACAGCACCTTTATCCTCTGGTTGTGATGGCGATGTCCTGCATATCGCATATGCATGTGTGTGTGAATGTGTGTGTAAGTGTTGGCACACCAACTTTTTCATGTGTGTTTCATGTAGTGTGTGTTAGACTGTGAATGTGTGCGCATGCATGGCGGTGTGTTCTTTGTTTTGTGTGCATGCATTCCTTTGTATGTGGCTGTTTGTCTGTGTTTGTGATTGAGAGAGTGGTGAAAGGAGGGGCAGGAAGGCGCTCCACCACCCACTCAGCAGGCCTTCCGCCCCCATGGCTGACTCCCCAAGACTCTGCTAGTAATTAGCTCAACATCTATCCATCTGTTCTAGGGAGGCACAGTAAACATTAAGACAACACAGCAACATCAAAACACTGGCTGGAGACACGCTACATTTTTACATGATACATTCATGTTTTAAGATGTGAATGGTTGGCATGCATGCCTACAGATATGGACTACATGCTGACACATATGTATTTATGGGCTCAAGCTCACACATATACATAGAGATATAAACAGCTTCACATCCTCGCCCACATGCACACCACAGGCTCTTGCAACTGTATCCCAGTCTTCCCTTCCCCTGCAGAAGTGAGGCTGGAAAACTGCCCTGAGACCCGCATGGGAAACGAGTGAAAAAACAACCAAAAGACTACATTACACAATTAATCAATAAGTTAATGAGATCTCATTTTCTCTGGAAAATAGTATCCAGGCAAAAAGTTCCCCCTCAGCCTTTTTCCCCCTACTCCTGGAGAACCAGCTCCTGATATTACACTGTGGAAAAAGAAAGCAGCCAGCAGGAAATTAAATTAAATTACCATCCTGATTGATTTATGTGATGCTTTACATTTTCATTGTGTTGTTTTCCTCTCAGAGTGGAGGTGGGCCTGAGTTGGGAGAGAACTGTTAAATGTGTTGTAAAGTAAGAAGAGAGAAAGAAGCAACACAAGATTGAGGAAAGAGAGTGAAAGTTTCAGACAGACAGATAGCAGATTCCTAATAGTAAAGCACAGCGAAACACATTACTCGTGTGTGTTTGAATGAGCTGTACGGCTGCCACATGGTCTCTTCCTTTGTGCTTAGTGTGTGTGTGTGTGTGTGTGTGTGTGTGTGTGTGTGTGTGTGTGCATGTGTGTGTGACTGTGTAAAAAGGTAAGAAACAGCTGGGAATGTGGGTGTTGGAAGGAGGAGTTTGTGTGTATCCATGTGTATGATTGTGTAAAGCTAACCCTCGTGTGTCTTGCGAGTATATACTGTATGTGTCTGTTGCAGTATGCTAATGAATTTGTCCTTGCTCAGTCTGTTTGTATGTGTGTGTGTGTGTGTGTGTCTGTGCTTGTGTGTTTGCACACACTAATGCGTGAGCTGTGTCTATGCATATTCACTCCCACCTGCACCCATACATCCACATACGTTTATGTACGCTCATAATTGAATGAAGCTGTCTACATTTGGCACTCTCATTCCAAGTAAAGACTGAGGGCATCTCTTAGCTATTGACACAGCTGGTGATGCCATCTGGGGGCATCACACACCGCCCCGTGCCATCTCCATCCAAACAGGGCAGCAGTCGTCGCCTAGTGTCCATACCAATGACAGGGGACAAGGAAAGCAGTGAGATAACATACTGCAATGTCCAGCTCCAGCTCCTGGTGGAAGTGGTGGAGGGAGGTCATCTGTTCTCCTGAGACTGCTTTACATATGACTTGTTGCTGTTCCACTACTGGAGCTGGAACTGCCCAGACACATTGAGATGGTGGTAGTTGTTGGTACGTTTGGGATGTTTTTTTTCAAAGAAGCAATTGTTTCTTTGGATCTGTCTGCCCCCAACCACACCCCTGTCTGATGGGGGGGGGGGGGGGTAGTCGTAAATTAATGGTACACACTGAGAGGGAACACAGACCTACAGTAGCAGCGCCTTGATTTATTTGCCACTTAGTACTGATAAAGCTTCAAACTGCAGTCACACACACGTTGTCATGGCATTTTTTTCCATCAAGGTCTATGTTGCTTTGTCGATTCTTGCATCTTGTTTAGCTGTGAGTGCACCCATGTAAATTTGGTTTTGTGCGCGTCCTTTTACTTTTGTTTATTCATACAACTGATGACAATTTATCTTCCATATACTGTATACCTGCTTATATTTGGCTTTCTACAGATCAGTTATAATCAGTGCAGCTTTTATTTGTATCCTATGTGTCAGGGTTGGGATATTGTACTGTATTTGTGTGTTAAGTTTGTGTGGGCTTAGTGGCAGTGGGATGTTTAAAATAAATTGGAAGCGATAAGGACTGAAACAGGAACATTCCTTGTGTGAGTCTTTGCCATGCTCAGTAATCAAAGCTTTTCATGATTACAGAAGGGAATTGATGTTACTCACACCAGCACAACATTACTTTAAACGCTACCTATTATTCATAAGCTGTCAATTTAGGGAATTTGCCGAGGTAACCCAGTAACAATTTGCAGGCGGCAAATTGTTGAGTTTTGACTTGGTAAATACAGGCAGAGTTAATTGAGGGCATCAACTCACCATGTGGGAGGACTTGACAAAATGCCATAAGTGTGTTACATGAGCACACATTGTAATTATCACACATATGCACATACAGATACACACATGAATGAGCACACAAACATTTGGAGATACAGAGATACACATGGCCACATAATGAGTGAGATTATTGTCGATTTCTGATCCCAGCTTTGTCCTGCTGCCTGGTTGTGTTTTGGGTTGTGCATTTATTCGTCTGTTCTTGGGCTCTGTTGTGTGTGTGTGTGAGGGTTGCCATCCAGTGTTTCTTGTTCATCAACATTTTACTTCTCACCAACCAGCTGGCATGTTCCACATAAACGTTCTCACAGCTGAGCCAGTATCTACGTGTCACTACCACTCGTTGCTGTTGTATCCTCAAGAAACATCTCATCTANCCCCCCCCCCCCCCCCCCGTGTGTGTGTGTGTTCCCCACAGAACCCTGATATTGTGCTCGTCCACTATTTGAATGTTCCAGCCATTGAGGATTGTGGGAAACCATGCGGTCCGATCCTGTGCTCCATCAATACAGACAAGAAGGAGTGGGCCAAGTGGACCAAGGAGGAGCTGATTGGCCAGCTCAAGCCCATGTGTGAGTATTTGAATAATCCCATTCACAGCTATGCATTCATCAATTCTCGTCACCACAGTCTCAACTTTTATTCATAGCCTTTAATATAAACAGTTGCTGTCTCCTCTAAAAAGGCCTTAATAGTCTTTACAGTTCTACTTGCATTGGCTGAACATAGTGGCTGTTGTTTTTGTCTGAGGATGTCTAGTCCTATTAGCTGATAGCTGGTACACTAAGTGCCCTCAGGACCTCAGTCAGAGAGCATCTTCGGCCAGTGTTCCTACACTGTTATATGAGAGTGTGCTCTTCCTGGAGCCGTCTGCTAGTTGTGGGTCAAAGTTCAGCTCCTCTAGACCTCTGGCACCACTCTGGCCAGGCTGAGAGTGCGCCTCCTCTCTGGCCCGAGAAGGAAGTCAAGGCAGAGGAGGGCACCAAGCTGGTTATTGATTCATGTTAGTGCGTGGGAGCAAGAACGTCTGACTCACCAGAAAACCCCCCTCCATCCCTTCTCTGTATCTCTCCCCCCTCAATGGATTGATCCCTGTTGCTATCAGCTTTACTAATGCTCTGTGAGATGCACTATGTGTTTTTATGAGTCTCTAGACCTGCCCAAAGATTGAAGCAACGTTTTGGAAAAAGTCAGGGTTTGTCTGATGATGATAATAGCTAAATGGGGGCCTTGTGGGGCATTGAAAATCTTTCAGCGAGTTGTTAAGATACCTTTAACAACCAGACTGTGATTCGGGTGTGTCTGGCAGGGGCCGACAGGGCTGTGACTGATATTCCGATGGCCAATAATTGGTGATGTGGCCAGGTAAAGAGGAACGTGTTAGCAGATTTACAAGCACACGCGCATGCTGGCTGCATACTGACAAGACAGTCCAGACCATCATCACTGAGGTCTTGGCTATATTGTTATCTTCCTCACTGCTCTGCTTGCTATCAGTTTTAGGACATATTTTAACATAAAGCCTTACCTCAGGACAGCCACTGAACAACAACGGCCTACTGTATTCATTATGTCTGCGGCTTAATGTAAAAACCAAGCACCATTTGCAATAATGCGTGAAGTCATTAACTTTGGGAGTTGCTGGGACAAAGAGGGTGAATTGTGAGATGCCTTCTAGCTGCCAGGCTACATGAGGGGGCTTCATAAAGAGCAAAAAAACCCTCTCCTGCTTTCTGTCTTTGCTTTCTATCTGTCTTCTCCTCTCTATCCCTCTCTCTTTCTCCTGGACCAGCCAGCGTCGCAACACAACCTCGGTGATGGAGCAACAGTGCCATCTAGTGGTCTTGTAAGATAGCAGCCCCCACCTTCAATGTAGAGAGCAAAGACTTGCGATGAAGTCATGCTGTATTATCCATGCATTATTCAATCTTAAATTATACATTAGCACTTAACATACAGTGCATTTTTCCCAGACTGACCTATATCTAAGAACATGCAACTTGCTATATCTACTATTAGTAGATGTTATTTTGCATTGCACTGGAATATTATAATATGCGTGCAGTGCCATGGATCATTTTTTGTATATAGCAGAACTCCCTCGATTCCTCAGAGGTTGTATAGATAAACTAGCAGGACAGATTTCCCTTTATCAGGAATGTGCATAACCATCAAACTTTGTAGTTTGGGTATTGAGTGCAGAATGCGAGATTGCAGGAGTGTACAGTACAGTATGTTTGGCACTGGGTCATATACGGTATGTGTGGCTGTATGAAATTATTCTTATATGATAATATGATAATGGTTCCTATTTCACAAGCTGATTTTTTGTCAGCACACAAACCCTTAGTTTAATGTCAAATAGTTATTTTTCCAGAACATTGTCAACTTTTGCAATATAATTGCCCTCTTCCGTCTTGCTCTTCCCTTTTGTTATTCTCTTCACGATATTTCAGCGCACAAACCATTTGACACCTCTAATGATACAAAAAAACAACAAAGGAAAAGTGTGGATTTCATGGATCAGTTGAGCTTATTCTGTCTCCCCACAACAAAAACACACACACACACACACTTGTGCTTCCAGTCACAAACATGTGAAAAACTTTCACATGCATGGATGCTCACACACAGCAGTTCAAATATAAGCCCTGTGAAACATGGCCTTGTCTGACCTCTTCCTCCTTATAACCCTGTGGTGTTTGATGAGAAAGAGAAGAAGCAAGGGGATGAAGAGGGGAGTTAAGTGAGTGGCATCACTTCTCAGTCACGCTAGAGTTCCATAGACAAGGCAGCCAGCTTGATTCACTCTTTTGGACTAATGCTAAAAACACGTAGCACTCTTTCCAGCTATGCCCTTAGCCTGCTGACAGCTTTAACAAACACTCAGACAGACAGAAGGCCTGTCTCCAGGCTAGACAGACTGGGGCAGAGAAGAACAGACCAAGGCAAGACAGACAGAGCTGGCCATCATGTAAGCTATGGTACTCAACTGTCCCATATAGTGCCCAGTGGTGCAGAGGCAACCGGATGGGATATGTGTGTGTCCTACAGATCAACTTTGTTCATCATTAGGGCTGTGTGATGCTTCTCATGACAGGATGCAGTCATCAGGATGATGATGTGACTGGGTTGCTGTTTGGTGCCTCTGTTGTTGCTGCCACTGGGATTAAACCTAGTGGCACTGCTCCTGTCATGTCTGCTTTGGAACATAACCCTCAGTGAGAAGAGCAGACAGGCAGACACAGTGGTAACTGTATGTCAACAACCCAGAGCCTCCAGGGGTGACGCCCGTCTAGATGAAGAGGGCTGTGGCAATTCTGGCATGAGGGATCAGGACGGAGGGGTGACAAGATTGTTTGGACAAATAGGGATGGCACTACATGGTGGATGTAAGCTGTTGAATTAGGCTCTCACTCTTGTCAGATTAGCTGAACGGATGCTCTTCTGTCCTGCAGCCTCTCTGCCAGCTTTGTCACAGAAGGGGATTCAGGACAGCGTTTTTAGTATGCCTATGGTCCTATCATCTCTCTGTCAGTAATACTAGTATCATCTCATTTGTACATTTGTACTGTTTGCATTATACACTGTCAGGAGGTGAAGGCAACACTGTCTAATGAGATCTCCAGACAGACACAATTATTTGCGCAGTAATTATAATGACATTAGATGAAACTTTTCTGTCACCTTTGGTGTCCAATCTTTTTTTTTTCCAGCTCAGTCACTCAGGATTAATGGCTGAATAAATCTGACTTCATAATAGATCAAAATGAATCCTGTTTATATTTCTATAACCTGCCACAGTGAGTTGTCTGTGGAGCGTATGACCTTATCTTGATCAGATGTAGTTCTACTGACATCTGCTGGTGACCAGACTGTAATCTGCCAAAGGATCTTCAAGTTACTGTAGATCCTCAACACAGTCATCTAATCATGTTTCCCAGCTTTTTTTCACTTCGCTTTAACTAGCTCTGTCTTTAATCTGCATTACCCTCACCCTCTTATGCTGTTTCCATCTCCTTTTATCTCATATGCAAACAGACATGCACTAAGCAAATTCTCACTGTTTTTCATACATGTTCTAAACCTCACTCTCTTTATATATCTCTCTTTTGCATATCTAACCAAAGGATGTACTGAAGTGTAGGGAACTTGAATTAAAGCAGGCTTGATTTTGTTTGACAGTCTAAATATGCTTCACTTTTGAAATATTGCCTTTTTTCTCGGGTTGAGAGCCTGAGCACTGCAGCACTCAGTGGTGTCTCCTACCACCTTACAGCCACTAAAACCACTATGTGTCTCATCAGAAGTGGTGGCTGGTTGGCAAGTGGAGCGATGAAAAGTATTAGGAGTTGCTAGCGAGGTGTGACCGAGGCAACGAGTGGAGCTTTACAGGAGAAAGCCTCTCTTTTTCCCTTGGTGCAGCTGCAGATCCAGCAGCAGCAGCAGCTAGGTGATGTTCCTCCCTAGAGGCTTTCCCTGTCAGAACAGAGTCATAGGTCGGGGTAAGGTTGGAGGGTGAAAGTATTGGGCTTGCTGTCACCTTCATGAGCACAGGGGAGGCCACAGCGTAGCAACAGACTGAGCAGAATGAGCAGTGCAGTACAGAAGGCTTGACATTACAGTGAAGGGAGACTACAGAAAAGCAACTGTTCAGTTCTGGACTAATTCAGCAGGACACATAGAGAAAAGAAAAAAAGATATTGGAGTTTATAGTTATTTCAATATGAAGGGGAAGACATGATAGAGAGCGTGGTACTTAAGCATAATCAGAACTAAAGGTAGCACCACTAAAATTGTATTGACTATTGGAACTAAATACCATTTTAGCCGAGACCAGTCAGTGGGTTGTTTTTTTCACTTCAGGAAAAAACAGAAATATTAATTTCTCTATGGTGCTATGGTAACTTTGGTGGTGTCCAGTGAGCAGCATGAGGTATACTGGCAGACAGGCAGGAAGGGCAGAGGGTGGGGCGGGGGGTTGGCGTGGCTGGTGGTCTGTTGGGCTGGCTGACATCTCTGTCTCCTCCTCTCTCCCGGCAGTTCATGGCATCAAGTGGACTTGCAGCAATGGGAACAGCAGCTCTGGCTTCTCAGTGGAGCAGCTAGTGCAACAGATTCTGGACAGCCACCAAACTAAGCCACCTCCCCGGACTCACAACTGCCTCTGCACAGGCACCCTGGGTAAGGGCTAGTGGGTGGGGTGGCGTTTGTTCTCAAGAGAGAACTGCAGAAATCAGCAAGTGAAACAAAAAGGCCATAAAGATACTGTTTGTTATATGGTAGATCCGAGAAGGTGGCTGAGGTCTTGTATTGGTAGGTGATTTAAAGTGAAATTGAGTTTCAGGGTTATTGGCTTATTATTTTTGATTACTGATAACTGCGCCATATCTGAAATAGCCCAGATGTTCTTGAATGTTATGCTAATCAATCAAATATTTTCAGCTGTGTAATTTCACTATAGGCTGTCACTCAGAAAAAAGAATGCAGAGCAGTGGTTTACTAATTTCTAAAACAAATTACTCTGATAACCCAAGACTTAAGGTAACAAGCCATGCAAAACTTCCCACACGCTTCACTCACTGTATACTAAAAGAAAGGCTAGTTTTATCATCCTGAGGAGAAAAATCGTCTTTCACAAACTCAATAAATATAAAAACAAACAGATCATCCATCTTTGTCCCTGCTCCTTGAACAGTAGTATTGCCGAATTCTTAGTATATGGAAATCAATAGTATGTATTTGTCTTTTCTTTTTCCCCTTTGTGTACCCCCCTCACCCATCCAAATCCCCAACCTCTTTTTCTCTGTTTATCCTCATATAGGTGCAGGGAGCAGTGTGCACCACAAATGCAACAGCGCCAAACACCGCATCATCTCTCCTAAGGTGGACCCCCGCTCAGGGGGCTACAGTAGTGCTCACTCTGAGGTGCAAAACAACGACGTGTCGGAGGGGAAGACCGAGCACAGTGCCCATGGTGGAGGCAAAAGCTCTGGGGGAGGAGGTGGAGGGGGCAGTACCAGGGAGAAACGCAATGGCAAAGTCCACAAGCCTGTTTTGCTGCACCAGAACAGCACGGAGGTGTCATCCACCAACCAGGTTGAGGTCCCTGACACCACGCAGAACTCCCCTGTCTCCATCAGCAGCGGCCTCAACAGCGATCCAGACATGGCTGACAGCCCAGTGGTGACAGGGATGAGCCACGTGGCCTCTGTCATGTCTGGCCTGTCCCAGAGTGTCTTTATGTCTGAGGTCACTGGAGACCCTGTCTACAGCATGTCTCCTACTGGGGGTCCCAACAGTCACCTGATGGGTGCAGATGCCACCTCACAGGGCTTGGTGATGTCTGTGACCTCTGATCGTCACAAATTTGCCTTCCCCAGTGGAGGAGTTGGGGAACCTGGGACTACTGCGGCAGGAGACAATCTGGCCATGCTGTCTACAGCTGGGGTGTCTGAGGAACTGGTGCTCTCCAGCAGTCTGGACTCTGGAACCATCAAGATGCCAGAGACCAATATGAACTTTGACCCCGACTGCTTCCTGAACAACCCCAAACAGGGCCAGACCTATGGAGGCAGTGCAATGAAGACAGAGGGCAACTCTTCCTCATGTTCCTCCGGTGGCAGCAGTAGCACCAACGGCAGTCTTCAGCGCTCCCCCACCATGTCAGACAATGGCTACACCTTCAGCTCAGCTTTGGTAAAGAATATCAAGACAGAAGATACATCCTTTGAGCAGCAGCTGGCCAAGGAGAGTAGCTACCAAGTGGGGGCAGTAGTAAACTGTGGCAGCGGAGTGTCTGTGTCATCTGGTGCTGGTTCAGGCCAGGGCAACCTTACTCTGACCCCAGCAGGCTCTCTGCTTCCTTCTGGTGGGGGTCTGAGTCCCAGCACCACCCTGGAGCAGATGGATTTCAGTGCCATTGATGCCAAGCAGGACTTTACTTCCAGCGCTACCACAGTGAGCTATGGTCAGGCTATGTCCAGTCCTCACATGCATCAGAATCGTTCGCCCAGCTTCTTTCTCCAGGATGCCTCTCAGACAGGCCATGGTCAGCAGGGGAGGCCCAGCATGGGCCAGAAAACACATTTGATGGAGCACAACTCCCATGACTCTGGAGGTTATATGGGCCTGCAGGTGGTGAAGACGGACTCCCCTGGCAGCAACGGCCATCTCCACCACCACCACCACCAGGCCCACCAGACCCAGCACAGGGCCAACTGTAATGGAGGCTCACCCACAGAGGGGCCTGGCCAGACGGGCACTCTCCAGCTGCTACAGTACCAGGGGACCTTTCCTGGGCTGAGCACTGAGCATGAGGAGGTGGTGGGTCTAGAACAACAAGGCAGTGTGAGTTCTGCTCAGGCTGGAGCCACTGAGAATGGAGCTGAGAATCTACTCAAGCCAGGAGACCACATTCAGTCATGTGGGGCAGGAAACGGAGAGGGAGGGGGCGCAGAGCACTACATGCAACAGGCCTCGGATGGTAGTGGAGGAGGGACTGGAGGTGCAGGAGAAGGGGTAGCAATTCATAATGGAAACAACAACAGTGATGGCAGCAACCGCTCCCAGCAGCAACAGCAGCTACAGCCTCTCCTCCAAGGCGCAAGCATGGTCCAGGGACTCTACAACGCTGCCGGAACCCACCAAGGCCTAGGTGGAGCGGCGAGTAATGGAGGAGCAGGAGGGACAGGCATGGAAATCAGTCTGGATCACTTTGACATCTCTTTTGGTAACCAGTTCTCTGACCTCATTAATGACTTCATCTCAGTAGATGGCAGTGGAACCACCATGTCAGCTGGAGGGGCCCTGTATGCTCACCAGCTAGTCACATCCCACCACTCCGATAGTCAGAACACAGCTGGAGGGGCACCCCAGCAAGGCCAGGAAGATGGAGGGGCCAGGGGCTCTGGCTACAACCCCTCGGAACTCTGCCTTCAACCCTGCTGCAGCCCCCAGTCTCTGAGTGGAGGGGCTGGAGCAGGGGGAAACACAGGAGAGGCAGGCTCATTGTCATACATGAATGTAGCAGAGGTGGTTTCTGCAGCTGTAGCCCAGGGGGCTCTGGGGATGCTTCAGGCCACAGGCCGGCTCTTCATGGTCACTGACTACTCCCCTGAGTGGTCCTACCCTGAGGTGAGTCACAGAGCTCTTTATGTTTTTCACGACCAGTGTTTTGTTGTTTGTTTGTTCTTCTTGGCCAACATTTTATGTACCACACTAATTGCTGAGGTGTTGGGTGAAAATGACTCTACGCTATAGATTTTGAAGAGTCAGTTCTGCAATTCAAACTAGTGTTATCTAATGTACTTATTTTTAAATAAAAACAAAAGTGAGTAAATTGATAAAATAAATCCAACCAAAGGTAAATTAATAACTAAACTGTCCTTGTAAATATCCATTAGCTTGACAAGATCGTTTGTGTTTAATGGACAGTTCAGGTAACTTTACCACTTTCACTTCAAACAAACTGACTAAACTAAACTAAACAGACTTGAGTTTGCTTGAGGTGTTTTTGTTATTTCCCTTAAGTATGTATGGTCAGTGTCTTCTTGGAGTATGAAATTTAAAACCTTTTGGATGGGTGGTGGTGGTGGTGTGGTGTGTGGTCTGCTTGTTCTATTTTTGTTTTTCAGAAAAACAGCTGTATAAACTGAAAATGATGACCCTTATTTAAGGGTGATCCATGCATAAACAGTTTATTTTCAACAATTTAAGAAATGTTTTGTTACTCCTCATACAGCACAAATGTTAATTTGTTCATTTATAAACGCAGAGAAAAGTGACCAGGCAGTTTTAGCTAGAATATATACACAAAGGTTAGAAAATTATTTCCATGCTTCACTGATGCAGAGGCATAGAAAAATGACCTGAGAAAAACAGAGTCATCTGAATACAGGGAATAATCAGTCTTTTGACTACCATTTGATTATCTCCCCTGTAGGCTTAAAAGGTGGCTGTAAATAGTTTGTACTTTGCTCACAAACAACCACAGCTATGAATGTAATTTATACTAGTAATTTCTGCCGGGGATGGGGGGATCACTTTTCAAATTTGTTTGTATTCTAATTCTAAAAGATTTTTTCCCAGAGGCAAAAAAAACAGTGAGACTGGACATTTAAACTTTTCAAATTGATTTTCAAAAAGAAGTAACAGGGAATGACAGATCTTTTGAAAATATTTATTGCAGCAGCAATAATGTCTTGAAATTAACAGAGAGAACCACAAGTTGAAAATACTTACTTGAAATGTTTATTCTGCCATAAAAGCAGACATCATTAGAATCTAAGAGTGACAGGAGTCAAGGCAATAATGTCCATATAAGAGAATAATTATAAAAACATTTAAGTGGTAGTTATTGATTATATCAAAACTAAAGAAAATGGAAGGAGCATGGATATGTGAAATATTCCCTGACGAGATTAATTTTCAGGTTAAGATTGGAAAAGCTTTTGCAGTCATGACTTTGGTGAGAGGCTCTTTCCATTGTTGTGGAGCCAATACAGCCAAGACAGAGAACAGCGTTAGTGCTGAGGACTCAGAAGGGTGCAGGTCTGCAAATTTAGTAGTCTGAGTTTTGAATTAGAAAAATATATCACCAATCACAGGGAGCTAGTAGAGGAAGTGTATAAGCATAATGGCATGCTGTTGTGTCTTTGTATAAATCTAGATAATAGCATCTAACATAAAACAAATGAGAGCTATTATGCAAGCAGACATGAATGGCTGCAAATTTGAATTCTAACTATTTTGCTGAAATATTTTACCAGAAAATATGTAGACCTCTTAATATATTGTTATATTGTATTTTTTCCCCACCACTCTCTGATTATGTAATGCACATCTTGTCAGTATTGCAATTATGTTGTCAGCAGTAACACCATCCTCCAACCTCTGGAGTGTAGCACAATATTGTAATGTCTGTGTTGGTTGAGTGTTTTAGAAAAATAGGTGTAGTGAAATGATGTTGGTTCTCCACACGATGGCAGCAGTATAAGGGATTTGTTTTCTTTTCCTTGGTGTCATTCTTATCTTTGCACTCTAGGTGGCAGGGTACAACAAATAATGTAATTGGGGCTACTTAAACCTGACTTGGCAGGTGTGTTATGAGTTTGTTTTATCCTTTGTCCCGTTTTTGCAGGGTGGAGTTAAGGTGCTGATCACGGGTCCCTGGCAAGAGGCCAACTCAAACTACAGCTGCTTGTTTGACCAGATCTCAGTCCCAGCCTCTCTCATCCAACCAGGGGTGCTGCGCTGCTACTGCCCAGGTAAGACAGGACAGTGCTTACACACACGTCAAAGAAGACAAGGGACGTTTACAAGAGGTTTCACTACCACATTATTCTTGAGCCATCAGAGGAGCTGCTAGTGTATTCACTACTGACATTTTTTTTTTTCTTTAAGCAGTAGGCCAATTTCTATTATCATAAAAACATTTTACATTTTTTTTATGTTTCCTTTGTTTTCAGGGTGGGGGGTCGGGGGTCGGGAGGGCTGTGTTGCTTAGTTTTGTGTTTATCAATAAAAACACACTTTATCTATCACATACTGTATATCATTAGCTTTCATTTATTTGTTTGAAATAATTGCCTGCAGGTTGACAATATGTGGGTGATCTGATCAGAAAGATTTTTTGTGTAGTCATTATGGATTTTTACATAGAATTTTTTAATGGAAGCAATTTTTCAAATTAATCTCAACATTTAGGTTTTAAAATTAAAATGCTGAAAATCTATGTATGTATCAATGAGCAAAAACAATCAAACTAACTAATCAAACTAAACCGATGTCCTGTATCAAAAGCTACTGTATGTCAATTACAGTCAAAAACGATTTAAAGATTTAGCATGTTAAACCTGATGTGGTGTCATCTGAGTCGCTGTAATAATGTTCATATGTATAATATCATTTAAATTCCAATTTTAATCATATTTTTTCTTTACACTGACAGTAGCTGCCCGTGGGAAATTGAGCCAGTCACTACTGACAAACAAATCTGACCACGTAATAGTGACATTGTGTATACTTATATATATGTACTAAATTCTCATTATCCTCTCCCTCTCCAGCTCATGACACAGGTCTGGTGACGCTACAGGTGGCTGTCAGCAACCAGATCATCTCCAACTCAGTGGTGTTTGAGTACAAGGCCCGCGCTCTTCCTTCACTGCCATCATCTCAGCACGACTGGCTCTCGCTGGATGGTACGTCTCAGCTTTACGTTCACTTTGGTCCCTTGCCCTGACTCTTTCTATCTGTCCTCTCGCATTTTTTCCTCTCTTTACCCATTACTTCTTTATGTAACTTCTAATCCTTCTATCTGGCCCTCCAAATCTCCTGCAGCCTTTTGATTTGATTGACTGACGATCATGCATAACAAACCCTCTCTCTAGCTTTGCTTTAAACTAATCCGTCACAACGTCCACATTCACATGAATTAGCTTTCCCTGGAGCCAAACAAGTCTGTAGGATATTGTTAAATCCTTAGAAAACTGCCAAAAGATAAATTGTGACCTTAAATTTTTTTATCATTATGTGTAGTAAAAACATGTTATATATTTTGTGCACGTAAATAGCCAATTAAACTCACACACTGCATGTTCATTGCGTTTTCAAATGTTTCTGCTGCACAAATAATCATCTTGGGTTGAATTTTGGCTGAGATTAATGTCGTTACATGCCATATATCAGAATGACAGTACACAGTTAGAACAATAACAGGAAGATAATGAGTAGAATATAAAATCTTGCATTTCTAGCCGTAAAACATTCTGGTTTTTTGTTCCTTGACCAAACATGATAAATGTCACGGAAAAATCCTTGAATTGGCTGCAGAGACACTCTACACACAGTATGTGTAGAGATTGTGTAAGTGACTGTAAGTAAGAATCTATCAGAGAAAGTACCTTTTGTTGGTAATAGGGCCGAATTTTTTAATTGAATTTTTTGTTACAAGAGTTGTGCCTGATGTAATGCAGAGGAACACAGTTCATTGCAATGAATGAATATCAGCTTGATTTTATTATTATTATTAGACTATACCATATGTATTCTAAAGTATATTAATATCAGAAAAATATTCTTATTAATATTATGGTATTGATTTCAACCATACCACCCAGCCCTACTTGTTATTACCCAAGAGAAACCGATTTGAGATTTAACTTTGTTGTGTTAAGATGTGTTGAGTGCAACATTTTCACTTTCACTTTGCAGTCTGTTGTTCTGAGGTGTGCAAAGGAAATGTCATATTTAAAGACTTGAAGTCAGTCCAGTCAGAGAATGCCTCATTGTCTCATCGTGTCTATGTTAAAATCCGCCAATATGAAGGCTATGGTGTATACAGCAGTGCAAATGCAATGACAAATTTGGAAATTATGTATTTGCAAATTATGTTAAAATTGTTTTGTGTTATCCCCTTACAGTAAAAATGCTTTTGTAGATCAGCATTAAAGAGGTCTTCTACACATGACAATAGATGCTGCAGGGTTGGCAGATTTCCATTCTGTTTAAATTCAAATTAAGTCTGTGAGTCAGAAGACCTACCGTAGACATGTTCACCAGAATGTAATGTAAGTCATT